>CM056503.1:18419563-18771847 GCA_029783415.1 Anisodus acutangulus
ACGGCAGGAGTGGTCAACATTTTGTTGAGTTGGAGGATAATGTTATGCAAAGATATGTTAGCCAAAAGGGGGGTGTACCAATACCTGATCTATTTCTCCGAAAGTATGGATACTATGTGATTAAGTTCCAAGAATTGGTGGGTATCTAAAAGATCTTTTATGGAGGACCTTATACCTTTAACAACAAGTCAATTATTCTAAAGTACTGGACTCCAGATTTTGATTTCACTAGGGAATTTCCCACAGAGATTCCACTGTAAGTCAAGTTCCCTGAACTGCCTATGAGTTATTATTGGGTTTAAATGATAGATTGAATGGGAAATGGAGGGAGTTCTCTTGCTTTATAAAATAAGCATTTGTCCCTCATCGGTAGTGGAAAGAAAAGTTATTCCCTCTTGCTTTATAAAATAAGCATTTGTCCATCATCGGTAGTGGAAAGAAAAGTTCTTCCACTTATAGGTAGAAGTACTCCTTCTTGTTGCTAAAGGGTTAAGAAGAGGGTCTCCCCTCGCGCCGTCGTCGTCGCTCGGCTTCGGCTTCGGCTTCGGATGATCTGATTGATTGATAATCTTTTTGGACCAAATTTTCTTTAATTTTTAATTATTTAATTAAATTAATTAACTTATCCAATCCTACCCGTTAGTGACCCGGATCCGCGTGTCTGACCCGCGACCCAGTTTCTTTCTCATATTTAAATTTCTCACCAGTTTTTAGTGGCTGTTCAGAAGGGTTTAAATTTCCCACCAGTTTTTAGTGGCTCTTCAGAATTTAATCCACTAATTTTCTGAACTTCTTCTTCTTCTGCACAAATAAATTCCAGTGTTGTGATTTACTGTTGTTGAGTGGTTCGCTGACACCGTTGTTCTAGGTACCGATACACCGGTGAGTAAGATCGTTCTATCCTGGGAGGATATATTCCATTAACCTCGGGTACTTGAGGGGAATAATTTCCTTAAGGACACACTGTGCATTCAGTGGGCTCGATTTTTTCATTCTTAAATATTTTTCAGAATAAACAGAATCAGTGTTGAAAAATAAGAATAATTTTTCAGAATATATTATTTACTGATTTTTTGAAATACAGATTGTCAACAGTTATTGCGGAGCAACATCATTAAGCAAAATTGCAAGTGTCATTGGAACACCTTTGTTTGCAGATGAATGTACTATTAAATAAACGAGGGTTTCTTTTGCAAGAATGCTAATAGAGGTGAATGTTGCTAAAAAACTGCAGATTGAGATCATTGTTAAGGATCCTAGTGGTAGGGACTTTGAACAACTAGTTGCCTATGATTAGAAGCCCTTCTATTATCAGAAATGTCTAGTTGTTGGACATTCATGCCCTGAGCCCAAAGCCCCTACAGAACCAACTAGAGAACCACCTAAGAGGAAGAGAACATCCAAACAAGTTACTCAAGAACGGTAATACAAGGGATCTTTGCCTAGACCAGTTGAGATAGCTACTGTGATTGATCAACCTGGCTCCTCTACTGGTCCCTCTCAAGTACCATCAGGTGAAGAGCATACTAGCACCCCACCATTGGCAAGACAACTCAGAGCCTTGCTCAGACACGGAAGGGGAAAGCTATTGTAGGTCCTAAACTTAATCATGAAAATTTTACATGCTCTTAATAATGAGATAAGGAAGTGTGGTACAAGTGTGATTACTGTTGTAATTATTTCAAAGGGTTCCCTTCCTTGTGTATAAAGGAGAAAGGACTACATAAACTCAATGAATTGATTAATTTGGAAGATAAGAGGGATGGATAAGTGGAACAAGCAGAAGAAACTCAAGTAGTACCTCAAGAATAAACACTTAGCTTAGCTGATATTATTGAAACTAGAGTTAAAGAACACAAAGTGAGTAGTATTAGTAAGAATGTTACACCAGGATGGGGCATGCTTAACAACTATTAGGTTGCACAAAATGTAATAGTGTGGGTTATCTGGGACACTGGCTTTTATGTTTTTAATGGAATCAAAATTGATGCTCAATATATATATGGTTGGTCAAGGACAAATCTGGATCCATTTAATGCTTCATGACAATGATCTATAGTTATAACACAGTAGAGCAAAGGAAAGAACTCTGGATTGGGTTCACTAACATTGCACTAAGGATATGTGGAGATTTCAACTCAGTGGTACTACCTAATGATAGGTTGTATGGTAATCCTGTGAGTTGTGCTGAAGTCAAAGATTTCACTGAATGTATGTAATTTCTCCAATTGAATGAGCTCACTTGGAAGGGGGAGTATTATACCTGGAATAATAAGCAGTTTGGCACTGATAAAATACTAAGTAGAAATGACAGAGCCTTTGGCAATCATGAGTGGATGATGCTTTGGGAATATGTCACATTAGAGTATGAACTCCCTAATATTTCATACCATGCTCCCATACTTGTGAAAATGGGCAGTGTTCAACTGACTATAAGGTCTCCATTTAGATTTTTCAACGTCTGGGCTAAACATAACACTTTCTTGGGCATTGTGGAAGTAATATGGAAGCAATAACTAGACATGAAGAATAGCCAGCTGAAACTAAAAGCTTTGAGACCTTTTCTGTGAAAACTTAACACTGAAGAATTCCAGGGCTTGCAGATGAGAATTGTGAAGGCTAGACAAGAGTTATATAGAGTTCAGAAGCAAATTGATATCCATGCCAGTGACAACTTACTAACCTTAAAGAAAATTGTCATGCAGAACCTTGAAAGATGGTCACTTCTAGAGGAAAGTACACTTGAGCAAAAATCAAGTGTCAAGTGGATACAACTTGGTGATTGTAACACTAAGTATTTTCATAAGGAGATAATTCAGAGAAAGCAGATATTAGAGCTCACATCACTTACATGGGGTAGGCTTACATAATCTTCAAAGATTAGAACTGAGATTGTAAGCTTTTACAAATCATTGATGGGCACTACAGCTCCATCTTTGCCTGTTATTAACAGAGAAATCATGAAGAATGGAACAGTATTATCCAACGCCCAGTAGTTTCAACAATGTATTGATGTTATTTATATAGAAATTACTGAGGGGCTTAAATCCATTGATGAAGAAAAGGCTCCGGGAGTAGATGGTTACAATACAGTTTTCTTCAAAAGAACATGTCCTATTACTAAAGATGAAATCACACATGTTGTCAAGATATTTTCATTACAGGAAAATTATATAAGGCAATCAACTGCACCTTTATAATATTGGTACCTAAAACTCCAAAGCCTGCTACAGTTAAGGAGTTTAGACCAATACCTTGTTGCACTATATTATACAAGCTGATTGGTAAGATTCTTGCTTCTAGAATGTATCCCATTATGACAGATTTGATATGTGAAGCACAAGTTGGGTTTATTCCTGGTAGGAAGATATCAGATAACATAATTTTGTCCCATGAACTTGTCAGAGCTTACACAGGAAAAACAACCTCCCCTAGATGTGTCGTTAAGATAGACCTCCAAAATGCATATGATTCCATTGAATGGATCTTCCTAGAACAGTGAGAGAGTTGAAAATCCCTGAAAGATTCCTAGGATGGGTGATGGAATGTGTTAAGACAGTGAACTATACTATCATGATTAATGGTGAACCCTTTGATGCATCTATATAACTCTCTTTATTTGTTTGCTATTGCCATAGAATACCTCAGTAGGCACCTGAATAATCTTAAACAGTGTAAGGAGTTCAAGTATCATCCTAGGTGCTAAAAATTGGGAATAACTGTAACACCTCGTACCTTCAAACTAAGTCTTGTTTATGATTCAAGAGTTTAGAAAATCAAGACGGGGATTATGGATTTAAAATCCATGCAGTTCTGTGATTCAGGAATTTTACGCTAGGACTTATACTGTAATCTGTAAATTCGGATTAGTGTGGATGTGTTAAATGAGTATTAATGTGACATTTTAGACATGTGAAGTGCTATCGGAATGATTTGGGGTGGAAATAGTTGGTTTGAAATCAAGATGAGTAGTGATGTGCTTAAGATTCGATAGAATCGGTTAAGTTTACAGTAGGTCTGCCTTCCAGCCAATTTCGTGCAAATTTGTTGATAATTAGAGAAATCCCATAAATGAATATTGTAGATCTTTGAAATATATTTTCAACCATGTATGGTGGAGCTCCAACGTAGCTTTGTGTTAGGAGTTATGGCTATTTTACTGAGACGATGTTAGTATCGTCGAAAAGCATAAAATTTTGACCAAGTGTAAAATAGACCTAGGAGCTCTCTAAGCTCAGCTCAAAGCGAGATAGTGTTATTCTATGGACCTCGCTCAGCGAGGCGTAGGGTCCCCAAAATGAAAATTTCAGAAAATTGGCTAAGTACATTTCGGACAGGTGAGCTTGCTGAGCGAAACTCAAAGCGAGGACCTCGCCATAGAGCTCGTTGAGCGAGGTCACCCCTTACTTTGGAGCTCGCTCAATGAGACAGGGGGTCCAAAATTCTCATCCTTTAAATATAACACTTAGTTGGAAAAATCATTCACCAACTCGTTCAACCTCGTAGAAAACCCTCTCAAGAGCATTTTTCTCTCCTTTCAATCTCCCTCATCAAGGTAAGAACATCTTTACAATTCATGATTCAATCCTAGCGCTAAATATATGATTCCTAACATGATTCTTAAATAAAAATATAAGATTAACAAGTAATCCTTCTCCAACGATTCAAGACTAGGGTTTGGGTGTTCTTCGTTAGAGAAACAAGATAGTTCGTTGGATTTGAGCATTTACAGGTATGTAGAGCTTCTATCCATGTGTGGGAACATCATTATTCTTCCACACGCCATGTTTATCTATGAAACACGAAATTCCACAAGCTTAGGGTTTTTATTCTAAGTTCATGACAACCATTAAGTACATATATTATTATATGTCATGTATATATTTCCAATTCGTTAATTGTATTCATGTATATCATTACGATTGTCATGAACCTGTCTGTAATCCATGTATGCTCATATTATCTTTTTCATGAGCTCTCAGATACCAGTTAGGAACTTAGATTATTCCATTCCATGGATTTTTACATATTTTCATGTCTCGGGAATTATTTACCTATATTTACACAGATTTTCATGTAAAACTATTTGCAAATTATATTTAAGAAATTTATGAGTTTTATAAACTACATTATGAATCATGTTTTGAAAACCATGGGTGCAGATGCCACTAATATCCATGTTCATGTTTTGGGAGTACCATAACTTACCGAAAAGGTTCATATAACCTGAAACTACGTATGTTAGCATAGGGTAAGGACCGTTCCACCCATATTAGGACGATACCTTCAGACTATTTATTGGATCCTTTCATGTCTCATACCCCGATAAGGTATGTGATTGCTCTGCTAGTCGTGTCAGGTACCAGACTCCACGTACTTACGTGGTGATTTCATGTTATCAGTTATATGAAGGCTCTCCCGCTTAAAGAAAAATATTTTCTTCATGTTACAACTTGATCATGCAGAACATGATCATGTCCAAGTTTCAGTTTCAGATTACAGTTTATAGTATTCAGTTATAGTATAATTCACAACTTCAGTTACAAGGCACATTTACAGTTTCAGTTCCGTATTACCTCATGTATCTATGTTATTGATTTGGACTGCCCATTCCCCAAGCACCCCACTTACTATTCTTTTATTCAGTTGCTTTACATACGAGTACAATCCAAATATATGACGTCCCTTTTGCCAGGGGACTGCACTTCACGGTGCATATACGGAGTTTTAGGATGATGGATCTGTTCGCTCGAATTCTCACTGTATCAGCTATTGGTGAGCTCCATTTCATTCGTGATTTTATCTTTATTTTATATTCATGTCATGTCATGTAGTAGAGGTATGCCAGAGGCCTTATCCCGGTAGACAATTTTCACCCTCATGTTCAGAGGTTTCATAGACTAGTCTAGCATGTCATGTCAGTTATTCAGACTTATTACATACTCAGATTATTTCCGCAATTATATTTTCAGACTATTATTTTCAATATTCAGTTTTACAATTTTTAAATTATTATTTCATGTTTTTTATGCCCATGTCGATTCAGCAAGCCATGTGGTTCGCTCGATCACATGCAGTCAGACATCGAGTGTCGTGTTACACCTAGGTCATGATTCGGGGCGTGACAATAACACATTTGAGCTTTGCTGATGATCTCTTGTTTTTTTCTAGAGCTAGTCTACCATCAGTCACAACAATGTAACAATGCTTTAATTCCTTTTCTCAAGCATCAAGGCTGCAATCCAATCTTGGAAAAAGTTCTATTTATTATGGGGGTACCACTCAAGCTGTACATGATGGTATACTATCATTGTTGGGCTATTCTTATGGGTGTTCCACTTTCCACAAAGAAACTTATTATGGTTTAATAGTTATCATTATTTGCGGGTCATGGCTTCGTTCCTTTTGCGGATTGCTTTTTGATTTTTTACCTACTTGTTTCTTTCACTTCATTATCTTATTTTCTCGGTGCTATTACTGCTTATTATTACTGTTTCTTTTTCATTTCAACTTCAGTCGGGGGCCTATCGAAAACAACCTCTTTATCCGTCAAAAGGCAGAGGCAAGGTCTGCGCACACTCTATCTTCCCCAGACCCCACCTGGTGTGATTATACTGGGTATGTTGTTGTTGTTATCACTGCTAGAATCTCTTCATGGACAACCAAAAGTTGTCATATGTTGGAAGAATTCAGCTTGTGCAATCAATCATTTTTGGTATTCAGGCTTACTGGGCACAACTCTTTGTCATCCTTGGGAAGGTACCCAAAGCTATTGAATCTTATTACAGGAGCTATGTTTGGTCAAGAACAAATATCATCACAAGAAAAACTTTAGCGGCCTGGTGTAGGGTCTGTACACCTAAAGCAGCAGGAGGGCTTAACCTAACTAATCTACAGCTGTGGAATAAGGCTGCTATAGCTAAAACCTGCTGGGATTTGAAGCATAAGCAAGACAAGTTATGGATTCAATGGATACATGCTTTCTACATTAAAGGGCAATAGTTTCATGATACTCCAATACCACAACAAGCCTGTTGAATGGTAAGAAAGATTCTAGAAGCCAAAGTCTTGATAACACAGGTCTAGTACACTTCAACAGTTGGAAATCACTTATGAGAGTCATCTATCTCCAGCTTATTCACTCACAACTAAGAGTCTGGTGGAAGTGCTTGATATTCAGGAACTTTACTACGCCAAAAGCCATCTTTACTATGTGGCTCCATGTGGAGGACAAGTTATTAACTACTGATAGACTACATAAATATATTGATGGTTAGAGCATTTTTCTGTGAATATGAATTACCTCAATTTATAACTCATACAAATCTTATTTTGTTACCAAAGAGGAAGGTGATAAATACTTACAGTGACATGAGACCTATCAGCTTGAGCTCATTTACCAATAAGGTTCTCTCTAAGGTACTACATAACATAATTACTATGGTCCTACCAGAAATCATATCTTCTTCTCATACAGTATTTGTAAAAGGGAGAAGCATGGTGGAAATTGTGCTACTTGCCCAGGAGTGTCACGACCCAAAATTTGAAGGTTGTGATGGCGCCTAACTATCCCGCCATTAGCCAAATAAAAATCCAACCATAACAATTCAATCGAATAACTTAAAGCGGAAAGTAAGAGTCATATGAAATATTCAATATTAAATAGCGGAAAGTAAGAGTCATATGAAATATTCAATATTAAATCTCATATATAAGGAAATGCGGGATAACAACACTACCTAAAATATGTTTCACAAATACAAGAACTACTATTATTCGATACAAATATGAAAACTACAATTACACCATCTTCATAAAGAAATACACTGTAAATACTAAATGACAAAATAATAAAGGAGATAGATGAAATAGGTGCTTGTACATTGCTTGATAGTCGCGTGGTGTCTATGCAAGGTGATTTCATGAAAATGTCATTGTTAAACAGAGCAATATACATGTGATATACACTGAATATACAGCAATGTATATCACATGTATATCAGTGATATCTGACAAGCGACAAGCGTGATGCGACACATAAGCCTTCTCGGCGGTGGGCCTCTCGAGGCCCAAAGACGCTCCAAATTTCACCACGGGACAACAAGCTGCAACAGTGGACAAAACCTTGTTTATTAAGGAAAGTATATTGTGTGTATATTGTAGTATATTTGTTACCTAGATTAGGATATACTCTTACCATATTTAGGATATACACATACCATAATTGTATAGTTAGAATTATGGTAGAATAAGGTTTTAGAAATAGAATAGGAATAGGATTCTCCTATTTTGTAACTTGTATATATATCTATTCAATCAATGAAAATAATGAAGGGGATTATTTCTTTCATGGTATCAAAAGACTAGGTTTTACAAAAAAAATTCTCTCCCAAAATATTTTGGACCCCTCGGCCGAGACACCCCCCCCTTCCCCCCTCGGGTTTCTCTTCCAAAATTCGTCTTCCGCTCTCAAAAACCTCTCTTAAATTTCCCATCCTTCTTTGTTCTTATCAATATGTCTAAGAACAATTTTCACCCTGCCCTCACAGTTTCCAATATCAAGCTAAGTGTCCCTATTGTCCTTGGAATGGAAAACGTGCAATATGCAACGTGGGCGGAGTTGTTTAAAATTCACGCTATATCTTATCAAGTTCTTCACCATATCATTCCTCCCGCTAGACCCCTTCCTGTGGAGGATCCTGAGTTATGGATTACACTTGATGCTACCGTTCTTCGGTGGATATACGCCACTATTTCGGTGGACCTTCTACAGACGATTATTGAGCCAGATACCACGGCTATGGCTGCATGGAATAGATTGCGTGACATATTCCAAGACAACCAACATTCCCGTGTCGTCACACTCGAGCAGGAATTCTCTCTCGTTCGAATGGACGAATTTCCGAACGTTTCTGCATATTGCAAGAAACTAAAGGAGTTGGTGGATCAACTACGTAATGTTGGCGCACCAGTAACAAATAATCGTCTAGTTCTACAGTTGGTTGCCGGTCTTTCGGAGGCCTATAATGGTGTTGGAACTCTCCTTCGCCAAATCAACCCTCTTCCCAACTTTCATCAAGCCCACTCCATGCTTACGTTGGAAGAAGCCGGTTTGGCTAAAAAGGCGGCTACCGGAGCAAGCCCAGTTGTCATGATGGCGTCCTCTCCTAATCCTTTAGGTTTTGTTAATAATTCGGGCCAAACCCATAACAATGGTGGCGGCAAGAATAATCGAAAGAATAATAACAAAAACCGTGGGGGCAAACGCGGTGGTTCTAGTGGCGGTTCCGGTGGTCAGCAAGCAGACGGTGGGTCCCATCCAGTGAACAGTGGCCCACCACCCCCTGGGCCCAGCAGTGGGGCCCATAGCAGTGGGGCTGGGGCCGTGGGCCACAATCCTCTGGCAGAATTTCCGGCGATGGTGGCAGCCAGTCGAGCCCAATACCTAGCAGTGGCGGCCCACTGGTCCGTGGCCCAGCAATGGCAACAACAACAGTTACGGCCCAGTTCCAGCACGGCTAGGAGTTCTTGGGCCCCGACCTCCGCAAGCCCATCATGCAGCAGGCCCCACTCAGACATATATCGAGGCCGCGATGCACACGTTGGGATTGACTCAATCGGACCCAAATTGGTACATGGACACCGGGGCCACTACTCACATGACTTGCGAATCAGGTACTCTCTCATCTTATTCCAATTTGAGCACCCCTCGGGGGATAATTGTTGGTAATGACAGTTCTATTCTAATTCTAGGGTATGGTCAGAAAACGTTGTCTCCCCCAATCCACCACTCCTCTTGAAAAATACTTTACATGCTCCTAAATTGATTAAAAATTTAGTGTCTGTCCGAAAGTTCACAAATGACAATTCTGTTTCTGTTGAATTTGATCCTTTCGGTTTCTCTGTGAAGGATTTCAAGACGGGGAGTCATCTCATGAGGTGTGATAGTAGGGGATCAGTATCCTATCATGCGGTTTCATCCATCGAGTCCGGCCTTGCCGTCGACTTTGCGACCATCTCTCCTTCCATGTGGCATACTAAATGCAGGTCATCCGGGATCTTCTATTTTATCAGCCTTAGATAAAAATAGCTTTATTTCTTATAAAGGTACGAGTCGTACTCCAATTTGTCAGTCTTGTTCATTAGGAAAAATTGTTAAGTTGCCATTTGTAGACTCCAGTTCTCATACTTCTATGCCATTTGACATTATTCATAGCGACTTATGGACATCTCCTGTTCTTAGTTCAATGGGTCACCGATATTATGTTCTCTTTTTAGATGATTATTCTAGATTTCTGTGGACGTTTCCAATTGCGAATAAATCACAAGTGTTTTCCTTCTTCATCAAATTTAGAGCGTTCATTCGTACTGAATTCGAAAGAGAATAAAAAATATTCAATGTGATAATGGGAAAGAGCATGACAATAGGGAGTTTTGGGAGTTTTGTGCTAATAATGGGATAAATTTTTGTTTTTCGTGTCCTCATACATTTTCACAAAATGGGAAAGCCGAACGTAAAATTCGTTCCATAAATAACATTGTCCGAACTCTCTTTATTCATGCCTCCGTACCTCCATATTTCTGGCATCATGCTCTACAAATGGCCACATATCTTCTGAACATAATTCCGTCTAAAGGTCTGACATATTTTTCTCCCCTCAAAATCCTATTTAATTAGAACCCTTCTTATTCTCAGCTTCGGATTTTTGGATGCTTATGTTATCCGTTATTCCCATCCACCACAATTAACAAACTTCAGGCTCGGTCTACCTCGTGTGTATTTTTGGGTTATCCGTCAAATCATCGTGGTTATAAGTGTTTTGATTTATCCTCCAAGAAAATCATAATAAATCGCCATGTCATTTTTGATGAAACTCAATTCCCTTTTACGAAAGTTCATACTCCCGAGCCTAAGTCGTATAATTTTTTGGATGACCAAATATCCTCGTATATTTTTCAAAATTTTTCGGACTTCTCCCGCACCCAAAATCCTCCAGCGGGCCCACTGCCCGCTGGACCCACAATACCGCCACACCCAGCTATTCCAACCATCGAATGGAGCAGTTCCAAGAATCGGGCCACCACCACCTGAACTGGTCCAGTCGACGATTCCAGCTTTTACCGATTTGGGCTAGCAGGCCCACTGCCTGCTGGCCAATCCGTCCCAAGCCCAGAAAATTCCCAAAATTCCCTCAATTCTTCCTCAAGTCATAGATCGGTCATTCGTAGTCAGCGGGGTATTTTTACACCTAAAAGACATTTTAATTTACATTCTGATGTCTCTAAATCCCCCTTGCCCCGCAATCCTGTGTCCGCATTAAATGACCCTAATTGGAAAATTGCTATGACTGATGAATTTAATGCTCTTATTGATAATAAGACGTGGGAGTTGGTGCCCCGTCCATATGGTATTAATGTTATCAGGTCTATGTGGATTTTTGCTCATAAGGAGAATTCAGATGGGTCATTTGCTCGACATATGACGCAACTTGTTGGTGATGGTAAGACTCAGCAGGTTGGGATAGATTGTGGTGAGACGTTTAGTCCGGTGGTCAAACCGGCTACCATTCGCACTATGCTAAGCTTGGCTCTTTCAAAGACTTGGCCAATTCATCAGTTGGATGTCAAGAATGCTTTCCTACATGAGGATCTCAAGGAAACAGTATTTATGCATCAGCCGTTGGGTTTCAGGGATCCAAACCGTCCTCATCATGTATGTTTGTTGAAGAAGTCCTTATATGGGCTTAAGCAGTCTCCGAGGGCCTGGTACACGAGGTTTGCTGACTTTGTTTCAACTATTGGGTTCACTCATAGCAGGTCAGACAATTCCTTGTTCATCTACCGCCGTGGTTCGTCCTTGGCCTACATTCTGTTGTATGTGGATGATATCATCTTAACTGCCTCCTCCGAAGCTTTGCGCCAGTCTATCATGGCTATGCTCAGTTCTGAATTTGCTAGGAAAGACTTAGGGCCTTTGAGTTATTTTTTGGAGATTGCCGTCAAGCGTCATTCAGGTGGCTTGTTTTTGTCTCAACGAAAGTATGCTGCTGAGATCATAGAGAGGGCTGTGATGTCATCATGTAAGTCCACTTCCACGCCAGTTGATGCAAACCCAAAGCTAAGTGCCGCAACAGGTGCACCATACGAGGACCCAACCCGCTATCGCAGTCTGGCAGGGGCCCTCCAGTATCTTACCTTTACCAGACCGGATATTACATATGCGGTTCAGCAGGTGTGTTTATTCATGCATGATCCCAGAGTTGAGCACATGAATGCAATCAAACGCATCATTCGGTATATCCAGGGGACACTAGACTATGGGTTGCACTTGTATCCTTCATCTACATCTACACTAGTCTCTTACACAGATGCTGATTGGGGTGGTTGTCCCGACACCAGACGGTCGACTTCTGGCTACTGTATGTTCCTTGGCAACAACTTGGTCTCATGGTCGGTAAAGCGTCAAGCAACTCTATCACGCTCCAGTGCAGAGGCAGAATATCGAGGGGTAGCGAATGTGGTCTCCGAATCATGTTGGCTACGTAATTTGATTTTGGAGCTTCATTGTCCCATTCTGAAGGCAACCTTGGTATATTGCGATAACATTAGTGCCATCTACCTTTCAGGTAACCCGGTTCAACACCAGCGCACCAAGCATATCGAAATGGACATTTACTTTGTCCGTGAAAAGGTTGCAAAGGGTCAAGTTCGCGTATGCCATGTCCCGTCTCGTTACCAAATTGCAGACATCTTTACAAAGGGTCTACCATCGGTTCTCTTTGAAGATTTTAGGGACAGTCTCAGCGTTCGAAAATCGCCCGCTATAATTGCGGGGGTGTGTTAAACAGAGCAATATACATGTGATATATACTGAATATACAGCAGTGTATATGACATGTATATCAGTGATATACAACAGCAAGCAGCAGTGCAACACATAAGCCTTCTCGGTAGTGGGCCTCTCGAGGCCCAGCATGTCCAGCCCACCACGGGACAACAAGCAGTAACAATGGACAAAACCTTGTTTATTAAGGAAAGTATATTGTGTGTATATTGTAGTACATTTGTTACCTAGATTACGATATACTCTTACCATATTTAGGATATACACATACCATAATTGTATAGTTAGAATTATGATATAATAAGGTTTTAGAAATAGAATAGGAATATGATTCTCCTATTTTGTAACTTGTATATATATCTATTCAATCAATGAAAATAATGAAGGGGATTATTTCTTTCAGTCATTCCCTGGCAATAGCTTTGTTGTGTACGCAATAGAAGATTCTTATCATGCACCAGATCCAGTGTATATATTTTTACCATGTTCAATTTTGAGTTAGATTTTTTAAAACGTTTTGCTGGTTAAATATACATCTAATTTTTTTAAATTTGGATTCTATAAAGAGATCTATAGAGTGCTGAAGCCTGGTCAGTGTTTTGCTATGTATGAGTGGTGCATGATCAATTTGTTGGAAATTAGCCTTTGGCGGGAGTTGCGACCGACCAACTTTAACGGCTTAAACAATAGTGTTACGCATATTGGAGAATCCGGTTCTTCACACATGCATGATCTACTAAATACGTAGATAACCGTAGGGCCAAGAATCGTCGAATTTCATTGAGAAATGAAAGAGATATTGGTTCACGAAGTAAGGTGTTTGAAGCATGGAAAAGTGTGGTATTGTGTTCAATTCTCCCTCATCGGTAGAGGAAGAAAAAATTGTTGTGTATATAAGACTCGAAATTGGTTTGGGGTTTGGGACCCCAAGAGGTATCCCATGTGTTTAAAGGAAGGAGGACCTAGATGTACTTCGGTTCAAGGAAAGACCGCACGCACGCCGCCGCCGCCCGCCCGTCCGGTTCCGGGTTCTCGTGCCACATGATATTATCTTTTTGGGCCAAAAGTACAGTTTGGTCCCTGAAGTTTCAAGATGTACAGTTTGGTCCCTGAAGTTTTTAGAAAGTCAGAATTTGAACAGTCAAAGCAGAAATGCCAAACACTCAATTCAGAGCCATTTATTTTGGCTGAATTACTCCTCCTATAATGGCCAATCCGTTGGTTTTTCACCATTTATGTTGGTGACTTTACTACCTCCATAATGGCCATTATTTGGCTGTTATGGAGGCAGTTTTCAGTCCCTCCCTCACCTATATAAACACCCCCTTACACCATTGTTGAGCACTAACACTAAGACTCACATATACATGAAAATACAGAAGCTTACGTAAGCAGAAAACTCTTCTTCCTACAACTTTCAAGCATCATTTCGTTACTCAATATTCTCACGGTAGCACTTGAATTTCCTTTGCTCTAGTGTTCCATTGCTGTTTTATCTTGGGAGACAAATTGTCCAGAACGTATAAAGGATACATACGGGGCAATATTGTCTTAAGGACAGAGTGCCACACTCGACTCAGCAAAAACAGTTTCCAGTTTTTCTTATGCAACAATTGTAATTTCAGATTTCTAGTTGAATTATTGAATCTTTGTTTATCATTTCGAATACTTGTAATAGTTATATACTTCCCGTACTGCTTTATAAAGTACAAGAGTAAAATCTCCAAACACAATTCGTACAATTCCAATAACGAAGAATACAAAAGGATCAAGGTACATCTTGAAGTGTTGAAGTCATTTATTGGACTTTTTGAATTATTGCAACTGTTAAAGAAAGTTGTTCCCCTGCCATATCTAGTTGGTTGCTAATTTTAGTTATGTAGTTGTTGTGCTCTGGTTTCTTGTTTGATGGTAAAATCTAGTTGTTTGTTCAACCTCGTTGCTATTTCATAGGTTGATGTTGCCCAAGAAATGCGTGCGATTCTACTGAGAATTGGGAGATTCAAGTCCTTAGAGCTGCACTACACCAAGGTCCACCTCAAGCCAATAAAGCGGCTTTGGGAAGTTTTATAGGAGGGTTGAAACATTCCCATAAAAATCGGTGCTTAAAAGAGAGTGTATTCACGTTTTTTACAACATCAGTGTCCAGAAGTAACAACTACTCCCTCCTTCTCAATTTATGTTATATAGTATGACTGGTCACAAAGTTTAAAAAATAAAGGGAGACCTTTGAGTCTTGTGGTCTAAAACAAGTCAAAGATATATGTTTTGTTATAAATCATCTCGTTAAGCGTAAAAGATAAAATTTAAAGTTAAATTGTTGTCAATAATGAAATGTATCATTCTTTTTTAGACTAAAAAGAAAAATGTATTACATAAACTGGGACAGATAAAATATTAAATAGTCAAAGTCAAGAGGGTAATTAAGACTACAAATAATTTAAGAATGTGACTAATAATCTATGCCAACTTTAGGAATTTCTTAAAGTATTCTACTATTGTACAACTCAAGTATCTCTATAAAACTGAGAACTCTTAGGTGAAGAAAAATAGATAAAAATAATAAAATGAAGTGTTAATAATAAAATACATTAAAACTTAAAGTCCAATCTATGTAAATTTGTAGATTAAAAACACTTATTTACTATTATATATTTATCAAAAAGGATTATTTCATAAATTATTTGAGATCATTGAGGAGTGCCGACAAATTCATTAGTTTTCTTAGTATTCTTTTAAGAAAAAAAAAGGGGTAAAAAGTAAAAGGGAAAGGGGTCAAAAATGTCTCAAAACTTTTGAAATAGATTAATTTTGCTCTCCGTTATATTTTGGCTAAAAAATATTTGATATTTTTTAGCTCAAAGATGCTCTCCAATTAGTCAAATAGCTAAAAAATAACCTTCCTACTAATGACTGCTCCAAAACAATGTAAAATGATCCAATTTTGCCCTCCATTTAAAGATCGAGACAAATGCTTTTAATATTGTAAAGACTTGAGCAAAAACTTATATTAGAAAGTATATATCATCATTTTTTGTTTGTTAAAATAGAAAGTATTTAAACTACTTAATTTCTTATGTTGTTATTATATGTTTCACACATTCAATCCCTTCCCCCTCCCTCCTAACAACAACAAAAATAACATACCTAGTGTGGTTCCAACAAGTGGAGTTTGGAGAAGGTAAAATGTACGCATACCTTACCCCTATCTTGATAAATAGAGAGGCTATTTTCGATAGACCCTCGGCTCAAGTAAAGTAGAAACAACATCAGGATAGCAAGAAAACTAAAGCATAAGAGGCAACAAATAGTAATACAAAACTAAGAATAAGAAACAAACAAACAACAATAACAACAACATACCCAGTATAATCTCATCAGGTGGTGCATGGGAATCTGAGCTTCGCCGAGATTGGATAGTGCTGACCCGATTCTAAAACCAAGGCTGCTCTGATACTAACTCCTTTGAAGTTTGCAGCTCCGTCGAAGAACATTCTCCAACATGGGTATTCTTTTGAGATATCTTTTCCGACAAATAATACCTTCTCGTTCGGAAAATCAGTCCGGAGAGGGATGTATTCTTCATCTACGGGATTTTCGGCAAGATGATCAGCTAGTGTTTGTCCTTTAATGGTCTTCTGGGTGACGTATATAATGTCGAACTCGCTTAGCAGGATTTGCCATTTTGCTAGCTTCCCAGTAGGCATGAGCTTCTGAAGAATGTATTTGAGCGGATCCATTCTTGAGATGAAATAGGTGGTATATGCAGACATGTAATATCTAAACTTTTGAGCGACCCAAGTTAAAGCGCAACAAGTGCGTTATAGAAAAGTATACCGGGCTTCATAAGACGTGAACTTCTTGCTTAAGTAGTATATAGCTTGCTCATTTTTTCTTGTTTCGTCGTGTTGCCCCAGCACGCATCCAAATGCATTATCCAACACCGATAGATATAGTAACAAAGGCCTTCCGGGCTATGAAGGCACCAAAACTGGCGGATTAGACAGATATTCCTTGATTCTATCAAAAGCTTGCTGGAAATCTGATGTCCAATTGGTAGCAACGTCCTTCTTCAGTAATTTAAATATCGGCTCACATATTACCGTCGACTGTGCTATGAACCTACTGATGTAATTGAGACGACCGAGAAAACTCATCACGTCCTTTCGGCTCTTTGGAGGAGGCAAGTCTTGAATAACTTTTATCTTCGAAGGGTCCAATTCAATGCCCCTTCTACTCACGATGAAACCTAACAACTTCCCAGCATGGATACCAAATGCACACGTTGCGGGATTCAACTTCAGATTGTATTGCCTCAGCCGGTCAAAGAATTTCTTCAAATCTGACAAATGATCTGAAGTCCTTCGGGACTTGATAATGACGTCATCCACGTAGACCTCGATTTTTTTATGGATCATATCATGAAAAATGGTAGTCATGGCTCTCATGTAAGTGGCCCTTGCGTTCTTGAGACCGAACGACATTACTCGATAGTAGTATACTCCCCAAGGTGTGGTGAATGCTGTCTTTTCTGCATCTTCCTCATCCTTCAGGATTTGGTGGTAACCAGCAAAGCAATCAACGAATGACTGCAACTCATGCTTCGCACAATTATCGATGAGTATGTGGATATTTGGGAGAGGGAAATCATCCTTCGGGCTAGGCTTGTTGAGATCCCGATAATCCACGCATACTCTTATTTTCCCATCTTTCTTTGGCACAGGTACGATGTTAGCTAGCCAAGTTGGATACCGTGTGACTCGAATGACCTTTGCGTCGAATTTCTTGGAGACTTCTTCTTTGACCTTGAGACTCAGATCAGGCTTGATTTTCCTTGGTTTTTGCTTCACCGGAGGACAGGATGGCTCAAAGGGTAATCTATGTTAAACAATATTTGTGCTCAGACCTGGCATATCATCGTAAGACCACGCAAATACGTCGATATATTGCTTCAAAAGATCCACCAATTTTTTCTTTTGGGCGGTGCTTAGATGGACACTAATTCTTGTCTCCTTCACAAGTTCTGCGTTTCCCAAATTCACGACTTCTGTTTCATCTAGGTTTGGCTTTGGCCTATTCTCAAAATGTTCCAATTCCTCGATCAATTCTTTCGATTGTGGGTCTTCCCTAAATTCTTCGGAGTCATGTTCGCTGTTTGGTAATTGTTTGCTTTTTTCGCTGCATGTCACATTCACATTATCGACAGATTTATTAGTTTGCATGATGAAAGAGAAACAAAACGAATTTTGAAATAGCAAAAGCAATGCGGATTTGTCATTTTATTCTTTCAAAAGATGGAGGCAAAATACATTAAAATGCATAAATACAATTCAGGCCTCAATTTAAATCACCTTATTTCATTAGGTACTAATACAATTTGGGTAGGCATGATTGGGAAATAAAATATGGGGTGCTCCGCCAGTTTTAGTCAACACGAATCAACTTTGGGAGAAATAAATTAGACAAAATAAACCTCCTGAAAAATGAAGAAAACCAAGTTAGTATAAGGTGAGTAATTATTGCTTCAAATAATATGCACATAGTGGAAAGCAGCAGAAAATAGCAAGCAGATTGTATGAAAATTAAATGTGCGTCCTCATATGCATGGGGCCTCTTATGCCAGAGGTGGGCCTAAACGTCAAATATATGAGATGTGATAGATTGATCCAAGCCGTTAAATTGAAATATTTTTTTTGTTGGAAATAAAGTGATTTCTTTTCCAATTCCGGCATGTCATGATTAGGCTTGGATTCGTCTATCATTATCACACTACACATAATATGACTGACTGGTTGTTGGGTTGTGAGACCCGTCGATAATTTTGGTGAACTTCTTAATTGTGGAGTCGATACCAAGGATCGACCAACATAAGGTATATGCATGCATGACTTAAGATAAATGGTGGTATAGCTATATCCTAAATTTTCTAAGATTTGGCTGACTAGACTCAAGGTTCCCGAGCGGACTGTTCAAGTGAGAAGGCTACGCGGCCACCGGATGGTCCGGACACTCCGCGCATATACCAACTCTCCTAAAATTTGGAAATTTGAAAAAAGTTTGCGGGTGCGCGAAACACACCTCGCGTGCATGTGTGATAGTGTCAATTTTCCGAAGTGGAAGAAATATGAGAGAAATGCCAATTTAAGAAAAACAGTAAAGAAAGTAGCAATTAAAGCAGTTAAACATACAAAATTACAAAAAGGAAACAATTTAAAGCAGTAGATCAAATAAGGAGCAAAATAAAGTGCAATAATAATTAACCTGAATTTGCAATGGTTAGGAACCTAAAATCCGCAGCGGAGTTGCCATGCTTTCGCGCCCGTTTTTAACCGCGGCTTCGCGACGCGATGGCGTCGATTCCCTCTGGATTGATTAAAAATTTGCTTTGTTTGAGGAGTCACCACCTAATTATTCTAAGGTGAATTAGGACACCTAAACGTTAACTAAAAATACTGTAAAATAACTTCGATTTTATGGTCTGCGAAACTAATGAGATTCTAGGTAACGATTCTTTATTATCCTAAAAGGAAGGGATTATGCATCCTTTAAGATTCGCTAACTTAAAGTTATCCTGTCAAACTCAGGTTAATTATCATGCTAGGAAAAATGCATTTTTTTATAAGTATAAAAAAATAATGTTGCAAGTAGTTAACAAATGGATGCATTTTGTACAAGTATGCATTTGTATGGCATCAAAAATATATATGTAAAGTTGAAAAAGTGCATTTGTATGGAAATTGATAAGAATATATGCAAGGTGATTTTTGGGTGAAACATATGTTTGTATTGTATTATTTACAAAAATACATGCGAAGTAATTTATTGGATAAAAACACACTTTGATTGCGTTATTTACAGAATATATGCAAAGTTATTTTTTGGATAAAACATGCATTTGTATGACATTATTTATAAATATATATATACAAGATGATTTAGTAAGAAGAAAACAACTTATTGGTAATGCAAGGAAAGTGATATTTTGAAAGTCATTTTAAATAACGAATCGGATAAAAATAAGATTCTATTTCATATGATTAATAGTGTGAATAAAAGGTGACCAATAATTTTGAAAATTATGAACAAATCAAAAATAGGCTAGCGTTTTAAAGGTATAGGCGACGAACCTAAAATAAATAAACTAACGTTTTGAAAGTAGGGGTGACGACCCTAAAATAGATAAACTAGCGGTTTCCGATTTTAAAACTAACCAAGCCTAAAATAAATAAACTAGCGACGGGTTTCCAGTTTTAGACTACCCTATTAATTAATTCTAAGTCTACATATTCTAAACATTTCAATAACTTCATGAGTACAATGATATTACAATAAAGAATGAAATAAAGTTGAATTAAAGAAAGTAAAAACAACAACAAAATAAATAATCTCCGAGGAGTATTTGCCTTCTTTGACTTTCATACATATGTCTTGCAAGCTGTCAAGAACAAACGGTTAGAAGCAGTTGAAAATAAATAACTTCGGATCCGTATCTAAAACAATAAAAGTTTTGATTACGGAGGGCTCAGACTTAAATTTTGAAAAGATCATTCCAATTACGTCGTGGCTGCGAACATATGACTCGTTGGTCATTTTAGTTGCCTTGCCTACCGAACATGTTGGTCTCTCGGATGAAAAAAAGATTTAAGTTTCATCCTTGTCCAGAAGTTTTATTTCGGTCTTTCCAACTGTGGAGGCCTAAAAAATCGACGGATATTTTTTCATCGGCCAGTGTAGTATCATGTTCAAATCAGCAAAATATACCAAAAATAGCAAACTGAAACCGAGTGGCAATTTTCGAAGGGGCGCGGACTCAAATTCAATTTCATTGGCCCAATTGTAGTATTTGTTCTAATAAGTAAAACAGAAACATATCCGTGTACGGATGTTTAAATGCCAAAATAAACCAACAGTCCGCAATTAAAATGTCCGACCCGAATTATGAATTTTTCGAACCTAAACAGAACTTGAAATGCTCCTGAAAATTCGACCCGACCCGGATTTCGACAAAAACATTAAAGAAAAATAGGTAATCGACCCAGTTCTGAAAAACAGACCCGGATTACGGGTCGACCTGACCCGAGAAATGCAACCCGAAATCAATTTTTGGATTTTCAGATAACCAACAACAAGATATTAAACACAAAATCTGAAAAAAAAACTTTACTTGAATCGGGTTGACCCGATCTGGATCATTGACCCGACCTTAATCAGAGGTTCCGACCTGAATCATTTTTTTAAAATTTCAGATAACCAACAATAAAATATCAAGCATATAAATCTGGAAGTCTTACCCAAACCGGGTCGATCCGACCAGACCCGTGACCCGAATCGGAATACCTAAAACAGTGAAGAACAACAACAACAAAACAAAGCAGATTTTTCTGATTGGGATTCACGAAGCTAATAGGAGTATTTTAACCCCAAAATTTAAGAACAAAACTCACCCTTTTCTTTCCGATTTCGGACCTGTTTTCGTCCTTATTTTTGATTTCTTTTCTCGGATTTCTTGACTTTTTTAGAAACCGAAAATCAAAAAATTCTATCTTGAACCCGAAATCCGACCTCCGAAATCCCCCTCCCAAAATGAAGAACAAAGGGGAGGGGGTATTTATAGATGGATTCGGACCCATAAAAGTCAAGTTCAAATTTCAAACAAAAGGGGGCAAAAAATTCAATTTTTGGGGCGGATTCCTGGGGTATGGGTTGCGGATTTTAGGGTGTGGTGCGATGGGGGTATGGGTATGGGGGTGTGCAGCTACAAGAGAAAAGAGTGAAAGAGAGGGTTTTGTTTGGTGTAGGGTTTGTTGGGTTAAATGGGGGAAAAAAGGATGTGGGCCGAAAATAGGGGTGGCCAAATGGGCTGCCCCCTTTTAAAATGGGTGTTTGTTTTGGGTAGAAATTGTTTTTTTTGGGTTGGAAATTAAAATGGTTATGTATTTAAAATATAAAAAAAAAGGTTTTAATATTAAAAATGATTTGAAGAAATGCGAATTATTTTTTAAAATAAGTTATAATGATGTTATAATAATAAAACATAATATTTGTGAAATGCTTAATGCTTGATAAAAAATAGAAATGCGATGCCATTTTACGGAAAATAAAATAACATAGATTTTTCGGATAAAACTATGATTATGATATAAAAATGCAACTGACAGTAAAAAATGCGTTTAATAATATATATATATATATATATACGCCTGTATGTATATATATTAAAATTATTTTGAGATGTTAAAAAATATTTAAAATTGTAAATAAATTTAGAAAAGATGGGACAAAAATGGGTGTCAACATGCATACTACTTTCTTGTCTGTCACTTTGATGCCTTGTGGGATTTCCATGTAGACTTCTTTATGAATATATCCATGCAGAAATGTATTGTTTACATCCAACTGATACATACACCATCCTCTCTTAACTTCTAGGCTAATCATGGTCCTGACAGTGGTCATTTTAACCACTAGTGAGAAGGTCTCAGTGTAGTCTATACCAACTTGTTGTGTGTACACCTTTACTACAAGCCTGACCTTGAACCTTTCCGTTGTTTCATCTACTTTGTGCTTGATTTTTTACACTCATTTGCAATCTATTATCCTTTTCCCTACAGGTAAGTGCACTAACTCCCAAGTGCTGTTAGCACATAAAGCATCCAACTCTAGTGTTATTGCTGTTTGCCAAGAAGGGCTCATGATTTCCTCTTCATATGTGTTTGGTTCACTGTCATGAGTAATTCTTTGCAGTAATTCTTGACTCTCAATACTAAAGCTTGTGAGTGAGATATGTTGAGTATTGATGACATCATGGATGTGTAGTTGAGAATTGGATGGATTTGGTTGCAGGTTGGGCAAACTACAATTGTACTTGAAAGAAATAATCTCCTTGATTATTTTCATTAATTGAAAGGTATATATACAAGGTACAAATAGGAGAATCCTATTCCTATTCTACTCCTAAAATCTTCTTCTACCATAATTCTAAATATACAATTATGGTAAGTGTACAATACTAATTAAGGTAACCTTTACACTAAAATATACTACAAATATACTTTCCTAATATACATTAACTAGAGGATCCCGTGATGGGCTACATATGCCACTGCCGAGTGATGGGCTGAAGCCAGTGATGGGCTGAACGGGCTGAACAGTTCCCGTAATATACACTGTTGTATATCAAGTGTATATCACGGGTATGTTACCTTGTTTAACACACCCTCGCAGTCATAGCGGGCGGTCTTCGAACGCTGAGACTGTCCCTAAAATCTTCAAAAAGGACCGCGGGTAGACCCTTTGTAAAGATATCTGCAACTTGATATCGGGAAGGAACATGGCATTCGCGAACGTGACCCCGAGCAACCTTTTCACGGACAAAGTGAATGTCCATTTCGATATGCTTAGTGCGTTGGTGCTGAACCGGGTTACCTGAAAGGTAGATGGCACTAATATTATCGCAATATACCAAGGTTGCCTTCTGAATGAGACAATAAAGCTCGAAAAGCAGATTACGTAACCAACATGATTCTAAGATCACATTAGCTACCCCTCGATATTCGGCCTCGGTACTTGAGCGGGATAGAGTTGCCTGACGCTTCGCATACCAAGAGACCAAGTTGTTGCCATAGAACATACAGTAGCCAGACGTCGACCGTCTGGTGTCTGGACAACCACCCAATCAGCATCTGTGTATGAAATAAGTGTGGATGGCGAGGAAGGATATAAATGCAAACCATAGTCCAGTGTACCCTGAATATACCTAATGATGCGTTTGATTGCATTCATGTTCTCAATTCGGGGATCATACATGAATAAACACACATGCTGGACGGCATATGTAATATCCGATCTTGTAAAAGTAAGATACTGAAGGGCCCCTGCAAGACTGCGATAGCGGGTCGGGTCCTCGTATGGTGCTCCGGTCGCTGTACTAAGCTTGGGCTTTGTATCAGCTGGAGTGGAAGTGAACTTATAAGATGACATCCCAGCCCTCTCGATGATCCCAGTCGCATTTTTTCTTTGAGACAAAAACAAACCATCTGAATGACGCTTGACGACAATCCCCAAAAAGTAACTCAATGGCCCTAAGTCTTTCATAGCAAACTCAGAGCTGAGCATGGTCATGATAGACTGGCGTAAGGCATCGGAAGAGGCAGTCAAAATGATATCATCCACATATAACAGAATGTAGGCCAAGGACGAACCACGAAGGAAGATGAATAAGCAATTATCTGACCTGCTGTGAGTGAGCCCAATAGTCGAAACAAAGTCAGCAAACCTCGTATACTAGGCCTGTGGAGACTGCTTAAGTCCATATAAGGACTTCTTCAATAAACAGACATGATGAGGATGGTTGGGAACCCTGAATCCCAACGGCTGATGCACATAGACTGTTTCCTTGAGATCACCATGTAGGAAAGCATCTTGACATCCAACTGATGAATAGGCCATGCCTTTGAAAGAGTCAAGCTAAGCACAGTGCGAATGGCAGCCAGTTTGACCACCGGACTAAACGTCTCACCACAATCTATCCCAACCTGCTGAGTCTTACCATCACCCACAAGCCGCGCCTTATGTTGAGCAAATGACCCGTCTGAATTCTCCTTATGAGCAAAAATCCACATAGACCTGATAACATTAATACCAGATGGACGGGGCACCAACTCCCATGTCTTATTATCAATAAGAGCATTATATTCATCAGTCATAGCAAATTTCCAATTCGGGTCGTTTAAGGCGGACACATGATTACGGGGCAAGGGGGATTTAAAGACATTAAAATGTAAATTAAAATATCTTTTAGGTGTAAAAATACCCCGTTGACTATGAGTGACCGGTCTATGACTTGAGGAAGAATTGAGTGAATTTTGGAAATTTGCTGGGCTCGAGACAGACTGGCCAGCAGACAGTGGGCCTGCTGGCCCAAATCGGCAATCTGGGCGACCACTGGACCGATTCGAGTGGCTGGGTAGCCCAATCGGTGGGGCTGATCCGATGGCGAAGCGTGTGGCGGAGACGGTGGGGCCAGCGGCGATGGGCCGCTGGAGAATTTTGAGTGCGGGATATGTCCGAAAAATGGTGAGTAATATACGGGGATATACCATCATCCAAAAAATTATACGAACTAGGCTCGGGAGTATGAACTTTAGTAAATGGAAATTGGGTTTCATCAAAAATTACATGGCGATTAATTATGATTTTCTTGGAGGATAAATCAAAGCATTTGTAACCACGATGATTCGACGGATAACCTAAAAACACACACGGAGTAGACCAGGCCTGAAGTTTGTTAATTGTGGTGGAAGGGGATAACGGATAACATAAGCACCCAAAAACCCGAAGATGAGAATAAGACGGATTTTTATTATATAAAATGTGAAGGAGGGGAGAATATGTCAGACCTTTAGAAGGAATTATGTTAAGGAGATATGTTGCCATTTGAAGAGCATGATGCCAAAAATATGGGGGTACGGAAGCATGAATTAAGAGAGTTCGGACAATGTTATTTATGGAACGAATTTTGCGTTCGGCTTTCCCATTTTGTGAAGATGTATGAGGACACGAAAAAAAAATTGATCCCATTATTGGCACAGAACTCCCGAAACTCCCTATTGTCATACTCTTTTCCATTATCACACTGAATATTTTTTATTTCTCTTTCGAATTGTGTTCTAATGAATGCTCTAAATTTTATGAAGACGGAAAATACTTGAGATTTATTTGCAATTGGAAACGTCCACAAAAATTTAGAATAATCATCCAAAAAAGAACATAATACCGATGACCCAACGAACTTAGAATAGGAGACGTCCATAGGTCGCTATGAATGATATCAAATGACATTGAAGTATGAGAATTTGAGTCTACAAATGGTAACTTAACAATTTTCCCTAAAGAACAAGATTGACAAATTGGAGTACGACTCATACCCTTACAAGAAATAAAACTATTTTTTATCTAAACCTGATAACATAGAGGATTCCGGATGACCAAGGCGAGCATGACACACGGAAGGAGAAATGGTTGCAAAGGTTGATGGCAAAGCTTGACTCGATGGACAGAAATCGCGTGATAGGATAAACATCCCCCCTACTATCACACCTCATGAGATGACTCCTCGTCTTGAAATCCTTCACGGAGAAACCAAAAGGAGCAAATTCAACAGAAATGAAATTGTCAGTGGTGAACTTTCGGACATACACTAAGTTTTTAATCAATTTGGGGGCATGTAAAATATTTTTCAAGATAAGGGGCGGATTGGGGGGAGACAACATTTTCTGATCATAACCCTAAATTGGAATAGAGTTGCCATTACCAACAATTATACCCCGTGGGTTGTTCAAATTGGAATAAGATGAGAGAGTACATGAATCGGAAGTCATGTGGGTAGTGGCACCGGTGTCCATATACCAATTCGGGTCCGGTTGAGTCAAACCCAATGTATGCATTGCGGCCTCGATATCGGTCTGAGTGGGGCCTGCTCGTGGTGAGCTTGCGGAGGTCGGGGCCCAAGTATTCTAGGACTGGGCCGGAGCTGCTGGAACTGGCGTTACTGGGCCAGTGGCCAGTGGGCCGCGACTACTGATTGTTGGGGCTGAAAGGCTGGCCAACCCACTGGCTGCCGGGAGCTGCTGGCCCACGACCCATTGCCCCAGCCCCACTGCTGGGACCAGTATGGTGGAGGGCCACTGTTCACTGGACGGGGCCCACTGCCTGCTTGCTGCCCACCGGAACCGCCGCGTTTGCCCCCGCGGTTTTTGCTATTATTCGTACGATTATTTTTGCCACCACCATGAGTATGGTTTTGGCCTGAATTATCAATAAGACTCGAAAAATTTGTGGAGGACGTCATTAGGACGACAAGGCTTGCTCCGGTAGCCACCTTTTTAGCCAAACCGGCTTCTTCCAAAGTAAGCATGAAGCGGGCTTGATAAAAAGCGGGAAATGGGTTGCTTTGACGAAGGAGAGTCCCAACGCCATTATAGGCCTCAGAAAGACCGACAACCAGTTGTAGAACCAGACGATTATTTGTCACAGGTGCGCCAACTTTACGGAGTTGATCCGCCAACTCCTTGAGTTTCTTGCAATATGCAGAGACGTTTGGAAATTCTTCCATGCGAACTAGAGAGAATTCCTGCTCGAGTGTGACAACACGTGAATGTTGGTTATCTTGGAATATGTCACGCAATCTATTCCAGGTAGTCATAGCCGTGGTATCCGGCTCAATAATCATCTGTAAGAGGTCAACCGAAATAGTGGAATAAATTCACTGGAGAACGGTAGCATCAAGAGTAATCCATAACTGAGGATCCTCCACGGGAAGAGGTATAGCGGGATGAATTATGTGATGGATAACATGATGGGAGATAGCGTGAATTTTAAACAATTCTGCCCACGTCGCATATTGAACGTTTTCCATCTCAAGCACAATAGGGATAATGTTCTTGACGTTAGAAACCATGAGGGCAGGATGAAAATTGTTCTTAGACATATTGAAAGAACAAAGAAGGAGGGGAAATTTGGGAATAGTAAGAGAGATTTTTTTAGAGCGGAAGACGAAATTTGGACAAGAAACCCGAGGGCGGGGGGGGGGGGGGTTTCGGCCGAGAAAGGGCACAAAATTTGGGAGAGAAAATTTTTGCTAGACCTAGTCTCTTGATACCATGAAAGAAATAATCCCTTGATTATTTTCATTAATTGAAAGGTATATATCCAAGGTACAAATAGGAGAATCATATTCCTATTCTACACCTAAAACCTTCTTCTACCATAATTCTAACTATACAATTATGGTAAGTGTACAATACTAATTAAGGTAACCTTTACACTAAAATATACTACAAATATACTTTCCTAATATACATTAACTAGAGGATCCCGTGATGGGCTACATATGCCACTGACGAGTGATGGGCTGAATGGGCTGAAAGTTCCCATGATATACACTGTTGTATATCAAGTGTATATCACGGGTATATTACCTTATTTAACAATACTCATTCAGGTAAGTAGGTCTAGTGTGTACTCTAGTGGTTCTTCTAGATAGTACAGGGGTGTGATATGATGATGTGCTAATTTCAACAGGTTTGTTAGGTGATGATGGTTCAGGTGGTATGTCATGCATTTGTGTGGATTCATGTGACAATTGTTCAACTAGTGAATCATGTACTGGTGCAAATTGTGGTGTGTTACTATCAGTGTCAGGTTAAATGGTATTGAGATTATTTATATTAAGTATGGTTTGAGGTGTGACATAATCAGTGATAATATCATTCAACATACTAATATTATTTAAAGTGGTTTGAGGAGCTTTTAGAACATTATTACCGAGACTCAATTTCTTAAGCACAGAAGAAAAATTAGTATCAGAAAAAGAAATAACAAAAGGAAAAACACTCTCATAAAACAACACATCTCTGGAAACATGTACCCTCTTGGTGCTCAAGTCTAGGACTTTTTAACTTTTTGTGTTGAAGGGGTACCCTATGAAAATATGTGGTGTTGACCTAGGCTCAAACTTGTCTTTGTGACTTTTTAGGATAGCAGGAAAACATAAACAACCAAATGACCTCAGGTGTGAGTATGTGGGTTGCTTTTTATACAGTAGTTTAAAAGGCTTTTGTTGTGGATGGTAGTAGATGGGAGTCTGTTTATCAAATATGTTGCAGTCAGTATACACTCTCTCCAATACCTCATAGGGAGTTTGGATTGATACAATAATGTCCTCACAGTTTCAAGCAGATATTTATGTTTTCTTTCTACTACACTATTTTATTGTGATGTATATGAGCAAGTTCTTTGGTGTATAATCCCTTATCTTGAAGGAAATATGTGGTTTCTTTGTTTACAAATTCTAGACCATTATCAATGCTGATGGCTTTAACGGTAGATAGTAGATTTTCCACAAGTGTTATAAAGACCTTGATGGTAGATAGAATATTACTTTTACATGTGAGTAGTTGAATCCATGTTGATCTACTGAAATCATCAACAATGGTGATAAAGTATTTTTGGTTTTCATGAGTTGGTATATGATAAGGTCCCCACATGTCCATGTGGAGGAGGTAAAAAATCTTGATTGAAGAAGGTGATATTTTTTAAGGAAAGGGTAGCCTTGTGTGTTTTTCCATATGATAGATGGTACACAAGAAAGGTTGTTTTGGTGTGAATGTGATACGAATAGCAGTGATGCCCTTTATTTTCACAAAAGGGACATGTCCTAATCTATTGCGCCACAAGTGGTCTACACTGTTTTCATGAGACATGCATGCATTAACAGAGTTAACATGATGAAAATGACTAGTTTAAGAAGGAACAACATCATAACAAGCTATTTCATTATTTGGAATGGTATATTTTACAATGAAAGATGAGGGTAGAACTTTTTTTATTCAGAACAGAAACAAAAACAGAATCAACACTGCTAAAAACTCTTTTATTTGTGACTGAGTTATCATTTACAAATGGGGAATAATATGAACTTAGAGCTTGTTTGTTGGAATTTGAACTCACAGGTGATGAAAGATCATTGTGGAACTTTAAGCAGAGGAAATATAGTCCATTCCTTGCTCTACCAATCATCAGAGGGCTCTTCATTGAAGGGCCTTGCATAATACATGAAGTTTCATTGAATTTAACTCCACCTTTAAGACTCAAGGTAAGACAGTGAGCATAAATCAAATTGAACTAAAAGCTAGGCATAGACAAAACCTTATATAATGTTAATATTGAGCTAAAAATGCATCACCAATTTCTGACACTTTTATTTTGTATCCATTTGGCAAGGTAATAAGGAAGGGGTAAGGTAGTATTCTAATATTAGTAAGTAAAGTTTTGTTGTATGTCATGTGATTTGAGGCTCTAGAGTCTATAATCCAAGAATCAACAGACAGATTAAAACAACTACATGAAAGATTACCAATCTCAATTTCTGTAATAGAAAAATATCAAGTCAAGATACTTGTAAAGTTCACAGCTCTACTCATGACACTATCTGCAGTTTCTCTAAGATCTCCATTTGCTCCTTGAATTTGTGCATTCTTTAACAAGTTGACAAGGTTATCGTATTGCTCCTTGGTTAAATTGTGGCCTCCATGACTACTGTTTCCATGATTCTACAGGTTGTTGTGCTCATGAATATGAGTTTCTTCCATCATATCTTCACTAGGACCAGGCATATTTGGTGCAGATCCAGAGTTTCTTCCCCTAGTAAATTTGAAATTTTGAGGGAAGCCATGTATCCTATAACACTATTTTCCGTGTGTCCAAGATTCTTGTAGTGATTGCAAAATAAGTTTGCTCTATTTATGTTTAGAACATGATAAGTGGACCTATTTGTATTAAAATCTGATGAGTGATAACCAGATGTGCTTATGGTCATATTGCTTCTTCCAGTGTGTCTATTTTGACTGTAATTTGTTCTAAAATTATTGTGTCCAACATTTGTGCTTAAAGAAGTGCTCGCACTTAGAGAGGTAGATCCCAAGTTCATTTTACTGTGAGGTTTCACTTCTCTCTGTCTCTCCTCTTGAACCAAAATGGAGTATGCTTGTGCCATAGTAGGCAATGGATTCATCATCAAAATGCTGCCTCTCACTACTGTGTAAATTTCATTCAGCCCCATTAGGAATTGGATAAGTTTCATGTCTTGTTCAGCCTTATGCATTTTTGTTTTTCCACCACAAGTGCATATACAAGTGCATTGACCATTAGTATCTGAAGTGTTGAGTTCTTCCCACAACTTTTAATCTTCGTGTAGTAACCAATAATATATAAGCTTCCTTGATCAAGGTCATTGATTTTTTATTGGAGTTGATATAACTTTGCACCATTTGCCTGGTCATATCTGTCTTCGAGCTCATCCCATAGCTCCTTTGCATTGTTCACGTATTGTAAGTTATCCCCTAAGTCTTTGGATAGTGAATTTAGGATTCAAGAAGTCACCATGTCGTCGCACTTTTCCCACTGTGCAAAATTAGTTGAATCAACATTTGGTTTCTTAATTTACGCATTGATAAAACCAATTTTGTTCTTGACAGATAATTCTCTAAGAACACCTCGTCTCCAAGACCGGTAGCCTGTCCCGTCGAAAGTCACCGGAATTATCACAAATCCGGCATTCTTCGACAGGTGTATGTACATAGGCTTGATGCATCAATCAAATTTTCTTGAGTATGAGTTTGATTTGCTTCTAGGTTTGGTGCCATAACTTCTTAGAATTCTCGAAGGTTCCAGAAGTTTTGATCGATTGAGAATTGTGATGAAAATAACCACACAAGTTGGAAAAAAATTGAGATTTTGTGTTTGCGATATTTCGAGATCAGTCGAACCAGAAAAATGAACCTTTACAATGATATTGAGGACAAAAATGAATAATTACAACATATTTGAAAATGATAGAAGCAATTAAGATGAACAAAGAGTTGAACAACAAGATCGCAATGCAATTTTAGGTATTCAATTACCAGAAACAAAACGAATAGATGAATGTTGAAATTTGCCAGTGCGGAAGTGAGAAAATGAAGCCAATCGCTCTAATACCATATTGAGAATTGAATGACAAGGTGATCTTGAGCTTAGAACATCATTGATGAAGAACAATGAATTATGAAAATATGCTATACTCAACACCAACACACAGAGCAGCAGAAGAGAATGAAAAGATATTTTGGGAAAATGAAAACTTGATTCTCATTTCATTCTGTATATGTATACCAAGAGAAACAAAATATCTTCCAACTAATCTCCTAACTAACTCGAAATGACATCTAAGCTGCAACTAATCATCCAGTTTTAAAACTAACTAACTGAACCTATAACTAACTCTAACTAACTCATTATCATAATTAATAATCTTAACATCTGACATTTATATAAAAAAATTATACAATTTTATTTAAATTGCATAATTTTAGTGTACATTAGAAGTCGATACTTTGTACATGAAATTGACGCACAGCAAAGAAGACAATAATAAAGTGGCTAATATTTAAATACGTTGTAAAGTATGAACGTGCTTTTAATAGTATCATTACTGATGTAAATGTGAAATTACTTCATCCCATATGTATGAAAATAAGAATAATTCAACCATTGGATCATGTTTAGAGAGCTCATAAAAATATATTTTTGACAATGGACATGAAAATTGATAGGAAGACAGTTGGTAATGGTAAATTGCTTGAAGAGCATGTTAACATGTTTATATTATCTACAAATGGAGTAACCTTTTGCTAGAAAGTAGTAGTATTATGTAGCAAGATGATAAAAGTCTAAACTGTGAATTTACTTGGTAAATATTCTTTACCAATAGGCAAAATTTGTAGAATTTGTAATTTTTCTTCTTTTATCCTCTTGTTACTGTAATACGTGAAATCTTCACCAGAAACTTAATAAAAAGAAGATCTTTAACAAAATCATCATAAATAAAAGTGGATAGGAATATATAGTGCAATATCTATTATTAACACGCTAACATGTGCGTATTAAATTAAAATCTTGAAAAAATGAATTACGTCAAGATGCATTACACCAGTAATTTGGCTATGATGAAACATAATTAGAGTTGTAAAAATGTTACTCTATCGTAATAATTCAAAGATAAAAATGACAATAACATAAAATTATTGTTTTAAAACCTAAAACTAAATAACAAATTAGTACTCATCATAGACAGAATGGAGTCTTCAAAATATTATCTAAACTAGAGCGATACCAAAAGAAATTTTAAAAGTAAAAACTATCATAAAAAAGATACATTGAAAAATGCTAACATGAAGAAAATAAAGTATAAAGAAGGAAATTGCAAGCATGGAAGTATAGTAAGAATTGGAGGACAAAACTCTTTGCTTTGTGGTTTGCACTTTGCATACAAAGGTCTAAAGTGTATTTATTACTCTGTAAACAACAAAGAGAAAAGATTATGAAATTAAGATAAATAATTAGATTTTTTTTGATTTTTTAGTTTGAGAATTTACTATATGAGTTAACTTTTAAAAAATTATTAAGCAATTTCGGCTCGGATTTGAAAAAGTTCTCGGGGCATACGCCCAAATGAACGTCCAAAATGTTGGGACTTACGCCACACAATACTTATGGCTCGCCAGTACGCCCCGGGCTCGCCCAGAAAATGCATTTTACAACACCGTCCAGTAGATACCATTGAGCTATGAAAAAATTTACTATGTTAATTCAATAGTCTTCTGTTTCTTTGATACTATTGCAGATTCTAGATAAGGCTAGCCATATGAAGTGTTTAATACTTTAATGTTGTTAAGAGTATACTTAGTTAGGTGCCTGATCCACCCACGGTATTGACCCTGATTTTGGGTCTGGGCTTTCCATCATAGATGGAGTTGGCCCAATAAGTTGATTTCTAATACTGTGGTCGAATTGTTCGATATATAGGTCTAGTGTATTTTCCAAACAATGTCTCCCCTCGTGGAGTGCCTTTGGTACAATAGTAGTTAGCCTGGTAGTTGAAATTCTGTCCCCTCTTTTCTTCATTAAAGTTGAACCCAACTTATATTATATATGTAACTATATTCCGATTGTTGTTGGAGATTTGATAATATTCAACATTGAGATTCTCTTTGTTTTGATATAAGGGGCCTTGATTTGAATTCGCACGAATCTCCTATCTTGGGGTGGTCTTTAATTTTTGCCCCTCAAATAGCTGATTTTTAATTTTTACCCTTCGACAATTTAAGTAACAAAAAAATGGTCGAAAATATCCTTGACATCGTAAAAATAAAAAAAAGAAATTCGACTTACCCTTATCTAAGGACTAACTTCGCAAGACAATTTTTCGAGCAAAGTTACATACATAGAAACTTTGTTGCCTTGTCCGACATAAGTTATGTAGGAATTAAGTTATCTGGCATAACTTCATTTCTACATAACTTATGCCGGACAAGGTAAAATTTCTATAAACTTATGTCGAGCGAATAAGTTACTACACAACTTATGCCAGATAAGACAAATTTCTTGTGATTTTTTTCCCGACTCTGCTGGGGATCGAACCCAGAATCTCTGGTTTCGTAGACCAACGAATAAGGGTACGTACTTCGGCCCATAAGTTTTCAGTAAATGAGAAGCATGAGTAAAAATCAAGAAATTGCACGATCTTCCCTTCAAATGGGATGGTCTTTAATTTTTGCCCTGAAATGGAACTTATGCCTTCTAGGGCATAAGTTCTTTATGAATCCAGCATAATTTGTGTCAGATCCTGTAAAGAATTTATTGTTGGAAATTTTACTAATGTGAGATTGAGTTTATCCCGTCTTTAATGACTTAAACACGTGGGTCCCGCGTGTCGGAAACATCATTTCTTCACACATGCTGTTACACCTCGTAAGATTAAGGAAATAGGATTCAAATACCGGAAATTAATATACAAGAGGATACGAGGCTTATGAAATTCTCAGAAATTAAAAGAAGTGGGTTTGAGATATTTTTTATTAAAGAACTTGGGGGGCCAAAGTGTAACAAGAAAATTCAGATTTTTTTATAACCTACACTCACCTCTTCATCTCCATTCTAACTTAACCAAAAACTCTCCTCTCTTCTCTCCTCCAAGCCAGCCGAGAAACCCCCCCCCCCACCCATAACCAAATTTAAGGTTTTTATCTCCTCTTCTTAGACTACATTTTTCACCAAAAATTAGAAGTCAAAACAACACCAAAAACAGTGGCAAAAACAACCACTGCTGGCCGGGAATGGCTCAGGAATTTCGAGATTTTTGGGATGAAATTTTGGAAGAAAAACTTGTAGGGATGATGACTTAACATTGTAGAACACTTGCATGTCAATTGGAGTTGAAGAAGTGAACAAAAAAGGGAAAGAAATACGAAAACAATGGGGATTTTCGGACCCGGGCAATGAGCAAACTGTGCGGACTATTTTGGATGAAATTTGAGGTATAAAATTCTTCTTTCTATAATCTAATTGGAATGCATGTTGTTAGAATTAAGGATATGAATTTGTGTTAAGGAAAATTTGGAATTTAAACAATGCATGTGACAATTTTGGGCTAGTTGCCAATTTGGGACAGATTTTGGTGATTGTTGGATTCGTTGGTTATTGTTGTTATTATTATCACTAATTGAATAATGAAATTAAAAGAAAACATTGATATTAAAGTTTAAAATTAGTTATATGGAAGTATTGAAATATGAAATTGGATTTTAGGAGTTAAGAGAAGAGTTATGGAATTATGACATGTTGTGGCCAAGAACTTGCATGAAATCGTTGGACATGTTGAGATGGATAGGGACTGTTTTGTGGTGTTATAATTCTGAAAATTTAGTTACCATTATGCATGTTTAAGTGTGGTAATTGCTAATGTAAGTCCTAAAGGAATAAGGGTGTAGAAAGGTGTAGAAAGGTGTAGAAAGGCTTCACATTCTACCCTCGTTGTTGTTGGAACATGGACTATTTTTGTGGGATGTTTTAATGTGGATTAAGAGGCTAAATTTACATGAGAAGTGGGTGTGTAAATCCCCTTTGTTGCTGTTTTGGTTGTGCCCTTAATTGGTGCTTGGCTATTGATGTTATTAGCCTCGTTTGGAAGTTGTGGAAACATGTATAAACAAGGGAAGTGCTGCCCGAATTTTTATAGAATAGAAAGTCGTTATTCGATATAAAGTATGTCAGTGATCATAGAATTGACGAACGTATTACAATTATTATAGGTTGAAGTTCTAAAACGAGATGTACTCTAATATTGAGTTGATTAGTTCGTCTAAGAGGTATGTGAACTATTCTTTCTTTCTTTGGCATGATTTTTATTTAATGAAGGTACGGCGGACGTACATGATTCTTATACAGTTTAATTCCTAAAGATGTTAGTTATGAAAAGTGCCTATGATTTTTCAGTAAAGCATTTATTATGACATTATTATAATGATTTTATTGGGAGTCAAATGAAAATTTTGATTGCATATGGTTACTCATGAAATCTACTCATGCTAAGTGTTATTACTTCACTTCACCGAGTCCCAATATGAGTCGGGTTATGTTCGTGCACAGCCTTGCATTGTTCACCGAGTCCCTCACTAGAGGGCCGGGTTACGTAGGATGGATCCACATATGAGATATGACTTTACCGAGTCCCAGCATGGGCCGGGTTACGTAGGATGGATCCACATATGAGATATGACTTTACCGAGTTCTAGCATGGGCCGGGTTATGATATAACTTCACCGAGTCCCAATATGGGTCGGGTTATGATATGACTTCACCGAGTCCCAATATGGGCCGAGTTATGATATGACTTCAGCGAGTCCCAATATGGGCCGGGTTATGATATGATTTCACCGAGTCCCGCATTAGTGGGCCGGGTTACGTTACAGGTATATATATGTATATGGACAGGCATTCATGTTTTCTTGACTTGACTCTCATTTTTATAAGGCACAACTGACTTTTATTGTTTATGACACAGTTGGATTTGAATCCTGATTTTTATACTGACCTCTTGTTATCCATTGGATACTTATGATCTCATTTGCAGTATTTCATGTTTACATACTCAGTACATTATTTCGTACTGGCCCCATTTCCTCGGGGGGCTGCGTTCATGCCCGCAGATACAGGTGCTCAGTTCGGTGACCCTCCGGTTTAGGTTCCTGCGCAGCTGTTTGGAAAGCTCATTTGATCCAGAGCTTTACCATTTTGGTACAGAACCCCATCATTTTGATTTATGTATATTTAGGGGCACGACGGGGCCCTGTCCTGTCATATGTCGTTGTCCTTCTTATATAGGTCTGTAGACAATTGTGGGTTGTACTTATGTAAGGGTTATAACTCTGTTTTGGTCAGTCATGCTATTGTACTCTGTGTTGGGGTGTACCCGTGTATATATTATATTATCTAGTGGCAGCCTTGTCGGCTTGTCTGTTGTATTGTGTTGGCTAGTTATGACTCCTCAGGAGGCAGGTACATTCGGGGGTAAATGCAACCTTGTCGGCTTGCCTACCCTGGCATATGTTGTTATTGCAGCGTTATGCTGCCGGATTTCAGACTCATTAGGTGTTAGTTGGATTATGTGTGACAGGTCAGGATAATGACGTCATTACGGCGGTTAGTAGCGGCCCGTCGGGTCGGGTCGTGACACATGTCTAATCAACTAAGTATTGTAGATGATGTTAGTGCCAAGTATCGTCAAATTTCATTAAGAAATGAAAAAGATATTGGTACACAAAATAAGGTGTTTGAGACATGAAAAGATGGAGTGTTTTTGGCCAAAAATGACAAATCTCCCTCATTGGTAGATAGACCTGTCCAAAGCTCGGGTCGGGCCGGGTTAAGTGGCTTTTTTTTCTGCTTGCCCGACCCTAACCCTATTTTTCTGCAATTCTACCTAATCTGTTATCCGATATAATTTGTCACCAATTCAAAAATTACAACAAACAGAAGCATGAAATCATTAAAAATTATACAAAAAAGAACTAACAAGAGGTAAGTACAAACCAACATTAGGATTATTCATCAACATCATCATAAACATCATCATCGTCATCATCATTACAAGATTCTTCTTCATTTGTCCCTTCACCTATATAAGTAAAAAATAAATATTCATAAAATAAAAAATAATTTAAATTATATTAAAAAGACACGCGGGTCGGGTCGATGGTCTGGCCGAGTCAAGTGGGTAAAATATTCTGACCCTGGACCGACCCTACATATGATTGGGTCCTTGCTTTTTCGGGTCAGGTGGCTCATGGGTCAGTTATAAGCTGACCCTGGTTTTTTGGGTCGGGCTGGGCGGGTCCCCGACTCGATGGACATGTCTATTGGTAAAATATGGAAGGATTGTGCAATATATAAACTCTAAGTTTAAGTAAGGGTTTGGGAGCCCATGGGGTAACCCATGCATTTAGAAGGGAGAGGACCTAAGTGAGCTTGGGTTTGGGGCTAAGCCCCACACGCTCGCCGCTGTCGCCCGCCCGTCCCGTCCCGTCCGGGCTAGGGCTCGGGTCACGGGTCCCGGGTTCTCGGGTGTTGGGTTGTTGGTTTCTTTCGAAACTTTCTTTATGGTCTTTGAAATATTAACTATTTACATTTCAGTCCCTGAAGTTTGTCGGAACTTTACAACGACTATATCTTCTCCAAAATACACCAGCCAACAGACATGATTGTTCAACAGAACAGAACGTTGTTTCACTTTCTGTTCTTATAAATTAAATATTTCTGTTCAAATTAAGTACATATAACACACAACACAGCATAATTTTGAATTGTTCTGTTATGAAACATACAGAAACAGAACTTGAAAACACAGAAGCAGAAACTCTTCTCTTGTGTTCTGTTCGAAACACAAAAACAGAATCAACAATCTGTTCTCTATTTATTTCTTCGCTAGGATTAACTATATTTGCGTATAGTTGATCGTTGATGTTTTATCTTAGGAGACTATTATCCATCACTGTAAAAGCATCTATACAGTGCAATTTTGTCTTAAAGACAGAGAGTCATCTCTCGACTTAGCCTTCTTACTGTTTAACCTTTCAAATACACTTAACACCAATTGTTACCTACAATTTTAAGACAAAATTCTATTTTCTAAGTGTTCAAAAGATGTCTATTTCAAACATTGCTTCCGGTTCTGGTTTTGCTGCTATTGCTCAAGGGAATGATGTTGTCCTTGCTCCTGATAGTTTTCAAGGAGAACGCCTAAAAAAAAATTTGGGTACCAATTTCAAGAGATGGCAACAGAAGATGTTGTTCTACCTTACTATGTTGAACCTGTTACATTTTCTGACAGAAGATTCTCCTTCTGGTGGGGATGCAGTTGACACTCAACTAACACAACGACTGAAGTGGGCGACAATTATCAGGTCACAAATGCCCAGAAGTTAACATTGGATGCCTAGAATCATAGTGATTTCATGTGCAAAAACTGCATTTTGAACGGTCTGTCGGATACATTCTATACTGTGTATTGCACCGTGAAGACAACAAAGGAGTTGTGGAAAAAACTCGAGAAAAAGTACAGCGCACAGGATGCGGGTACTAAGAAATTAATCATTGGAAAGTTTCTGAAATTTCAAATGGTGGATGGTAAATCAGTGATGTCCCAAATCCAAGAATTTCAAATGATTCTTCATCATCTGGATTTGGAATGAATGAAGCCAAACGAACAATTTCTGGTTGCGTCTTTGATTGAGAAATTGCCTCCCTCGTGGAATGAGTTCATGAGTTATCTCAAACTAAAGACAAAGGAAATGGGGTTTGAAGATCTTATTGTCAAACTACAAATACAAGAGGACAATAAAAGGGCTATATCGAAGGTAAAACAACCAATGGAGGCAAAGGCGAATTTGGTTGATTCAAGAGGAAACACCAATAAAAAGTGTAAGTACCAGGGAGACGGAAAAAGCCAAATGATGGAGAAGTTCAAAGGAAATTGCCATTACTGTGGAAAGTCTGGCCATATGAAAGACTGCCGCAAACTGAAGTGAGAGTAGAAAGAAAAATCCAAGAACAAATACAAGGCCAAGGCTAACGTTGTGCTAGACAAGGATGAACCTTCGAAACTTGATGACATGATTGTGGATTTATCGGTTGTAGTGCTGGAGGCTAATCTGGTGGAGAATCCAAGGCAACCGTGGATAGACACGGGTGCAACTCTGAAGGAAGTAATGCACGTCCCTGACATCCGCAAGAACTTGGTTTCAGGGCCACTGTTGGTCCAGGCTGGTTTTAGACTAGTTTTTGAATTCAATAAATTTGTAATAACTAAGAATGGTATATTTTTAGGAAGAAGCTTCGCGTGTGACGGCCTCTTCAAAATGAATGCTATGTTTGTAATCCGTTCATCTAATGAAATAAAGCATTCTACCTACTTGCTTGAGTCTTCTAATTTATGGCATCATAGATTAGGACATGTTAACTACAAATTCATTCAAAAGTTAGTAAAGTTGGAATTGTTGCCTTACTTCAACATAAACCCTCAAAATAAATGTGAGGTGTGCATAGAAGAAAAATTAACCAAATCATCTTTTCATTCAGTGGACTGAAAGAAATATCACTCCTCTAGAACTTATTCACACTGACATATATGATTTAAAGTATGTACAAATTATAGGGGGACAAGTACTTTGTGACTTTTATTGATGATAGTACAAGGTATTGTTATGTTTACTTGTTGAAAAGTAAAGACGAAGCATTTGAAGCATTTAAACGTTACAAAGCAGAAGTTGAAAATCAACTAAACTTACGGATTAAGGCAATTCGTAGTGATAGATGGGGGAATACGTAGCACCGTTTGAAGAATACTGTGCTCATTTTGACATTGTTCATCAAATAACCGCTCCTTACTCGCCTCAGTCTAACGGTATTGCCGAGCGCAAAAACCGTACGTTAAAAGAAATGATGAATGATTTACTTATCAATTTCGGATTAGCCCAAAACATGTGGGGCGAAGCGATTCTTACCGCTAATATAATTCTCAATGGAGTTCCGCATAAGTGTAAGGATAAAACTCCATTTGAATCATGGAAAGGAAAGAAACCCACTTACAAATATTTGAAAATGTGGGGCTGTTTAGCAAAGGTCGAAGTACCTAAACCAAAACAGGTCAAAATTGGACATAAGACTGTGGATTGCATATTCATCGGATATGCAAATAACAGTAGTGTTTATCGCTTCTTAATGTATAAGTCGAAGATACTTGATATCCACGAGGGTACAATCATGGAATCAATGAATGCTGAATTCTTTGAACAGATCTTTCCTAGAAAGGAAACAGAAATAATTTCGCACAAACAAAGTTATGAACAAAATGCTCAAAATCAATAAGACCCGGGAGTTACTGACTATCCGGAACTTAATGTTCTAAACCTACAGAACTTAGGGGTTTCAGAGGTTGAACCAAGACGGAGCAAAAGTGCCAAAAAGAACAAAGCCTTTGGTCCAGACTTTCTAACCTATATGGTTGAAAATGAACCGAGGACAATTAAGAAATCATTGTCAACTCCAGAAGCACCGCTTTGAAAAAAAACTATAGAAAGCGAAATAGATTCCATCATGCAAAATCATACTTGGGAAATGATTGATCTTCCTCCGAAAAGTAAACCTTTGGGTTGTAAGTGGATACTAAAAAAAAGTACAAAGCAGATGGAACTATTGACAAGTATAAGGCCAGATTAGTAGTCAAAGGCTACAGATAAAAAGAAGGTCTCGATTACTTCGACACATACTCATTTGTGTCTAGATTAACATTCATAAGGGTATTCATAGCCATTGCAGCTTTGCGTAACCTTGAGATACATCAAATGGATGTTAAGACAGCCTTCCTAAACGGAGAGTTAGAAGAGGAAATATACAAGGAACAACCCGAGGGGTACGTAATTCTAGGACAAGAAAATAAAGTATGTCGACTTGTTAAGTCTCTGTACGGACTGAAACAAGCCCCGAAATAATAGCATGAAAAGTTTGATAATACTTTATTATCAAAAGGTTTCTCCATAAACGAACATGATAAATGTATCTATATCAAAGAAAACTCTGACTCATTTGTCATGATATGCCTTTACGTAGATGACATGCTCATCATCAGAAGTAGTCTAAACTTGATCTTGGAAATTAAGAATATATTGAAACAATGTTTCGACATGAAAGATATGGGTATTGCAGATGTAATCTTAGGAATTAAGATTTATAAGACAACTGACGGGCTGGTCTTATCTCAATCTCATTACATTGAAGATGTTTTGAGGAAATTTGATGTATTTAACGGCTCCCATATGAAGTCACCAATGAATATGAATCATATAATTGATAAAAAACGGTGCACCTGTATCCCAAGAGCGATATGTGCAGGTCATTGGTAGCTTAATGTACATTACAAACTGAACCCGACTAGATATTGCTTATCCAATCAATAAATTGGCTAGATTCACTCGTAATCCTGAAAATGATCACTGGAAGGTGTTAAATCGGATACTACGATATCTGAAATATTCGCTGACTTACGGATTACATTATTCAAGATATCCAGCCGTACTGGAAAGATACAGTGATGCAAACTGGATATCGGACATAAAGAACACCAAATCCACCAATGGGTATATTTTTACAATTGGTGGTGGGGCTGTGTCTTGGACATCTTCTAAGAAAACATGCATCCCCGATCCACGATGGAATCGAAGTTTATCGCTTTGGACAAAGCAGGAGAAGAAACAGAGTGGCTTCACGACTTCTTAGGGGATATCCCTTGTTGGGATAAACTTGTACCTTGAGTGATGATTCACTGTGACAGTCAGTCGGCTTTAGGAAGGGCACAGAGTACAATGGCAAGTCTAGACATATTCGTCAGAGGCATAAGACCGTTAGGCAGTTGATCACTACAGGTGTCATTTCCATTGATTACGTCAAATCAAAGGATAACTTAGCGGATCCATTAACTAAAGGTCTACCCAAAGATCAAATATTCTGCTTGTCTAGGGGAATGAGCTTAAAATCCAAACAATAAGAATCTTTATGGTGGTAACCCGACCTTACTGACCGGAGATCTCAGGAATTTGGTTAAATGGGAAAACTAAACTATAGAGGTTCAGTTTAGCGCTTCACTTGAAGTGAGAGCACTTCGGATTATCATTCTTTAAAGAAATATAACTCCAAAGTCGTTCTCGCGATAGACATTGAGTGCTACCTGCATAATGGGTAAATGATATGTTTCTGAAACTTTTAATGATTCCTACCACTTGCGAGTGGGGTATAGCAATATACCTTATAGGAGATCACCTATTTAAGTGCGAAGACATGCCGCTTCAAATGTACGCACTTAAGAATCCAAGCGTTGTCCATGGCCATAACGGACAAAACGATAAGAAGAAATGAATAAGGAGAGTTATTGTGTTGATATCATTGTCTTGGTTTACACTAAACACTGATGGTTCAATACATCACATTCACCGCGCAGTAAGTAAATCCGATGGTAATCGACTAAGGAATGTTCAAAGCCGAAAGCTACCTTTCCTGATGTAATATCTTTCCGCTGAAAGATTGCTGAACTTTGGTGCATCAATTTTCTTTCAAGAGGGGATTGTTGGAAATTTTACTAATGTGGGATTGAGTTTATCCCATCTTTAATGACTTAAACATGTGGGTCTCGCATGTCGGAAATATCATTTCTTCGCACATGCCTAATCTACTAAGTGAGTAGATGATGTTAGTGCCAAGTATCGTCAAATTTCGTTAAAAATGAAAGAGATATTGGTACAAAAAGTAAGGTGTTTGAGACATGAAAAGATGGAGTATTTTTGGCCAAAAATGACAAATCTCCATAATTGGTAGAAGGTGGAAGGATTGTGCAATATATAAACTCTAAGTTTGAGTAAGGATTTGGGACCCCAAGGGGTAACCTATGTGTTTAGAAGGGAGAAGACCTAGGTGAGCTTGGATTCGGGGCTAAGCCCCACACGCGCACCGCCGCCGCCTGCCCGTCCCGTCCGGTTAGGGCTCGGGCTCGGGTCCAGAGTTCTTGGGTGTGTGGTTGTTGCTTTATTCCGGAACTTTCTTTTTGGTCCTTGAAATGTTAACTATTTTCAGTCCCTGGAGTTTTTCGAAATGTTACAACGGCTATATCTTCTCCAAAATACACCAGCCAACAGACATGATTGTTCAACAGAACAGAACGTTGATTCCCTTTCTGCTCTTATAAATTAAACATTTTTGTTCAAATTAAGTACAGATAACACACAACACAACACAATTATGAACTGTTCTATTTTGAAACATACAAAAACAGAACTCGAAAATACAGAAGCAGAAACTCTTCTCTTGTTTTCTGTTCGAAACATAAAAAGAATCAACAATATGTTCTCTATTTATTTCTTCGCTAGGATCAACTGTATTTGCTTTGTATAGTTGATCGTTGTTGTTTTATCTTGGGAAACTATTGTCCATCACCGTAAAAACATCTATACGGGATAATTTTATCTTAAAGACAGAGAGTCATCTCTCGACTTAGCCTTCTTACTGTTAACCTTTCAGATACACTTAACATCAATTTTTACCTACATTTATGCCCCGAAAGACATAATTTTCAAGGGGAAAAAATTAAATATCAGTACAAAATAGGGTCAAAAGTGCAAATGACCCTGCAAAAATTAAATACCAGCAATTTGAAGGGCAAAAATTAATGGAGGGAAATCGGCGCAAAAAATTGTTAATTTATCGAATGAAGTGGAGTGATTGATCCAAGTATATCCCCCACGCCCAACCCGCCCATAGGTTAATGGAGTCGTTTGTTTCACTTTCCATTTGAGTCCAAATTTTCATATGCACGTATCTAATTTATGTGGGAATTTAGAAAGGTAGTTGCGAGGGTTGTATTATTTTTTGATTTTTTATGAGAATTTTCACCCACAATATCTTAGGGCTTTTGTTGTTTCTCTAAGCTAAAACTAACTAGTAGAAAGTCATTTTTTCACCTATAGTTTTAGAAAGTTATAAACCACCATTATCATTACGTGTTGAAATATTGAACAAGTTAAAGAGGTGTATTTTTCTTTAAATAATTTTTTACATCTGCATTACAGTTATTTGGATGTGATCCTTCTTTGAACCATGTGTAAACACGAAATATTTCATGTATCGAACTGCTTTTTGATATATCTCCATAAATTTGACACATTAATATATGTGTAACACGAGATGATAATGTTGCTATTTGTTGTTTCAATATTCAAGTGAAAAAAAGTGTCACATCTTTTGGATAGAATATAAAGTAATGTGATAGGAGATGAAAGTATTGTTATCTAGTGGATGACGGTTTATTTTGCAAACATGTTATTTCTAAATTGAAGACTAAGGTGAGCCAAAAAAGAAGTGTGCCAACAGAGACATGACAACTTATTTGACACTTGATTGTGCAATGCGAGACAGTGATGTTCTTGCTCTTTAAATTTTAGACTAGAACTCCATTAGAAACGTTCATGAATGTGAAGTTAGAGCTATGCCTCCACTATATCCTATAGCTTTTGGGTGGATCGTTTAATTTGATATTGGACAAAAAAGGGTGATGACCGACATATATATGGATCAAAGCTGACTCCCATAAAAATGATGAGGTGTAAAATGAACATATTCCATGTGAAATGATTCGTCAGGTTTGCCCCAAACAATAGAATCAAGAAGAATATATACACTAGGATTCAATCTTTGTTGGTATCTTGTTCACTATATATGGATCTTCTTTTCTTGTGTGCCTTTTTCCTATGGTCTTCTCCGAAACACTTTTTTGCTCATGATTCAATGAAAGGCAAGACTTAGCTAGATTCCCTTTTCCAATGTTTCTTTTCCTAAATTATAAAGGTGTTCAGTGTTCACTTTTGATTTTCCTCAGATATTATGTTGATTTTGGGACATCAAAGAGGACACTAAACTTTGTTTCCTTGTAAAAGAAAAGTCATTTCATCAGCAAACATAAATCATTTGATCCTTAGGGGCAAGAAAGAGAAGGACATATGATGTCATATATCGACTCAAAAAGAAAACCATATTATGAAGTTAAATAGAGGATCCAGATAATGTTACAAAAGCCAACTCTAAGCGCAGATTTATTTTTTGTTTTTTAATAAAAAGGTAAAGCAAAGAAAAGAGCACAAATACATCAAACATAATCTAAAGCACTTTAAGTCTATATATCCATACTCTGCTACCTTTAATTGAATGGTGTTTTTATCAACGATATGGCTTATAAAAGTGGATATCTTAAGGTTTTATTAGTAAGATATAGTAGTTTTTTTTGGTAATTTTAATCCGATGTCTACTATTCGTTTTTATGACTCTGATTAATTTAGATTTGTGATGTGTAAAAAAAATTAAAAGGGGAAACACTCCCAATCAGAATTTTTCTCATTCTTTAAGCTTGAAACGAAATCCTGGTAATTGAGAGATTCTTTTCGTCCCACCGTATATAATCTAATGGCGGTTAAAAAAGTAAATAAGGGGAAAGCGTAATTTGAGATTTCCTTGAGTAGTCCAAAATGAATCTAAGCAACTTCTTTTATATGGAGAAAATGTTATAAAATGAATGAAAAACATATAGGAACATCTAATAATGGATGAAAAAAGAGTGTTACCTTAGGAAAATTGGCCCCAAATGAATCATATGAAACAAGTGTCGCCTAAGAAAATTAAAGAACCATAATTACACAACCAAAAAGAAATGGAAAATGACAACTTCAAATTGAAAAGACAAATAGAAAAGAAAAATCTTCCAGAAATGGTTTTTTTCTCTAGTAGTACTAGTTTTTAACTGTGATAATTTCATCTAACTCTTGCCATATCAAAGTTACAAAAATAACTTTCTATGAAGAGGTTAAAAAGACTAAATCATTTTCAAGTATGAGTTGGAAATCATCTTCACACAATTATATAAATTTCCTGTTCACATAAATGAGTATGAGGATACTTTAAGCCAAAGTTTTTCTGCCACATAAACTAAAATGACATTTTAGGAGAGAGCACTATAGCACTTTTGGCTGTTTCTTGAAAATTTATACTGAAGGACAAAAGTCCATTGCAAGTGGAAATATCTTCCTCACAATTTGGTCCTCATTTTCCTATTCTACACTAGCTATAGTATTTTTATACACGCTTCGCGCACTTTATCTAATATTAATATTCCAAAAAGAGAAATATAAAATAAATATGAAACAAATCACATCAACTAGAATGTGAGGAGGACACATACATAGTTGCCCTTTTCCTCATTATATTATATATTTATATTAAAGTATGTGGATTCTAAGAAAGCTTTTGTAGTTTCTTCTCCTCCTCATTGACTCATTCTATGGATGCAATTAAAACTTTGACAAAAAAATTGTCCTCGCGCGTGAATATATTTATATTTAAATATATATATATATATGAGTACAAAGTACAAACATGGTTGGCTTTGGGAGGGTGGTGGGGGCAACGTGGGTGGGTGTGTGGTGTAGCCCCTTGAAACAGAAACCAAGGTGGCTCATAGCAATATCAAAAGGGCAAATATTATGTAGAAATTTAACCCTCTTTCTTTTTATTCTATTATTTAGCCGCCCCCTGTGGCCCTTTGCTTGCTAGAATTATAGTTACCACTAAAAGGGGAAAAAGTTTTTTCTGAATTTGTTATCTATATACTGTCTGTGTATCATGTGGTGCAATGAATAATGAACATTATCATAAATAACTTGTTCAATCTCTTTTTATCATCACTTGGGCTGTGTTGCCTGTTGGGAATCCCATGCGCCACTTCCCATGCACAGTTCTGCCCCTCCCTAATTTTTACCCTTACAGCTTGTTTGGTTCCACCATACGAAAGTTTAGTAAAAACTATAATGTAAAATTTGCAATACGTTGATTAATACTCCATTCGTTTCATAATAAGTGGTGTTTTAAGTTTTTCATTTTATTTCAAAATAAGTGATGCTTTAGAATTTCAAAAAGAAATTGATTTTATTCTTTTAAAATTACCCTTATTTATATAATGTGCATAAGCTAAAAACACGACTTATTATGGAATGGTGGGACTAATCACTGAATTATTTAATGTGTGAAGAAAAATTACGATGCATAATGTAAATACTACTACTTCTATAATATTACCTCAACTGTAAATGAAAATACAAGGATGAAATTAAGATTATTTGTTGTTTAGGTATCTGATCCTAATAAAAATATTAATACTCGTATCAGCTATTGAGAAAATGATCTCAAATGATTAGTTACAATTTGAATAATAGAAACAAAAATTACAAAGATTTCTATGTTTTATTTATCGAATTCCTGTACTATATTGTATCAATCTCATATGATAAGGTTCATATAATTAAAAGAACATTTACAATGAATCACCACACTATACTCCTATTCAAGAAAATATTGGATTTGATATAAAAAACATAAAGGATGAAATCAAGATTATTTGTTGTTTAGGTGTTTTATCCTAATAGAGCTAATCCTCGTATAAGGTATTCGAGGAAATGATCTCAAGTGACTAGTTACAATTTGAACAATGGAGAATAATTCTATAAAACCAAGTTCGAAAAAGAATCAAATTTTCTCCTATATATTTTATTAATCGATGAAAGAAATAATCCCTTGATTATTTTCATTAATGACAGAGAATATATACAAGTTACAATTTCCATAATAGGAAAATCTTATTCCTATTCTAATACCAAAACTCTATTCTAGTAGTACAAGAATCTTATACTTATGGTAAGTGTACAATGCTAATTAATATAAAATAATATACACAATATTAGGACAAAACTGTGATACTTTCTATACAAACCGTGATATACACTTCATAAGGAAAGTGTATATCACGAGAATATTACTATCTTTAACACACCTCCGCAGTCATAGCGGGCGGTCTTAGTACGCTGAGACTGACTCTAAAATCTTCAAAAATGACCGAGGGAAGACCCTTTGTAAAGATGTCTACAATTTTATGTTGGTATTACAAAGGATTGCAGGAATGGAAATTACAAGTAACTGCTTATGTAAGAATTGAAATTACAATTCAACTAGAAAACTAAAAATTACAAAGATGAACAAGAAAAACTGAAAAATTATTTTTGCTGAGTCGAGTGTGGCACTCTGTCCTTAAGACAATATTGCCCCGTATGTATCCTTTATACGTCCTGGACAATTTGTCTCCCAAGATAAAACAACAATGGAACACATGAGCAAAGGAAACTCAAATGCTACCGTGAAGAATATTGAGTAACGAAATGATGCTTGGAAGATGTAGGAAGAAACTGTTTTGCTTGTGTATTTTCGTGTATATTGTAAGTGTGCCTCAACAATGGTGTAAGGGGTGTTTATATAGGTGAGGGAGGAGCAGCAAAACTGCCTCCATAAGTGTCATTACTGGCCAAGTAATGGTCATTATGGAGGTAGTAATGTCACCAAAATAAATGGTGAAGAACACCAACGGATTGGCCATTATAGGAGGAGTAATTCAGCCAAAATAAATGGTTGAATTGAGTGTTGTGGCGTTTCTGCTTTGACCGTCCAAATTCTGACTTTCTGGAAACTTCAGGGACCAAACTGTACATCTGAAAGAATTCTGGTCCAAAATGTACATCTGAAACTTCTGGGATCAAATTGTACTTCTGGCAAAGTTCTCTAGCCCAAAAAGATAATATCAGAAGGCCCACGACCCGTGAACCCGAGAACTCGAAACCTGGAACTCGGAACCGGAACCGGACCGGACGGGCGCGCGGCGGCGGCGCGCGTGTGGTCTTTCCTCGAACCGAAGCACATTTAGGTCCTCCCTCCTTTAAACACATGGGATACCCCTTGGGGTCCCAAACCCCAAACCAATTTCGAGTCTTATATACACAACAATTCTTTCTTCCTCTACCGATGAGGGAGAATTGATCACACACCACACTTTTCCATGCTTCAAACACCTTACTTCGTGAACCAATATATCTTTCATTTCTCAATGAAATTTGACGATTCTTGGCCCTACGGTTATCTACGTACTTAGTAGATCATGCATGTGTGAAGAACCGAATTCTCCAACATACGTAATACTAGTGTTTAATCCGTTAAAGTTGGTCGGTCGCAACTCCCGCCAAAGGCTAATTTCCAACATTTTATACCTGGAAGGGACATGGAAAAAGCGTACCTGACCACGAGCAACCTTTTCGCGAACAAAGTGAATGTCCATCTCGATATATTTAGTGCGATGGCGTTGAACCTGATTACCAGAAAGGTAGATGGCACTAACATTATCACAATAAACCAAGGTCGCTTTCTGAATAAGACAATGAAGTTCTAACAACAAATTATGTAACCAACATGATTCAGAGACCACATTAGCTAGCCCTCAATACTCGGCCTCTGCACTGGAGCGGGACAAAGTCGACGGCGTTTCGCAGACCATGAGACCAAGTTATTACCAAGAAACATACAATATCCAGACGTAGATCGTCTGGTGTCCGGACAGCCACCCCAATCAACATTTGTATACAAGACAAGTGTAGACGTCGATGAAGGATATAAATGCAAGTCATAGTCAAGTGTCCCCTGAATATACCGAATGATGCATTTGAGCGCATTCATGTGCTCAACCCTGGTATCATGCATAAGCAAACACACCTATTGTACGATATACGTAATATCTGGTCTCGTGAATGTAAGATACTGAAGGGCCCCTGCAAGACTGCGATAACAGGTCGGATCCTCGTATGGTGCGCCGGCCGCATCACCAAGCTTGGGCTTAGTATCAACTGGAGTGGAAGTGGACTTACAAGATGACATCCCAACCCTCTCAATGATCTCAGTTGCATACTTCCTTTAGGATAAGAACAACCCACCTGCATGACGAGTGACAACAATCCCCAAAAAATAACTCAAGGGCCCTAAGTCTTTCATAACAAACTCAGAACTGAGCATTGTCATGATAGACTGACGTAATGCATCGGAAGAGGCAATCAAGATAATATCATCCACATATAATTGTATATAAGCCAAGGAAGAACCACGACGATATATGAACAATGAATTATCCGACCTGCTGTGAGTGAGCCCAATAGTCAAAACATAGTCGACAAACCTCTTATACCAGACCCGTGGAGATTGCTTAAGCCCATATAAGACTTTTTCAACAAATAGACATGATGAAGATATTTGGGATCCCTAAACCCCAAGGGTTGATGCATATAGACTGTCTCCTTGAGATCACCATGTAAGAAATCATTCTTCACATCTAACTGATGAATGGGTCATGCTTTCAAAAGAGTCAAGCTGAGCACAATGGGAATGGTAGCCGGCTTGACCACCGGACTAAATGTCTCATCACAATCCACATCAACCTGTTGAGTCTTACCATAACCTACAAGACAAGCCTTATGCCTTGCAAACGAACCGTCTGAATTGTCCTTATGAGCAAAAATCCACATAGACCTAATAATATTAACACCAGATGGACGGGGCACCAACTTCCACGTCTTATTATCAATAAGAGCATTATATTCGTCGGTCATAGCAATTTTCCAATTCGGATCATTTAACGTAAACACAGAATTACGGGGTAAGGGTGATTTCATAACATTAGAATTTAAATTAAAATGTCTTTTTGGTTTAAAAACACCCCATTGACTACGAGTGACCAGTAAGTGGGCCTATACCAGACCCGGGAGCAGACGAATGGCTGGTGGCGGATGGCCTAGTTGTCGGACCCGTAATGGTAGCGACGGTAATGTAGAGCCCAAGGCGATGGGCCGTGGTGGATTTGGGGTTCGAGACACGTTCGAAAAATGGTGAATGATATACGGGGAGATACCATCATCTAAAAAATTATACGAACTGGGCACGAGATTACTAACCTTAGCAAACGGAAATTGAGATTCATCAAAAAATTCATGGCGACTAATAATGATTTTATTAGATGATAAATCAAAATATTTGTAACCACGATGATTTGACGGGTAACCCAAAAACACACAAGGGGTTAGACCGGACCTGAAGTTTGTTAATTATGGAGGATGGAAATAACGGATAACACAAACACCCAAAGACCCTAAGATGTGAATACGAAGGAGTCTTATTATATAAAATTTGAAGAGGGGACGAATATGTCAAACCTCTAGAAGGAAGAATGTTAAGAAGATATGTAGCCACTTGTAGAGCATGATGCCAAAACGACGGGGCACGGAAGCATGAATCAATAAAGTTCGGACAATGTTATTAATGATACGAATTTTGCGTTCGGTTTTGCCATTTTGTGAAGACGTATGAGGGCAAGAAAAATAAAAATTTATCCCATTATTATCACAAAATTCCCGAAACAACTCATTGTCATATTCTTTGCTATTATCACATTGAATGTTTTTTATTTCCCGTTCAAATTGGGTTCTAATAATTGCTCTAAATTTTAAGAAGGTGAAAAAAACCTGAGATTTTTTCGCTATTGGAAAAGTTCATAAAAATTTAGAATAATCATCCAAAAAAAGAACATAATACCGATGACACAATGAACTAAGAACATGAGACGTCCATAAATTGATATGAATAATATCAAATGACATTAGAGTATGATAATTAGAGTCTACAAATGGCAACCTAACAATTTTTCCAAAAGAACAAGATTGACAATTCGGAGTACTACGCGTACCCTTACATGAAATAAATTTATTTTTATCTAATGAAGACAAAATAGACGATCCCGGATGACATAGACGAGCATGCCACAAGGAAGGAGCAAGAGTTGCAAACTCGAGAGACTGGAACATGACGTGATAGGATAAAGATCTCCCCTACTATCACACCTCAGAAGAGGACTCCCCGTCTTGAAATCCTTCACAGAAAACCCAAATGGATCAAATTCAATAGAAACAAAATTATCAGTGGTGAACTTACGGACAGACGCCAAAATTTAAATTAATTTAGGGGCATGTAGGATATTTTTCAAGATAAGAGGTGGATGGGGGGGGGGGGAGACAACGTTTTATGACTATAACCATGAATTGAAATAAAATTACCATTATCAATAATTATGCCACGAGGGTTGCTCAAATTTGAATAAGACGAGAAAGTACCTTGATCGGATGTCATGTGGGTAGTGGCTCCGGTGTCCATGTACCAATTCGGGTCTGGCGGATTAATTCCATGAGTATGCATGGCAGCTTCAATATCGGTCAGGGTGGGGCTCGTTGCATGGTGGGCTTGTGGGGGCGGGGCCCAAGAACACCTGCTAGCTGCCCCTGCCCAATATTGCTTCGGTAACCTGTTGTTCCAGAATCGCTGGGCTGGCGAATCGGGCCTGGAGGTCGCTGGGTAGCCCGCCGGGTCAAGGCGCCGGATACCATCGTTGTTGGGCCACCGCCATGGCCAGGAGCCCAAGGTCGGGACCATTGGGCCGTGGCCATCGCCGTTGGGCGACCCCACTGCCGCCGTTAACACCGCCGGAACCATCGTGTTTGCCCCCGCTATTTTTGGCCTTATTCTTCCGACTATTTTTGTCGCCTCCGTGAGAACGGTTTTGGTTTGAATGATCAATGAAACCGGGAGAATTGGTGGATGATATCATCATGACCACGGGACTAGCACTAGTAGCCGCCTTTTTAGCCAAGTCGGCTTCTTCCAAAGTAAGTATGGAGCGGGCTTGATAGAACTTTGGAAGAGGATTACTTTGACGAAGGAGTGTTCCAATGCCACTATAGGCCTCGGAAAGGCCAGCAAACTTCTGTAGAACGAGACGATCTTCACTAACGGGCGCACCAACTTTGCGGAGTTGGTCCGCCAATTCCTTCAACCTTTTGTAATATGCTGAAACGTTCGGGAAATTTTCCATATTGACGTGAGAAAATTCCTACTAAAGGGTAACAACTCTGGAATTTTGATTATCTTGGAATATGTCATGTAGCCTATCCCAAGCAGCCATCGCCGTGGCGTCCGACTCAATAATCGTCTGCAACAGGTCGGTAGAGATAGTGGAGTAAATCCACTAGAGGACTGTGGCATCAAGAGTCGTCCACAACTTAGGATCATCCTCGCGTTTTGGCACCTCCGTATCCTCAGGAGCCGCGGGGATTATGTGATGGACGACTTGATGCGAGCGTGCGTGGATTTTGAACAGTTCGGCCCACGTCGCATAGTGGGCGTTTCCTATTTCAAGATTGATAGGGATATGATTCCTGATGTTAGAAACAATAAAGGCAGGGTGAAACGTGTTCTTAGCCATAATAGCAACGCAAGACGTGATGTAGGAATTTGGAAGAAAAATCTTGGAAGAAAAATCGGAAGGAAGAACAAGCAAACCGAGAGAAGGGATTCGGGTTTGTTGCTCGAGAATAAAGAAATTTTGGGAGAGGATATTTCGAGCCTATACTTCTGATAGGATGAAAGAAATAATCTCTTGATTATTTTCATTAATTAAAGAGAATATATACAAGTTACAATTTCCATAATAGGAAAATCTTATTCCTATTCTAATACCAAAACCATATTCTAGTAGTACAAGAATCCTATACTTATGGTAAGTGTACAATGCTAATTAATACAAAATAATATACACAATATTAAGACAAAACCGTGTGATATTTTCTATACAAACCGTGATATACACTTCATAAGAAAAGTGTATATCATGAGAATATTACTATCTTTAACAATCGATTTCTAATGTTTTGTTTATCGATCTCATTTGATAAGGGTTGTATAACTAAAATAATATTTGTAATGAATCATGACATCATCTCTCAAAATGTTGGAGTCGATATAAAATAAAATTAGTTGTGATATGCAATTATATCCAAACTTTATAGTAAGATTATTTTTTTAATCTCCATAACCAAACGACCCCTTACCATTCACCTTTTTCTAACCTCCTCCTTAGAATTCGAGTCTTGAGTCTTTGTTTGTCGAAAAGAGAAAAGGAAAGTCCATTTTGTCTTGAGTTGTTACTTTTTTCACGTTGTCCCCATATATGTACTATAGGTGATCTCCACTAGTGAAAGACATTAATCATATCTGACTAATTCTTTTTCATATATACTGATACGGGGGTGTAAAAGGAAACTAGGTGGTATTATTTTAGTTAATTTCGAATTATAAATTAGTTTTTTTATTTCCTTAGCTTTTACCTAGTTTAGATATTGTTACACCATGTGTGCTCCTTAATTATTATAGGAAGCTTTTGGAGTACTATTTTATTTTATTGGTTGGCTAAAAGTTCTACTTATTTAGGTTTAATTTTCTTGATTTTGAAAATTTTTGTGATTTTTTATTCTGCCGTGTTGTATATGTACGAAAATACATAATACAATATTATGAAGCACATGAAGTACTCTTACCCACAAAGCCCATAACTGATGAGTCTTTAGAGATCATTGTAAGTATAATCACATTTTACATTATCAGGTCATATAAAAGATATTTATAGGTAATTATTTATAAAAAGTAAAATTGGTGATCTTGATAATGGAGCATATTAATGGAAGACAAAAATAATTTAATAGTATAAAAAATATTTTACTATCACTGTATAAGTTGAACTCAAATTTGTCCAAAAAAAATGATACATTTCTATATTCAGAAATAATTTAACTTAAAAATTCTCCTTTGATCCTTAATTAAATGATTTACAACCACATAAATGTCTATAACTTGTTTTAGACCACAAATTTAAAAAAAAAAATTCTTTCTTAAATTTTGTGTCTAGTTAAACTATCTCACATAAATTGAGACGGAGTAATAGATTATTTTCTAGGTTAAAGTGTAATGTATAGTTGAGACATTAGAAGAAAAGTTTTCATGTTGAAGTCGACTGCCTGCCGTAGAAGTTTTTATTTCCAAGAATAATGGAATATTCAATATTGTTGACGTATTTAACCCCTCAGGATTCCTAACTGTTGGAAAATATTGTACAACTCGAACAAACTCTAAAATAGTTGCGTATTAGGTTTTAAAATCTACACAAAAACATCATTAACAAGCACCCACTTGTATGTTTAAACGCTTGTAGGCAGGGATGGATTTAATGCTTTATATGGTGCATGAGAATTTATACTCCTTCAGTCAAATTAGATATTAATATATATATTTTTAGAATTGATCTAATATTATCTGCTGATCTCATGCTCTAAGAAGGTTAAATGGTGCACGTGATTGAATGTTGAATTATTTACCTAAAGGAACAGGAATCTGAATTTCACTTAATATTTTTTTCTCATTTATTTAATGATGCACCATATTCTAGAAATTTTGAACGCGCCTCTCATAGGATTTTTATTTTCAGATCCCATTCTTTTCAGGCTCAATATATCACCAACAAAATATCTCCTATTTACATGTGTACAAAGTCTTTCACTAGCGTTAGTGATTTTAATTAATAGATTAGTAGTGGCCAGTGGGGCAAGTGGCGTTAAGAATTGCACAAAAAAGGAGGCTATTAACACTAATATCACCATAATATCCCACTAGAATGTAAACTTAAAATAATTTTAATATTAGAATGCTCTATGACTTTACGTTTTCTCAATCATTTTAATATTTAAGAAATTGAATCTAGCAGTTGAAAGGAATCTATTATGTAGAATGAAGGTATGTGCAGTATAAAATCTCCACCAAGTGATCTCAAATTTGAACTATAACTAAAATAAAATGAAGTGACACTTGTTTGTAGGCTAATACAAAATATAAATTACTAGCATTAATGATATGAAATTAAGAGCCAATGGGCTATATCTTCCCTTTTTAGTGTAATTGAGAATCCCAATGCTTTTCTACATTGAAAGTTTTACCATGTCCTTCAGAACAAATAATTTTGCGATGACTAGACTAAATGATATGCATATATGCCTTTCCACTTCTTCAGATTTCGATACAGAAAGGGTAGGTTGGGTATGAAGAAAATATTGTTCGAAGAAAATATTGTAAAATAAGTGATCTTAGTAAAAAAATAGTGACTCAAAAGCATTTATATATAATTTAGGATGGGATGTGGTAATAATGTGAGGGTTGTGGCGGTGGGGGACATGGTGGAGTAGAGGGAGGATGGGGAGGACAATCAACACGATTTTTTTTTTATCTTAAAGAAATTTATTTTTCTAAAAAAGATATTTTCATAAAATTTTAATCAATCAAACATGATAAAACATTTTTTCTATACCGAAAACACCCAAAATCCCTCTTATAATTCAAACTAGGCTCTCCCAAAAGCCTATACATCTCGCGTAATATATCCTCTTCTTCATTAATTAATCAACAAATGGTGCAGGGTCCGCCAAACCTCGGACCATGGTTTAAGAAAAATACAGCTATTTTAGACTTCTTAATACATTATTTATTTTTTCTTTAATTCTACTCGTAAACACTCGAAATTAATTCGAGTCACTCTTTGCCCCATCGAAATTCATTAGTCCCGACTTCCGAGTCAACAGTTGACTTTTCACAAATAAATTTTTTATTTTTAATTAGAAGTCTTTCATTCGAGTCTTATGGGATATGATATCCCTTTATTTGAGTCTTTTACTATTAATGTGAAATTTTACGATATAAATTTGAATTTAATTGAACCCAATACAAGATATAGTGTGGACGCCTCATAGGAAATAAAAAAATGTTGACTTTCTGAAAGAGAGGAAAAAGGACTAAACTATGCAACATCTGATCCCAAGTATTGGCTACTTGGCAAGTTGTTTAGTATAGTTGAGTTTTTCGTTGAACTTTATCTATAATAATAAAACAATGAAATTATTCCTTTATATTAAAATGACTTATCAAACCAGTAAAATTACTTTAATGTGACATGAAATAGTCTGATTTTATTGTTATATATAAATAAAATTCAATTGCTTTAATGTAAACAAAATTGTTTTACAACTTTATTACTATAAAGTTAAATGATCATAGATAACTAAATAATTACTTACCTGCACCGGATGTTGACACTTAACTAAAAAAATTAACCTTATGAATCAATAAATTAAAGTGAAAATATATATTATTAGTCAATGTTAAGTGTTTAAAAAGTGTATATATAAAACATAATATCTTATATTCATTGATTTAGTCTAGAGATGGCAGTGGATCCAGATCCGTTTTAGAGGATATGAATCTTCAAAATTTGGACCCGACGGATCCGGATCGGACCCGGATCCATTTCTGACGGATCAGATCTGGATCTGAATCTTGTATTTGAGATCCATATCCTGTCCAGATCCGACCCGTGGATCCATTTTTAATTAAATATATTCATAACATAGAATGTACTTTTATAAGTATTTTCTTAAAAAATTTCATAATTTTTGTATTTTTACATCATTTAACATATTTCTTGGTATAATTATTTCGAGATATGTCATTGATTATTACTTTAGAGAGTAAAAAAATTTATTTGAAAAATATTGTCAAATGTCAAAATAATTAATGTGGAAAAACATATTACAAAATTTTGAAAATCCAGAGAAAATGTTAATTCAAGTCTGTCCTATTCAAATGTTGCGACGATACTATTTGCTAACCTTAACCGATTAAGATGATGAGTGAAATTTACTTTTTTATTAATTACTGTAGTTATATCTACTTCAGTTTGAACTTTGAACCACCAGCCTACCCCTACAAAAGATGCATTAAAAAGGAGAGAAATTGTGTTTGAGTTGACAATTCTAAAGAGTTGAAAAATCCTCCTAAAATCAAGTTGACAAATCCTACTATCAATTTACAAGTTGCAAGCATGTAAGGTGATTTTTCAACAAGCAACGTAATTTTGTTGCTACTGATTTGGACAGTCTTATTCGTATCGCGAAAACAATTAATCATTTGGAAATTGCTACTGATTTTACATGTGGATCCAAATTCGATCCGTGGACCCAATGGATCCGATGGATTCGGATTTGGATCTGATTTTTATGGACCCGATGGATTTGGATCCAGATATGAAAAACGGATCTGGATCTGGATCCGAATCTAATAGGATCCGGTCCAGATCCGATCCGTTGTCATATCTAGTTTAGTCCCGATTAAATATTTACCACGGCTGATATGGAGATTTCCCTATTTTTTTTGTGTTTATCTTTCTAAACATCCGTTCCGCCTTACCCGCAATCTCCTCATCATCTCTACTTTGTAATGAGAGAAAGATCATGCATCTTTAAAAAATGTGATTAATTTTTGTTTTAACTGTTAAACATTTTGTCACCCTCATTTTTTAAATATTTGGAAGCAAAAAACGTCTTTTTTAAAATTGTAGTGCTTCCCATTTAATTCTGACCTTTTTTATAAACGAAAATCATGTGAAATTAACAAATTCGGAGTAAGACATTAACACACCTTGCAAAAAAAGGAAAATAAAAAGTAAGAAAAAAATGTAACACACCTTCTCTAGACATAAAATAGAGGAAACAAACCTCTGTTCATAAATGAATAAAAGAGAAAACTTGATCAAAAGAAAAATCACCATATCTACAATTCATTTTGTCTTTCGTCCGATCAGTCAGATCCTCTTTACATAAATAAACATTTCAAAACTTAGAATATTTTGACTAAGGTTGCAATATTTGTATAAACATATTTATTTATATTGAGTTGCATTTGGAGTAGCATGCACGTACATGAAGTAAAACAAACGAGAATTGGAATTTTTCTAGACTTCTTTATAGTCTATACTTTTGATCAAAATGCAAAGAGATCTTGAAGAAAATTCAGCATTCTTTAATCTTTTAAAAAATATTACAATATTAACATATAAATCCTTGTATTGTAGCAAATGATTGTTGTTACACTAACGCATATGATAAAAACAAATGAACTTGTATAAGTAACCACATTAATATTGTGATTTTCTGTTCCGCTATTATATAATTCTAATTCGTTTTAGGTGAAATCTCTACTTTATTAGTTGAATTTATTGACAACATCAAATGAAAAGATGCCACTTAAACGCATTAGAATCTATTTTCCATAATGATTCTATTGTAAAATATAAGCATCACAATATTCTATAAAAAATAATCTCAAGATATTAGATAATGTCAAATAAATAAATTTATGTAATTGAGAGAATAAGATTGATATTTGTCGGGAAAAAAGTATATTCTCTCACTGTTAATTTCGATCAGAATGTAACGCAAGCCATGGGGCTTATGTAGTTTTTAGATGCTTTTCTCATTTGCTTGAAACAATTTGTAATCGTAATGGCCAATTGGAAACAAATAATTCTAATTGATGCAAAATAAAAAATAATCTCCGTTGGGTTGCTTTTAATTTGGTAGATGATGTTACCATTTGCTTGAATTAATTGTTGGCAATACTATTGTAAAGCAGTACGGGATGTAAATAACTATTACAAGTGTTCGAAAGGATGAACAAACATTCAATATTCAGAAATTGAATCTTGTTGAACAAATAGGCCAATGTTGATAATTGCCGCAAACTTGTTGTGTCTTGAATCTTGATAACCTGAAATCAAGATATAACTAAATCTGGATGGTTACAACGTTGTGTGTTGAGTCGAGTGATTGCACTCTGTCCTTAAGACAAGATTGCCCCGTATATATGCTTTTACGTTAGCGGGCAATAGTCTCCCAAGATAAAACAACACTTTAATCTCAACGCTACAGAGCAAATAGGTTGAGTCTAACGAAGAAAACAAATACGAATCGACTTGTTGAAGATATGGAAAATGAAGGAAGAGTTTATGTTCTCGTCCAACGTTATTGGACTGACTTTCTCTTCTGTTTTGTCTCTGTGTATATAGTGTGTCTCTGTTGTGTATATCTTATGTATATGTGTGTGTTTGCTCACTGTTTTTCTTCACAGTTTTGCAGTGTTTTTCGTCACTGTTTCGTGTCTGTTTGTGCTGTTTTTATGTCACGTTATTGAGCTAAAGGAGGCATCAATATATAGCATGGAGGAGGGACTCCTCAACTGCCAAACAAGGTTGTTAATGGCATTAGAGATGGCTGTTAATGGCAGATTTAATGCCATTAGTGAGGCTGTTCATGGCCTTGAAGGAGGGCTGATTATGGTCATTGAAGGAGGGTTGTTTATGGAGAGTTAACCGCCAAGTAATGGTTGGTTAATGCTCCAGAAAATAGCTCAAACGGTAGGCAGAAAGTTTCTGCCTTCCGTCACTCCCAAAATCAACTTTCCAGAAACTCTATGGACCAAACTGTAAATATTAAGCAATTTGGGGTCCAAAAAGATAATATCAAAAATTCCCCACAGCCCACGACCCGTGACCCGAGCCCGGACGGGAAGGGTGGGCGGCGGCGGCGCGCGTGTGGGCTTAGCCTTGAACCCAAGCACATCTAGGTCCTCCCTCCTTTAAACACATGAGATACCCCTTGGGGTCCCAAACCCTTTACCACTTTAGAGACTTATAAAGAGAGCAATTCTTCCTTTTCCCACCGATGTGGTAGATTTGTCCCACACCATATTTCCATGCCTCAAACACCTTACTTCGTGGACCAATATCTCTTTCATTTCTCAACGAAATTTGATGATTCTTGGCCCTACGGTCATCTACTCACTTAGTAGATTATGCATGTGTGAAGAGACAAAGCCTCCAACATGCGGAACACTAGTGTTTAATTCATTAAACATGGGTGGACGCACCTCCCCGCCAAAGGCAAATTTCCAACAATCCCCTCTATGAAAGAGAGATTATGGCGCACACACAAGGTGACTACTTTCAGCAATCTTTCAGCAAAAAGATATTGCATCAGGAGAGGTAGCTTCCGCTTTGAACCTTCCCTAGTTGAATACCACCGGACTTACTTACTGCGCGGTGAACGTGATGTCTTGAACCGTCAGTGTTTAGTGTAAGCCAAGACAATAATACCAACACAATAACTCTCCTAATTCGTTTTCATTCTTATGGTTTTGTCCGTTGTGGCCGTGGACACACTTGGATTCTAAGTGCGTTCATTTGAGGCGGCCTTCCTCGCACTTAAATAGGTGATCTCCTACAAGGTATCCTGCTATACCCCACTTCACAAGTGTTAGGAATCATTAGAAGTTTCCCCAACCTTAACCTCAACCATTTGAGGATCGTTTAAAGGTTTGGAAGCTTAACCTTTACCCACCATGCAGGTAGCACTTTAATGTTTATCGCAGGAACTGCTTTGGATTCATATTTCCCTACATAAATCATCATCCGAGGTGCTCTTTCTTCCACCGAAGCGCTCAACTGAACCTTTTGCAGCTTAGTTTTCCCATTGAACCAAATTCTTGGGATCTCCAATCAGTATGGTTGGGTTACCACCGCAATGGTTCGTATTGTTTGGGTTTTAAGCCCATTCCCCTAGACATGCAGAACACTTGATCTCCGGGTAGTCCTTTAGTTAGTAATCAAGGAAGTGACACCCGTGATGATCAACTGTCATACGGTCTTATGTCTCCGATAGATCCTGACAGATATGTCTAGACGCCGTCATCCGTGTCCTTCCTGAAGCCGACCGGCTAGCCACAGTGTATAACTGCTGAAGGCACGGGTTTCTCCCAATAAGAGACGTCCTCTAAGGAGTCATGAAGTTACTCAACTTCTTTCATGCTTTGTATAAAGTGATAAACTCCGATCCCATCATGAATCGGTCGATGCAAGTTTGCTCAGAGGATTTCCCAAGACCCACCATACACGTTTACTTGTGGCTTTGGTATTCTTCATATCTGATGTCTAGTTTGCATCATTGTGTTCTCCTAGAACTGCTGGACATCCAGAATACTATAATCCGTAGATAAGCGAATAATTCAGAAATCGTCATATCCGACTTAACGCCTTTTCCAGAATCACTTATTAAAATCATCAGTGAACTTTAGTTCAACAAATCTGCTTTGTAGGCCGATACCAGGTCGGTTGTAGTGTGTACAATACATTGAACTATACGTAACCTGTGCATATCGCTCCTTGTCTATAGGTGCACCATGATTCCAATCAGTTCTATGATTCATATCCATTGGTGGCTTCAACGAGCCTGTCAACTATCTCACAACTGAGTTTGGAGTTAGACCAGTCCGTTAGATGTCTTAGAAATTCAATTCCTAAGATGTCATTTGTGATACCCATATCTTTCATATCGAGACTTTGTTTCAATATGATTTCCACTCTCAGACTGTTGGTTTTCCAACTATTGACTTTCTAACTTCAGAGTCAATGTTTCTGTGGTCAGATTCATTGTTTCTATTTTATCTGAAACTTCCAGGACCAAAATGTAAATATTTCAGGGACTAAAATGAAAGTTCAGGAAGAAGCCCAACAGTCCAGCAAACCAACTCTGATTCTCCCCTTCCAACTCTCCGGTTAGGAAGGTTGTTTCAGCATCCATGCCACGCAAGACTGCAATGGCCCTGGATGTTAAGCTACTCCCAGAGGAGCACATGTACAAGTAGTCGAGGCCTTATACTCGTCAGTAGATCCATCTACTGAGTATCTACTTTTACAACCCAAATGTTCTTTTTCCGGAGGAAGATCAACCATTATACAAGTATGGTTCTATTTAATGGAATATATTTCTCTCTTTGTAGATTCTTTCCAAAGCAGGGCTTTTGGAGATGACAATTATTTGTTAATTATCCATGGTTAATTCTCAACCATACAAGCTAGAAGGACTGGAACAAGTCTTTGTCCCCTTCTTTGCTCCGTCTCGGTTCAACATCTAGAATCCCTCAGTTCTGCAGATCTGGAATATTAAGTTCCGGATAGCCAGCAACTTTTGAGTCCTGTAGATACGGAACGTCCAGTTCTGGACAGTCAGGCCCTCGCGGGTTCTTGTTAACCTCGAGCAATTACTCCCTTTTCCTTTTTCAAGGAAAGTTATCTTCAAAGAAGTCAGTATTCTTTGACGCCAATAGGCGATAAGCACTACTCTTAGTTGCAGTTCTAGTGGATATGCAATTTATAGTCTTAGGTCCAACTTGACCTGTTTCGGTATTCCAACTTCTACTAAACCACCCCACATCACAACATTTGTATGTGAGATCATTTTCATGTCTCACACGGAGGGTTATCCTTATCCTTATGCGGAGTTCTATTGAGAATCGCATTAGCGGTAAGGATCGCATTGCCCCGTATAATTTGGGCGTACGGCTTTGCGCTTGGCTAACACCGTTAGACTGAGGTGAGTAATGAGCAGTCGTTATAATGAACGATGCTTCACATTCTCCCCCTCCATCACTACGAATTCCTCAATCCGTAGGCTTAGTTGATTTTCAACTTCTGCTTTGTAGCGTTTATCCGCTTCAACAACTTCATCTTTGCTTTTCAACAAACAAAGGATACAATACGTTGTACCATTATCAATGAAGATCACAACGTACTTGTCTGCCCCCTCCATTTTGTATAAACTTCAAATCACCCAAGTAGGTGTGACTAAGTTCTAGAGAAGCGGTGCTTCTTTCGCTATTCCCTGGACGGAATTTGGAAAGGTGGTTTTGCCTCTTCGTCCACCTCACATTTATTTTGAGGGTTTATGTCGACAGAAGGCAACAATCTCAACTTCGTTAGCTTTTGAATGATTTTCTATTTAACGTGTCTTAATCTATGATGGCATAGATGCACGGATTACAAATATATCATTCATATGGCTACAGACATACTGTACCATTCTTAGTTATTACAGACCTGTTGGACTAGTCTCAAACCAGCTTGACCAACAGCGTCCCTTTAACCAAGTTTGGGACATGTATCACCTCATTTTAGAGTGATCCCATTCCCTGAAGTCCTATTGAGGACAACCTCTCCAACCCCTTCTACTTTAGAGGTGGCGTTGCTTCACATGAACAACCTCTTGCCCGTGGTTAGGGCGTAACCGGATCATATGTGATCTGGATACTCTGGCCCACTCCAGTTGCCTTGGCAGATTGAGTGTCCAATTTTTTTTCTGCCTTTCTTTAGGCCTTCAGATCATTTAAGACCTGAAAACTCTGGCCCACCTTTAATGTGTCCATTATTTTTCCTATGAAATGAATTCTGGTCCCACTCCAGTCGCCCGGAGACTTTGTATGATTGAGTGTCCAATATCATTATATCAAAGGAATTTTGGCCTCACTCCAGTCGCCCGGAGGCTTTGTATGACTGAGTGTCCAATATCATCATATGAAAGATCTTCTGTCAAATAGTGTGACAGGCTTAACGTCTTTAGCTTTTAGACTTCTTCCGTTATGATTGGTGCCCAGACAATTCTTGGCGCTTACTTAAGAGTGATAACAGTTTTCGCACAGTTAGTGGATCTTTTTCCATCGTATGTGCGAACATACTTTACACACTTTTAATAATTACACTTAAAAGAACGGATCTTTTTAAGTCATTTACAAAGTCCAATCTTTAAACGGGAAAGAAGAAGAGATAAAACTTCTGATTTTAAAGTGTAAGGAATATAAATTATTTCGTAAAACATTTTCATAATCCTCATTACTTTTAAGCCATTTTTAATCAGACATCATTTAATCTTTATTCTTGACAAGGAAGAAAATAATTTATCTCAATTTCGGATTCTGGCCCACTTCAGTCACTTCATCGGACTGAGTGTCCATTTCCTCCTTACCATAATTCGGATCATTTGTCTGCGACAAATATAGGTTTTCTGCTGCAAGATAGAACCACATCTTCAGCTTTCTCCTCTTGTCCCAGTTGACATCCTCAGCCTCTCGTGAGCGCTTGTTCCCACCACTTTCAAGAGCGGTGACACCATGAACATGTTGACCTTCAACAACATAATCATCATTATCTTCTACCAGAAAACCACAGCCATATCCAGATTTGGTGACACAACTTTCGACCGACATCTTTCGAACACTAATATAATCTTGTCTTAAATTGTTGGCTATACTATTCTAAAGCAGTACGGGATGTAAATAACTATTACAAGTGTTCGAAAGGATGAACAAATATTCAATATTCAGAAATTGAATTTTGTTGAACAAATAGGTCAATGTTGATAACTGCCGCAAACTTGTTGTGTCTTGAATCTTGATAACTTGAAATTAAGAAATAACTAAATCTGGATAGTTACAACGTTGTGTGTTGAGTCGAGTGATTGCACTCTGTCCTTAAGACAAGATTGCCCCGTATATATGCTTTTACGTTAGCGGGCAATAGTCTCCCAAGATAAAACAACACTTTAATCTCAACGCTACAGAGCAAATAGGTTGAGTCTAACAAAGAAAACAAATACGAATCGACTTGTTGAAGATATGGAAAAGGAAGGAAAAGTTTATGTTTTCGTCCAACGTTATTGGACTGACTTTCTCTTCTGTTTTGTCTCTGTGTATATAGTGTGTCTCTGTTGTGTATATCTTGTGTATATGTGTGTGTTTGCTCACTGTTTTTCTTCACAGTTTTGCAGTGTTTTAATTCACTGTTTCGTGTCTGTTTGTGCTGCTTTTATGTCACGTTATTGAGCCAAATGAGGCATCAATATATAGCATGGAGGAGGGACTCCTCAACTGCCAAACAAGGTTGTTAATGGCATTAGAGAGGGCTGTTAATGGCAGGTTTAATGCCATTAGTGAGGTTGTTTATGGCCTTGAAGGAGGGCTGATTATGGTCATTGAAGGAGGGCTGTTTATGGAGAGTTAACATCCAAGTAATGGATGGTTAATGCTCCAGAAAATAGCCCAAACGGTAGGCAGAAAGTTTCTGCCTTCCGTCACTCTGAAAATCAACTTTTCAGAAACTCTAGGGACCAAACTGTAAATATTAAGCAATTTGGGGTCCAAAAAGATAATATCAGAAAGTCCCCACAGCCCACGACCCACGACCTGTGACCCGAGCCCGGACGGGCGGGCGGCGGCGGCGCGCGTGTGGGCTTAGCCTTGAACCCAAGCACATCTAAGTCATCCCTCCTTTAAACACATGGGATACCCCTTGGGGTCCCAAACCCTTTTACCACTTTAGAGACTTATAAAGAGAACAATTCTTCATTTTCCCACCGATGTGGTAAATTTGTCCCACGCCATATTTCCATTCCTCAAACACCTTACTTCGTGGACCAATATCTCTTTCATTTCTCAACGAAATTTGACGATTCTTGGCCATACGGTCATCTACTCACTTAGTAGATTATGCATGTGTGAAGAGACAAAGCCTCTAACATGCGGAACACTAGTGTTTAATTCATTAAACATGGCACGCACCTCCCCGCCAAAGGCAAATTTCCAACATTAATTTGTAGTCGTAATGGGAAAATAAACTAATATTCATGCAAAACATTTCTCTGTAAGGTGGTTTTGGTAGATGATGTTCCCATTTGTTAGAATGAATTTGCAATCGTAATGGAAAATTTTAAAATAGAATCTGATTTATGGAAAATTATCTCTTTAGTACGTATATATAACTGATTTCAACATCTTCTTTTAGCTTGAAGATAGTTTCCTATTAAGTTGAGGGAATATGCAAAAAGTTGGTACTTCGTTGAGCTGAGCATTTGATCCCAAGATCCGGAAACATCGCTAACGTACCGATCTCATCTCCGGCGACTTCGCTAACGCGTCGATCTCCGTTTCTGGTTTGCTGCATTAGATCTCAGTCTTCTCAAGATACTCTCACCGGTAGTTCGTCTCTCCGGTAGGTCGCCTCCTCCGTCAACTCGTCCCTCTCCGGAAGCTCATCCCTCTCCGACAACTCATCCATTTCAGATCTAATTAGGTTGTTGGTTGGAAATGTGCTTCATATTCGATTCTCGTTGGTTTCTCTCTTCTCCTTTCTCATTTTGTTCTTTTCTCCTCGATCTACACAGATACTCGATTTTTTGGTGAAAACTAAAGTGACAATACTTTCGGTGCCAGTGAACAATACCGGTGAACAATAGTTTTCGCCGGCAAACAGGTTCGATTCATCTAGAGTTAGTACCTCCGGTTGCCAGTATCCATTCTTTGTCCTTATCCTTATTGTTAAATTTTGTTGTTTCGCTGTATTGATTCGTGACTTTACGTTCTTGCATTTACCCTTCTTGTCTTTAGTTATAACATTCTTGGCATAGTGGTTTTACTTGCCTCTAGATTCTTGTTAACAAGCTTTCACTTTGATCCTTTCTTGTTTTAGGATAAACGTTTGAGTAGTCTATTAGTTTATTATTTTATATTTGCTTTAGTGGCTTTGGTAACTGATGGTAGACTAGGGTCATGATCTTGGTCGGGGACGGGGGCGAGGGTAGGGGGTAAGAGAGATGCTAGGCAGAGAATATGGTCTTGGAACATTGAGACTTTAACGGGGAAGTCCATAGAGCTAGTTAAGATTTTTAAGAAGAGAAGGATTAATATAGCATGTGTCCAGAAGACTAAATGGGTAGGACCTAAGGCTAAGGATGTGGACGGGTATAAGTTATGGTTTTTGGGTAGGTCGAGACATAGGAATGGGGTAGGCATTTTAGTAGACAGCGAGCTAAGGGATCAGGTGGTAGAGGTTAGGAGGGTCAATGAGAGGATGATGACGATTAAGTTGGTAGTTGGAGGGTTCATTATGAACATTATTAGTGCATACGCACCACAGGCGGGCTTGGACAAAGAGGAGAAGAGGCGCTCTGGGAGGATTTGGATGAGGTAGTAGATGGTATACCACACACTGATAAGTTATTTATATGAAGGGATTTCAATGGACATATCGGGTCACTTCCAGGGGTTATGACGACGTGCATGGAGGCTTTGGCCTCGGGGACAGGAATGGGGGAGGCGTCTCACATTTGGAGTTCGCTAGAGCTTCTGGGATGGTGATAGCCAATTTGAGGTTCATGAAGAAGGAGGAGCACTTAGTGACTTTTCGTAGTTCGGTGGCTAAGACTCAGATAGACTTTTTTCTTCTTAGGAAGATTGACAACGGTCTTTGTAAAGACTGCAAGGTTATTCCGAAGGAGTATCTTACAACCCGACATAATCTTTTGGTGATGGATTTGGAGATCAAGATAGAGAAGAAGAGGAGGGTTGTGGATGACATGTTAAAAATCAAATGAGGGAGTTTGACCATGGCTAGTGCAAATGAGATGGGGGAGAGGTTGATAGCCAATGGGGGTTGGGGAGTAGTGGGGATGCGATCGGTATGTGGGACATGGCGACCAGTTGCATTCGAGAGGTAGCGAGATAAGTGATTGGGGTCTCGAGGGGTAGCTGTGGTGGGCATCGGGGGGACTTGTGGTGGAATGGTAAAGTTTAAGAGAAGGTGGAAGCGAAGAAAGCGGTGTATGCGAAGTTGGTAGAAAGCAAGGATGATATGGAAAAATGGACGAATAAGGACATGTATAAGATGTCGAAGAAGGAGGCAAAGCTTGCGGTTACGGCGGCAAAAACGACGGCTTTTAAACGCATATATATGGAATTAAGAGGAAAAATTGGGGGATAAGAAATAGTACATACTAACCAATGTGAGGAGAGGGGAGCACATGACTCGGATCACGTGAGGTGCATCAAGGACGAGGACGACAAAGTATTGGTGGAGGACGCGCATATTAAGCGGAGGTGGCAGTCTTACTTCCATAAACTCTTGAACAAAAAACAAGATGAAGATATTGTGCCGGGAGATCTGGAGCAATCTGGTAGGTACGAGAATTTTAGGTATTGTAAAAGCATTGAGGTTGAGGAGGTTGAGGAGGTTAAGGATGTTGTTCGCAAGATGCGCAGGGGACGAGCGACCGAGCCTGATGAGATCCTAGTTGAATTTTGAAAGAGTGCAGACATGGCAGGTTTGCAGTGGCTGACTAAGTTGTTTAACATCATTTTTAAGACGGAGAGAATGCCCGAATAATGGATGTGGAGTACAATGATCCCTTTGTATAAGAACAAAGGTGACATTCAGAGTTGTAACAACTATAGAGGTATCAAGCTGCTAATCCACATTATGAAAGTTTGGGAAAAGGTTGTTGAGGTGAGGGTGAGAAGAGGCGTGTCTATTTTCGAGAACCAGTTTGGATTCATGTAGGGAGAGGAAGAGAGACCTACATATGGTTTTCATCGACCTCGATAAGGCATACGACAAAATTCCTATGGAGGTTCTATGGAGATGTTTGGAGGTTAGATATGTACATGTGGCGTACACTAGGGCGATCAAGGATATGTATGATGGAGCCAAGACTCGGGTACGGACAGTGGGAGGAGACTCTGAGCACTTTTCAGTAATGATGGGGCTGTACCAGGAATCAGCTCTTAGCCCATTTTTATTTGTCTTGGTGATGGATGGACTGATGCGACAAATCCAATAGGAGGTGTCATGGTGTATGTTATTCGCAGACGACATAGTCTTGATTGATGAGACACGCAACGGAGTGAACGCTAAGCTGGAGGTTTGGAGACAGACTATGGAATCTAAAGGGTTTAGGCTGAGTAGGACCAAGACAGAATACTTAGAGTGCAAGTTCAGTAACGGGAGCGACCTTGAGACAGGCGTGGAGGTGAGGCTTGGTACTCACGTCATTCCAAAGAAAGGAATCTTCAAGTACCTCGGGTCTATTATTCAAGGGGATGGAGAGATTGATGACGATGTCACACATCGTATTGGGGCAGGGTGGATGAAATTGAGGCTCGCATTTGGGTCTCACCAAAACTTAAAGGCAAGTATTATAGGGCGGTGGTTAGATCGACTATGTTGTATGGGGCGGAGTGTTGGTCAGTCAAGACTTCGCACATCCAAAAGATGAAAGTTGCGGAGATGAAGATGTTGATATGGATGTGCGGGCATACAAAGAGGGATAGAATTAGAGATGATGATGTCCGGGACAGAGTGAGAGTGGCCTTGGTGGAGGATAAGATGAGGGAAGCGATGTTGAGATGGTTTGGGCGTGTGCAGAGGAGAGACACAAATGCCCTAGTGCGGAGGTGTGACATGTTGGCTATGGACGGGTTCAGGAGGGGTAGAGGTAGGCCGAAAAAGTATTGGGGAGAAGTAATTAGAGGGGATATGGCGTAGGTGTAAATTAGTGAGGACACGACCTTAGATATGGGGTTGTGGAGGACACAGATTAGGGTAGAAGGGTAGTAGGTAGTCGATCGTAGTCCTACTTACGCTTGCAAACTAGTAGTTGTAGTGTTAGTATTGTAGGCCCGCTTAGCCTATCATACTAATAGACGCAGTATTGCTTTATAATCCCATGTAGTTTGATTTCTGATGCTATGTGTCTGTTAGTGTACTTTGTTTAGCTTATTTACATGCGCTAGTTACTGCTTACTTTTTCAAAATGCGCTATCATTGCTTATTCGCTTTTGATACCAGCATTTTTATTCTGCTTTAAATTTTTTCTGACCGTTTCTCTTGCTTTGCTTTTGTTATTGCTTTGCTTGTGCTTTTGCTCTGTCTTGAGCCTAGGGTCTCGCGAAAACAACTGCTCTACCTACCAAGGTAGACGTAAGATCTTCGTACACTCTACCCTCTTCAAACCCCACGTTGTGGGATTTCACTAGGTATGTTGTTGTTGTTGTAATATGCAAAAAGTTACCTATTAACCTGATCTTAGTGTGAAAAATAGTCAACTATATTTGGTACAAAGATGAATAAATGTCATTGGTATTATTTGAGTCCGGAACTTAAGTGACCCAAAAAAAAGGAGCAATCTAAGTATCCCAGAAAAAAAGTTATAAAAGTATCTTTTGCGCAAAAGGAGTTACTTGTAACGGCGCGGTTAACTCCTTTTACGCAATAATTTGTTGCGCAATAGGGTGTATTATTTATTTTCCAACACTTTGTATTATTTCAAAGGATAATTCACGTTTTTTTCATACTTTGATCAAAGATTAGTCATGTCTCAAGATTTCGGAACGTCAATATTTTATATAGTTACTGATATTTTTTTCCGCGAATAATAATGTAGACTCAATACATCAAGAATACATAAACGTTCGGATCGTCGTTTTAGGGGTTCTAAAGTGTCTGAAGCAAGTTTTGTTTGAAAACTTATTATTAGATTTAACATTTAAGTCCCTACTAAAAAATGTTTTTACCTACCTCATGATGTAGGTAAATCGCATTTATCTACCTCAAGCGTAGGTAGGCTACGACTAGGTCGGTAAATTACCGATCTCATGAGGTAAAAAATAACCGACCTCATGAGGTCGGTAAATGTATTATTTTTTTAAAAAATAAATATATCACCAACCACATGAGATCGGTAAGTTAATTAATAATAAATTACTTACCGACCTCATGAAGTCGGTAGACGTCTAAATTTTTTAAAAATAATTAAACTCTCATGAGGTAGGTACATTTGCAGAATTCTAAATTACCTACCTCAAATATCAAGAAATTCAAACACCACCAACCACATGAGGTCGATAATTTTCCAGAAATTCAAATTTGCCGATCTCATGAGGTCGGTAGGGTTGAGTTTCTTGATATTTACCTACCTCATGAGGTAGGTAATTCAGAATTCTGCAAATTTACCTACCTCATGAGGTCGATATGAATGAATTTCTGAAAAGTTACCGACCTAATGAGGTAGGTAATTTAGATTTCTCTCATATTTACCTACCTCATAAGATCGGTACGGTTGAATTTTTGGTAATTTACCGACCTCATGAGGTCGATTTTCTGTAGAAAAAACGGCATGCTTCTATAGCAACTACCCACCTGCCAAATTCAATACAATTTATATATTCAACTAAATCCAGCTCTAATAGCTGCCAACAATTCACCAAACAACAACAACATATATCAACATTCAACAATGCATACTACATCAAATTCAACTATAAACTACTTCAAAGTTTAACCAAAACATTCACAAATGACATTAAACTACTTCAACCTTCACACCTATCACAAAACATTAAACTAGTCCAAATTAAGTTAGTCTAGAACATCAAATTAAGTTAGTCTTGAGTTGTAAACATCCCCAAAACGCTTAAACAATCCTTACAAATTCACCAACAACGCCATAAAATAGTTTACAACTCAAGGAGGTCGTTGTGTGTTTGATACATGATCCCTCTCTTCTTCCTCACCACCAGTGAGCTCATCTCTAAGTTGATATTGTTGATCGTCCACTCTACGTCATGCCCTTGACTGAGACTGTGGAGGTGGACGCTGGTTACAAGCGTCACCGAGACACGAGGGAATACCCCCAAGCAAGTAATGCATCTATTTGGGCTTGCATACCTGCATATTGATTGTCCCTCCGGCTTTTCCTATCCTCCGCAGCCCTTAGCTTGTTAGAGAGCGCATCAATCGTCTTCTGCATGGCCATACCAGATCACCGGAACAACCTATGCCTTCTAGGGGCGAACGGTAACTACGGAATGCTCGATTTGACATTCCGTAATCTGTACCAAACCTAGTGGCACCACCAACCGTCTCAATTCACGCTTCATCTAATTGTTCTTGTGTAAGTTGTGTGTCTTGTGGCTGAGTATGTCGTTTCTCCTCCAGTGTTTGTTCATATTGTTTCTGAAATTTAAATAATAAAATCATAATAATTAATTAAGAAAAAGACAACTTTGCTGATAAACAACAGTTCAAATTTGCAGAAAACTAAAATTCCTGCTACTATGAACAATTATAACCTTTTCCTTCCTAGCTTCAGCTGTAACAATATTTCCCCACATTAAAAGAGCTAAGGAGAGCACCAGCAAAATGAACGATCCTCAGCCACCAGTAAATGTCCGGTCAACAATGATCCTCAGCCAGCAAAAAATTAATCAGAATTAAGCTGGCATACAAGTACAGAACTAAGAACAACAGTGAAGAGGCCTAAATGGTGAAAACAAAATCTTATATTCAACTTAGTCACCAAGTTGAGTTCTACAGCATGTATAGTACTACTCTAGAGACGAGATGATAGCAATAAAGATATAGAACGTTGAAGCAAAATAGTTCCGCACTGACTAACATCATTGAGATGATTCTCAACTACAATCAATAGTGAAGAGGCTAAAGATTTCTTATTTCATAATCTATGGTTTGGGAATAACGAGGTAGTCTCACGAAGTATGACAGCTTAAATACACAGCTCTAGGTATCAGAATACCATAACCCCATCTCCAACAAAGCATAATTCTAGCAAAGCTTATTACAGACAGAAGCTAAATTCCCAAAGACAAGCCAATATTACAGACAAGCTAAATACCAATGACAAGCTATAGCAAACAGTGAAACTGAAATCTTAGTGTTGTGCCTCATTTTTGGTCACTTTCTTTGATCTAAACAGTGACTAAATTTAGATGTCTAATAAAAAAATCTTATGAATTTTGAAATCTACCAAACTAGTATCCGTTTCTCCGTGACTAGTCTACACGGTATAGCCTTCTTGAAACCCATCTCTGTAGAGATGCAACCTAACAATCTCTGGGTTCTTCGTAATTCCTACGGTGACATTTCTCACAAGGACACCTAACCAACCCATCAATTAGAAAAGGTTCAAGTGTCATTGCATAGTCAACAAAAGCCTTGACACCGTCTACAAATTCGGCCTTCATCCCCCTTCGACCAATATGGTTCCTATCATCCATCCAACTACGAGATTCCATCTACACAAATAGTAAAAAAATTAAAAGTTGTTAAACACTACATTAAGTTATAAGTTCAACATTTACTTTTTCTATTGACATCTCATTGTTGCCCACTATTTAATAAAGGCTTTTTTTCCAAAGCTTTTTCATTTTTGTCAAGCAAGTAATAAAGCACTCCTTCGAGTTCTCCAAATGGCTCAGGTACTGTAAAAACATATTCAATATTTGGATGCTCTTTAATTTTGTTCTTTTTAACTTCCCTTTTATAGTTTTTTCTTGTCAATAGATTTCATTACATATGAAATACAATTAATATTGTGTTTAGTTCCTTTATCCATCAGAAGAAAGTGATAATGAAGGTGCTGACCATGTCTGATGAAAGGACAAAGCAGAAAGCTATACAAAAAATGTTAGGTTTCCTCACGAGAATGAGACTTACAATTAATCTGTCCATAGTACTCTATTTAATTGCTACATTAATTTAGCTTCTTCATCTCTTTCTAAAAATAAATAAAAAATGCAAATTCACGAGACTTTAATTTATTCTAGGTATAGAAGCTGCAACTGATATTCTAGGTAATTAATTTAATGAACAAAAATCACTTGATCTTTAATTCCATGTGTTAGTTCTTGAAGATCTAGTATTAATTAATCATCAGAAAAATTTCATTACTTTTTAATTGTGGATTAAACAGGGGTAGATTCAATAGCAGCAGATCTAAATGAACAGAAACTAACACCCAAAAACAAAATACAATAAACCTACTTTTCATTCCTTGTTTAACAACTTTCAGTAGTTAAAATTAAGAACAACACATTAAACAGAAAGATTCATCATCAACACATCAAATTAAAATTAAAGAGAACCCCACAAAATAAGCAAGAAACAAAATACCTGGAACAGGTGGTGGCGGTGCGGCAGATGGTTGTGAGAGGGAAAGAGAGTATTGAGTGAATCGTGAAAATGGGCAAATTGAGTTTTTTGTATTTTGTTTTGAGTAGGTTTAGTGAAATCGTGAAAATAGGGAAAGAGATAATTTTAAAAAATAGTTTAACTCTATCTTTTTCAGATCATTTTCATATAAAATATGCGTGTCATATATATAACTTAATTATAAATGATGATCTATCACTTTTTAAAGACATTCTTAGTAAAATACAATTTGCTATAAATTTTATTTTTAAAAGTAATATAATACAACGAAGAAAAGAATATAAAAAAACTTGTCACGATTGCCAACTACTTTATAGAAAAATTCCAGAAGAAGTATCCATTAGGTGGAATTCTTTATACGAGCAACTACTTATTTCTTTTGACTATAAAATCCAGCTGATATGGTTGTAGATAGCGATTGGGTAAAAAATTCTGAACTTATTATATTTTTAGAGAAATTTTTTCAAGCAACAAAAAAAATTTCCGGTATATTATCCTACTATTTCAATATTGCTCTAATATTTTTATTACTTAGTGAATATATGGAAAAATCAGCTTATATGACAGCTATTAAAAAAATATTTATCAAAATAAAAAAATATTTTATTCTTATTCCCACTATTTATATTATTGCTGTTGTATTAAATCCGACTATTAAAATAGACGGTATTAAATCACTTATTGAAACTATTTACGATTGTATAGAAGTACTACCACCTCCAAGTCCCAAAAATCCAAATCACTCACCACCTATTGAACAAACTAAAGAAGAAGTGTTGTCTAGCGTAGAAGACCAATGCAAAAAAGTATATAGGTTTTACCAACAAGAAAGTGCTAGTAACCTACCGACTTCCATACCATCTTATTCTTCTTCAACACAACCTCACAAAGACATCTTGCTTTACGCGCTAGTATTGAAAGCCTCAGAAATAGAATGTCTTGGCATCTGCTACTAACCAAATTAGCGAAGTTCGATATTTTTGTTTTGCGTGGTTCTCAGTACTGCACTGCCAGCTTCTCAATGAAGAAGGACGTGAAGACTTGCTGAAATACTGGAGAGGGAATGAGAAGACCTTTCCGACACTTCCAATGATGGCCCGAAATATTTTGAACATTCAAGCGTCATCAACGGCGTCTGAAAACGCTTTTTCTGCCGGCAGATATCAAATAGGAGAGCACATACACTTATTAGCCGGAGACAGCTTGGAGATTGTAGTATTATTCAGAGATTGGATACGAGCGGAGCATAGAAGGTGCGGTCAACCAGAGATCAACGAAGAAGAAGACGAAAACTACAACAAAATCTTATCTGAATGTAGTGGAAGCGACGTGGAGCAATTTGACCAACAAATACCAATTCCAACTTAAGAACCACATGAAATTATCAAGAAGCTAGAACATGTTTTTTTTCAGAATGTAATTTTTTTAATTGCACTTTTACTATGTAATTTGTAACTTTTGAACAACACCACAATGTTGCAATTTTGACAATTATATTTGTATTACAAAAAAATCATATGTCTATTAAATAATATAAGAGGCACAAAAACAGCCTTGTGATATTTTTATTACACTATCTTGTCTTGTTTAATTATTGAATTTTTTATATATATGTTATTTTTTAAATTAAGTGCAAAAAAATAAAAAAAGAACCGCCTGTGATCCCGACCCGACCCGATTCCGACGGGATCGGGGCGGGGCTTCGGCAAATCCCGCCTATCCCGATCCCGCGTGACCCACCCCGACCCGATCCCGCCAAACCCGGCCCGCCGATCCCGAGCCCGGCCCGCCGATCCCGAGCCCGGCCCACTGGCCACCCTTAGTTTTACCTAAAATAAATTTATATATTTTAATAAAACGAGGTCGGTATTTTAAATTATTAATTTTGAATTAAATGATTACCGACCTAACAAGGTCGGTATTTTAAAAAAATCAAAAAATTAATATGAGGTATTTTCCGACCTCATGAGGTATGTATTTTTCCGACCTCATTTGAGGTAGGTAATTGAGGTAGGTAAATCCCATTTTTTAGTACTTATGCGTGTTATTTTTTAGGATTTTTACTTAAGCGTGTTATGTTAGTTAAGGCATAATTCTATTCCGAATATGTCGAGATTTATTTTTCCTAATTAATTTAGAATATCACACGAGTTAGTAATAAATGATCATAAAGAATAAGATAACTAATTATCATTAAGAAATTGATGGGCAAATATATAATATTAATTTAAAATATACAACTTAATTACATATACACAATCTCTAATAGGTCCCACATGTAGTAGACTTTAGAGTAACCTTAGGCTTAACGCTAATATGATCCCCACCACCCTCGTCATATCTCGAAATATACCTCACGTCAACCTCCACGCATAGGACATTATCTCATCAAGGAGATTAGGCTCCCTAGGTACGGGTTGAAAAGGCAACATCCTATCACACACTCATAACTGAAAGGGGTATTTAAAAAATATTTTAGTCGTCGTTTCAAAAGGTATATTTAGAATAATGTTACACACACTTAAATATATTACCCAGAGGAGAGCAAAAAATCCACCGATATCACTGTTATCGCCAATAGACGCTCGACATAGACATCGGTAGAGGAATGCCAAAACAATACCGCCCCCGCTGTCTCCTAATCGATCCAAATCTTCCAAAAATCAAATAATTTAAGCTCACGTGGGAACCCCATATGTTCTGGGATATGATGCAACCGAATATGATAAGTAAATAGAGAAGGGCACGACGATCCACAATGTATCTGCCCAATCCATAATAGCTCGGACCTATGATTATCCTGTAGACTAAGTATTAATCTATCGATGGGCCCGGGATGAACGTTGGGATCCATGGAGGTGTCGTACATGTACAAACAATGTTTACATTATTCATTATGTATGTCGTCTTCGTAAGTCACTCTATGGTTTGATACAATCCCCTAGAGTGTGGTATGAACGCTCTGCCAATTACATTATGCGGATTGGATTTGTATGCATCAAGTATGGTACTTTTCTTTTTATTTTTCATCGAGGTAGTAACGTTGCTTATTTATTGTTATATGTGTATGATATTGTTCTTATTGCCTCTCGATGTATTGAAAAATGAGATCATTGCACTACTTAAAACCGAATTTGCTATGACTGACTTGGAGAAGTTGAGTTACTTCTTGGGGATATCAGTGACTAGATCTGCAGATGTTATGTTTCTATGTCAGCGTAAGTATGCAGAGGAAATTGTGTACATGGCTAAAATGGTGAATTGCAAGATCATGCCCACTCTAGTTGACTCTAAATCAAAGCTCAGTGTTGTTGATGGTGATCCGGTCTCCGATCCTACTCTTTATAGAAGCCTTGCAGGTGCACTTCAGTATCTTACTTTCACCAGACTTGATATTGCTTATGATATTCAGCAGGTGTGTTTGTTTATGCATGCCCAAGGAGCCTCATTTTATTGCTCTTAAACGTATCATCGATATGTTAAGGGCACACTTGATTATGGATTGCATCTATACTCCATTGCACCGACTGGGTTGTTATCATACACGGATGCAGATTGGACAGGCTATCCAGACATGCGAAGTTCCACCTCCGGCTATTGTGTGTTCTTACGGGATAATCTCATTTCATGGTCTGCCAAGAGGCAAGCCAACATATCCCGTTTGAGTGCAGAAGCAGAGTACAGATGCGTTGCCAATGTTGTTGCTGAGATCTGTTGGCTCCGAAACCTTCTTTTGGAGCTCTAGTGTCCCTTGCGTAAGACGTCTATGATTTAATATGATAACATATCCGCGATATATTTATCTCACAATCCGGTTCAGCATCAGTGAACCAAACACATTGAGATGAATATACATTTTGTTCGTGAGAAGGTTGCTATCGGTCATGTTAATGTGTTGCATGTGTCTTCTTCGTATCAGTATGCGGATATCTTTACAAAATGACTTCCTAGACAGCTATTTCTCGACTTTAGATCCAGTCTTAGTGTCCGGCCTCCTCCCGCTCCGATTGAGGGGGTGTATTAGCGAATATTATAAAATATTTCTCATATATTTTGTAATTATCTGTGTTGTATAATTATGGTAGATATATGATATTTATTGTATTAAGATTCCACATTGTACATAATATATATTGGTATTAATGAGAAAAACTCAAGAAAGATTAATACAATCTTCCACGATTTTTATTTCTAATGTCACAAATGTTTTATAATTTTTTGCAATCAAAATTCAGTTGGGTTGTCGATTTTTGTGGGCCTACTTATGTTGTAGTATGGGGTTGAGATAGTCCGTAACGTATCTATATAAGGCCACCACCCGCAGTCACAAACTTCGTTCCCAAACCAAACAAGAAAACCAAATCTAAATAGAGAGAGAGATAGAAATACTGAGAGAAAATAAGTCTCTCTTATTTCTTCTTTCTTTTTTTCCAAATTCGTTTTTTTATTACTCATAATAATAATCCATGGCGGCTTCTGTTGAAAACCGGCAGTTCAGTCACCTTGAACTATCAGGTGTGGGCCGGTCTTTCAAGCCCCGGTCTGATTCCCCGGTTCGTGGCTGCAACTTCTCTTCAGCCAACCATGAAGTACCATTCCAAAAAAAACAAAACACCCCCATTTACCTTGATTACTCGTCAAGTGAAGATGACGATGATGATGACGGAAAAAATGAATACCTTCAAATGATCAAGAAAGGTAATTCAGAATTAGAACCATCGGTTCATGACACTAGAGACGAAGGAACCGCTGATAATTGGATTGAACGAAACTTTTCGTTAATTCGTCTCACTGGGAAACATCCATTTAACTCTGAACCGCCTTTAGCCCGGCTCATGCACCACGGTTTTATTACCCCGGTTCCGCTTCATTACGTTCGTAACCACGGTCCGGTTCCCAAGGCATCGTGGGGTGACTGGAGCGTGGAAGTCACGGGCTTAGTCAAACGTCCAATGAAATTCACAATGGACCAGTTGGTTAACGAGTTTCCTTCACGAGAATTGCCTGTAACGCTTGTATGTGCTGGCAACCGAAGGAAAGAACAGAACATGGTTAAGCAAACCATTGGTTTCAACTGGGGCGCCGCTGCCGTTTCAACTACTGTATGGCGCGGGGTACCCCTCCGCGCCTTGTTGAAACGATGCGGGATCTACAGCAAGAAAAAAGGGGCGCTTAACGTTTGCTTCGAAGGTGCGGATGTGTTGCCCGGAGGTGGTGGCTCGAAGTATGGTACGAGCATTAAGAAGGAGTTCGCTATGGATCCGTCAAGGGATATTATTATAGCTTACATGCAGAATGGAGAAATGTTGGCCCCGGACCACGGGTTTCCTGTAAGGATGATAATTCCAGGATTCATTGGTGGTAGAATGGTGAAATGGTTGAAGAGGATTGTGGTGAATACTAAAGAATCGGATAGCTATTATCATTACAAGGATAATAGAGTTCTCCCTCCCCATGTTGATGCTGAACTTGCTAACGCTGAAGGTACGCATAATAATTATTTACTCCTGTGTTATATCAGTAGAGACGGATTTAGAACTTATAAATTCTTATAAATAGATTATTTGTACATATTTAAGTGAGTCAATTTTTTAACACGCAAAGTTATTACATAGTCTATTCTAAAATTTTAATTTGTGATACCAGATCAAGTATTTGGTGTAAAATTATATTTTAAGTTAAAATAATTTTACTATATAAATTGTTTTACGCGGTGTACAGAACAAGTTTGCAAAATCAACTGAAAACTTCCTTCTATATGTTTATGGTTTTGGATTTTGGTTGTATCAAGTAATTGAAAAGGAACCAATTACTTATTATATTCAAGGCAACTAGTTATATGGTCATGTTATTCTCGTCTCAAATAAATGGTCTAAACTCTAAAGACAAAAATAAAGATGTCAGCTTTATCGTTATTACAGGTTAGCTGTTTGCATTCATGTCATACTGAAATAGTATTTTTGGTTAACTCTGTGCAGCATGGTGGTACAAGCCAGAGTACATCATCAATGAGCTCAACATCAACTCTGTTATTACGACGCCGTGTCATGAAGAAATTTTGCCTATTAATGCGTGGACTACTCAACGACCTTACACGTTGAGGGGCTATGCTTATTCTGGTTAGTATACTGTAAAATAAATTTTACTCTTTTTCCATCACAGATGGCTCTTAAATTTTATTTATTCCTGATTTGCTGAATTTTCTTAGTATTGCATCCTCAATTCTGACGTTTTACTTCGTCCTTATATGCATGCACCTCTTGTTTTCGACTCAATTCAACTTCAGCCTATATCTCATAATAATACATACAAATATGACAATAAATACCCGCAAGGGTAGTCAAGTTGGTGTAGCAGTAGAACGCGAGGCCGCAAGGTCACGAGTTCGATCCCCTGCATAAACCTTCTTGGTTGAGCATGTCACACATGGCTTGCCAAGTGTGGTTAATCGGCTGACGTGGTTTGCAGGCTATTGCGTCAGTCCGGGGTTTACCCTGTGCGCACTCGAGAGAATAGCGGCTGCGGATTCCTTCGTCAAAAAAAAAAATGACAATAAATGGTTGAGACACCCCCTCTGATTCGAAATATTTATCATCTTCTAAAACTAAATTTGTTTTTAAAATATATAATATTTTAATTAGAAAATAAAACGTCATGTATTGCTTTTAGATACTTTTATGACTTAAACTATTAAATATGTTTAAGCGATGTACAGGGACTTTAGAAGACCATTAATGTGTTACTTAATCCAATATCATTTTTTTAATCTATTTAAAAAAGAATATTACTTTTTTATAAATTAAAAATAATTTAATTTTAAAAATTCTCTTTTACCCTTGTTGAAATGATTTATAGCCACATAGTTATTTAAGATTTATTTTAGATCACACATTTTAAAAATCAATTTTTTTATTAAATTTTTTATCAAGTTAAATGGTGACACATGAATTGATGGAGGAATATATATCTAATTCTTTTAAGTAAGTTACAAATTGTCAATAATTGATACATAATTTAAAACTATAGTTAAGTGTAGGAATACAACTATTGGTATTGGGTTAAGGGAGAATAGTAGTGAGTTGAGGTGGATAAATCATAAATGAGCTTGGGATGCTGTCAGCTTGTTTGCTAATGTGAAACAGAATGGTAAGAAAAGGACAATATGGTCGTATTTTTTTAATGGTATACACAAAAGACCTGGGGAGCTTTCCTAGTTCTGAAGAGTCGGTCTTTGGTATACGTACAAAATTAAATTAAATTCAATTGCTTAAAAGACAGAATCTTTTTGACTGTTTTAGTTCCTGCATCTTGGGTTGCCTCAACAACCTAATTAGTTGGATTATTATATTGTGTTCATATGCAATTAGAAAAGTTTCAAGTGGTGCACTTTATAGGGATCTAGTCAATAATTTATTAACCAAGTTTAGGATCCTTTTTCTCTAAACTACGTGCCTAACTTCCATCCCACTTTATAGCTGGTCAATTACTTTATTGCAATTTTGATTCAAATACAAGTTTGACCCTTCAAGTGGGCAAATTGTTACTTAAAAAAAAGTAACTTGTGTTATTTTATACTATACTACATGTTAAGAAATATCAGACTCCAAAATAATTAATAAATTAATTAGTCATTGTATTGATTGAGATTGAGTTTGTGTAACAGGTGGAGGTAAAAAGGTAACTCGAGTAGAAGTAACCTTGGATGGAGGAGAGACATGGAGTGTGTGCACACTAGATCACCCAGAGAAGCCAACCAAGTATGGCAAGTACTGGTGCTGGTGCTTTTGGTCACTCGAGGTTGAGGTGCTCGACTTGCTCAGTGCCAAAGAAATCGCAGTGCGAGCCATAGATGAGACCCTCAACACCCAACCCGAGAAGCTTATTTGGAACGTCATGGTAAATTCACATCGCCTTTATGTTACCTTCTTACAAGTTATATGTACTAACAGTGTAAAGTCGACGAAGTCATGAAAGGGGTTGTTAAGTTCCTGACATTATATGTAATTATTAATCATTAAGGAAAAGTAATTGTTGGTCTTTACAATTTTTTTATGATTACTTTCAATATGCAAGATTCGCAGAGCACATGATTACACATGCAAAAACAAAAAAACTAGAAACAACAAAACTTTTCACTGGTTATAGTTTTTTAGATTCTTTTTTTGAGGTGTGTGGTCCATAGATCAATTCAAGCCACAAACGTACCAAGCCCTGAAAATTCCTATTATGTAAGCAGAGAGGCGTGATCACATGAACTACATGTGAATGCCACTTGCCACACCACTAGGTCAATTCATCTAGATATGTCAATGTTCACACCAAAACAGGATCACCCTGTACGTACTCTAAAAGTTGTAATTACATAAATGAATTTAACATATATATGCTGATAGTGTTACTATTCCCACTTTTTACGTACGGTTATCTGTTAAAAAAGGCAATCAATCAGAATCTTGAAAATAAATCAGAAAATCCGGCCTTTTGGTAGTCGATGAAGCTACTGCTAAGTGACATGATAGTGTAAAAATGTTAGTTTTACATTTTTCTAATTTTGTGTGATGTTGCAATGTTCAGGGAATGATGAACAATTGCTGGTTCCGAGTGAAGATGAATGTGTGCAAGCCTCACAAGGGAGAGATTGGAATAGTGTTTGAGCACCCGACACAACCTGGAAACCAATCGGGTGGATGGATGGCGAAGGAGAGGCACTTGGAGATATCAGCGGTGGCTCCTCCAACACTAAAGAAGAGTATCTCAACACCATTCATGAACACAGCTTCAAAGATGTATTCCATGTCCGAAGTCAGGAAGCACAACAATTCCGAGTCAGCTTGGATCATAGTCCATGGCCATATCTACGATGCATCGCGTTTCTTGAAAGACCATCCTGGTGGTGTTGACAGCATCCTCATCAATGCTGGCACTGATTGCACTGAGGAATTCGATGCAATTCATTCTGACAAGGCTAAGAAGCTCTTGGAGGACTTTAGGATTGGTGAACTCATAACTACTGGTTACACCTCTGATTCCTCTCCTAACAGTTCTGTCCATGGATCTTCTTCCATCAGTAGCTTCTTAGCACCTATTAAGGAACTTGTTCAAGCACCAACAAGGAGTGTGGCCCTCATTCCAAGGGAAAAAATCCCTTGCAAACTCGTCGACAAGCAATCCATCTCACCCGATGTTAGGAAATTCCGATTTGCATTACCCTCTGAGGATCAAGTCTTGGGGTTGCCTGTTGGTAAACACATATTCCTCTGTGCCACAATTGATGACAAGCTCTGCATGCGCGCCTACACGCCTACTAGCACGGTCGATGAGGTGGGGTTCTTCGAGTTGGTTGTCAAAATATACTTCAAAGGTGTTCACCCTAAGTTCCCTAATGGAGGGCAAATGTCACAATATCTTGATTCTCTAGAGTTGGGATCGTTTCTCGACGTGAAAGGTCCATTAGGTCACATTGAATACCAAGGAAAGGGGAACTTCTTAGTCCATGGCAAACCCAAGTTTGCCAAGAAGTTAGCCATGATAGCTGGTGGGACTGGAATAACTCCAGTGTACCAAGTCATGCAGGCAATCCTGAAAGATCCGGAAGATGACACGGAAATGTATGTGGTGTATGCCAACAGAACAGAGGATGATATTTTACTCAAGGAGGAGCTAGATGCATGGGCAGAGGAGTTACAAGAAAGAGTTAAAGTATGGTATGTGGTTCAAGATTCAATACAAGAAGGATGGAAGTACAGCACTGGCTTTATTACAGAAGCAATACTGAGAGAACATATCCCCATGCCATCACATACAACATTGGCATTGGCTTGTGGACCACCTCCTATGATTCAATTTGCTGTTAATCCAAACTTGGAGAAGATGGGCTATAACATTAAGGATTCCTTATTGGTGTTCTAATTTGGAGGATGATAACAATATCTGCAGAAATAAATTATTTTTTGTTTACCCTATCAGTTGTACATATTGTATTTTGGTTTATCACTACATGTTGTAGAACTATTTTCTTTTAATTTCTTCTTTTTCAAGTTTAGGTATAAGAGTTTTCTGTTCCTACAAGTGATTCTTTAGGGGAAGAAATGTTGTACTCTCTACTAGTATGTGTATGTCAAGAGGTTGTAATGTTTACCATGACAGATTGTATTCATCATGGGATAGTAATGTTACCAGTCTTCTTGTAAGAGATTTTTTCAAAATCAATGTATATATATAGTAATTGCAAACTATTGTTCTTTTCATTATGTAGCTGTCTTTACTTAGTTCATAGTGGCTGTTGAATATTTCTTTCTTATTTTCTAAAATTCCTTAATTTTGCGTTAAATAAAGAAAAAGTTAAACCATGATCAATATCACTATGCTAACAATGTGGATAATCCAATTTCTTTCTTTGGTGCTAAAAATATTGTACAAGTTCAGAGTTAATATTCATATAATCTTGGAAACTCTTATGCCTCAAGTTTTCTTGCCTTTTTTTGTATTACTAGAAAATTTCATAAAATGTCATAATAACTATATTTTCCCATCAAAATTGCATAACTTTGTTTTGTAACTTTAAAATCACAAAACTCTCACCATAGTAACAAATAAGTCACACTGCTCGAAATTAAAGAAACAAAACCCAACCCTTCTTCCCATATATGCTAATCAAGCTAGATTAGCTAGCTAGGTCCGCATCCATTACTAACACTTACACAACGATAATTTGATCCAAATCCAATCAAATAATTATCTCCAACTCCACCCTATTGGGAGTGTAATTCAAATTAGCTTAGTAATACGTCTCGAGGTTCCACCCCGGGGAGGAGCTTAGATCTTATATTGTATTATTATGTTTCTTAACTCATTCTCAAGTTCATTTTTATCTTTTCTCAAATGTTATGTTGCATAGGCTTTTTAAATTCTCAAAAGATGAATTCAAGGCCCCAAATACATATTCGTAGGTACTCGTGTTATGCAACATAACTTTACAAGTTTGTACAAACTATAAGACCATAGCCAACTATGGCTCATAACGAATAAGAAATCGATCTTGTCATAGCGCTAAACTTCACGAAAAGACATACTCTTAAACCATAATCTTGACTTCTCTGCGATCGAAGTGTGACATTACAAATGACAAGATTTAGCGCTATGACAAGATCGATTTCTTATTCGTTATGAGCCATAGTTGGCTATGGTCTTATAGTTTGTACAAACTTGTAAAGCTATGTTGCATAACACGAGTACCTACGAATATAATATATATATATATATATATATATATATATATATATATATATATATATATATATATATATATATATAACACACTATATAAAGAAGAAGAGTTTTATAATTCTCCCTCAATATTCTTGTCTTTTCTCTAAATATTAGAGTGCTTATATATAGTTTAATTATATAAGAATATTTTCTTTATTTCAAGTTCTTATTTCTAAGTCAGCATGATTATTAAGATGAAAATCACATTTCTATTAGGCTTTATTTAGTGTGATATAGATTTTCTCTAGCTCTTTTATAAATAAAAAAATATATTTTTGTAGTATAAAATAAAACCATTTATATAGTTTTTTCCCGTTTGGAGTAATTTCTTTTAAATAATTTAGAAAAAAATTGTATCATCAAAACCTGGATAAATTATTTTATCAAGCCAAAGATCGCCTAAAAACACTTCATATATTTTGCAAGAAATGAAGCCATAATAACACAATGAAGTTCTCAATCTGGATGTATAAGACCTATTCCTATTGTTTCATAACATCATGCAGGCATGAGCTATTAATATATATTCTCAAATAGATAGGAAAAGTGTAATAAATGGAGAAGACTTTAAAGATATTTACCTTTTTAAATGTTTTGATTAAATATATTAATTTACTTTAGATATTTCCCCATCAATATTTTACTGTAATATTATATACTCGAGGAAAAGGGGAAAAATGAAGTCATGCAGCATTACTTTTTATTTTCTTATTAATTTGTCTTTTCCCCCCTCTTTTTTTAAGCTAGTTGAGGAGAGTGACTATAACTGATGATTTAAATATAAGGGCAAAAATATCTTAGATGCAAGAATAAGCAAAATAAATGTTGAACTGGCTATTGAAACTACAATATTGGTTGTGTAGACGAATAAAAGTCAAAGAGTGAGAAGAAAGAGATATGGTAAATTACACCATATACAAATTCACTCGTACAAAACGTAACACATGATCTATGAAACCCTCATAGAAATCATATTAACAACGTTTATATCGTTAAATTGCTCGTGCACGTAAAATAAAAGTAGTTAATCATCATTGACACAGTATAATACCGTTCGAATATCACTTCTTTTCTTTGGGTTTTTCAGTAAACTTGAAATAGAAATTTCAATAATCATATTTTTCTTATTTCACCGCAAAATACACCTTTTCTTCTATTCATCAGTTAATTTAATCATTCGATATTGAGGAAATGATCTCACGTAATCAACTATAATTTGAATACAAGATAATGATAATCTTAAAAAAACCTTCGATCTCCTGTGTTATTTTCTTTTGTAAAAGGATCATGTAATGAGTCATAAAACATATATAATAAGTATAAAAAATTAGCAAGATGTATCATTTGAATCTCCTAGTCAAGGTGTCTTTTCCCCTCATCTAATATGAATTCACACCGAATAAGTCCATCAAGAAAAGCATAATGTTTTTAATTAAATAAAGTTGGAACTCAGTAACCTTCAATTAAAGGTTAAAAAAATCTCAGAAATAAGTATCTTTTGTAGACTCCTAAAGGAAATCGAGAAACGAGAGGTGACTAAGTAGGAGTTTGCGTGATTGCAAATGCATGCCAGCCATGCGACTCAAAAAATATAAGATGCACACAAGTGGGTCCACTTCTGGTAGGACCCACTCATCCAACTCTTTAGAAAAGTCTTAATATATGATAAACGGGTCAAAAAGAAAGACTATTGGCTATTGCAGGGTCGGAGGGGCAATAAGGGAGGGCCGCAGCCAATTCCGGTGAGCCACAGACCATTGGGTTACCCCTCATTCTCTGGAAAGGCCAATCAATACTGATCTCCGCACCCCAACAGCCTTGACCCCTTTATAGTTATGTTATACTACTCCTTTGTCTTCTTTCCACAATAACATATTAGTACTAGCTCGTAGTATATATTTCCCTTTTCTCTGTTTTTTATTAATATATTAGTTGCTGTCCTATTCTAAATCTCTTTTATCTTTGAGAATATTTGCTTTATTTTTTTTGTTTTTTTTTTAATATTTAATATTTGAATTTGCTAGTCAGACTAATTATTCTAGTTCAAGCCCAAAAGAGCGTTATCATGTGAACTTGTGTTATATCTTATAAAATTTTTAACTTCCTCTCTCAAGATATGAGATTTGTCTAAGGTATCATGTGCACCCAAAGTGGATCTAGGTGAGCAAATGGATTCATCCGACCTCTTTAGGCAGAAAATTACATTGTATATGTTGGAAATTAGCCTTTGGCGGGAGTTGCGATCGACCAACTTTAACGGCTTAAACACTAGTGTTACGTATGTTGGAGAATCCGGTTCTTCACACATGCATGATGTACTAAGTACGTAGATAACCGTAGGGCCAAGAATCGTCAAATTTCATTGAGAAATGAAAGAGATATTGGTTCACGAAGTGAGGTGTTTGAAGCATGGAAAGTGTGGTGTTGTGTTCAATTCTCCCTCATCGGTAGAGGAAGAAAGAATTGTTGTGTATATAAGACTCGAAATGTGTTTGGGGTTTGGGACCCCAAGGGGTATCCCATGTGTTTAAAGGAGGGAGGACCTAGATGTGCTTCGGTTCAAGGAAAGGCCACACGCGCGCCGCCGCCGCCCGCCCGTCCGGTCCGGCTCCGGTTCCGGGTTCCGGGTTCCAGCACTCAATCCGTTGGCAATTTTCTCCATTTATTTGGTGGCTTTACTACCTCCATAATGGTCATTATTTGGCCATGGCTGTTATGGAGGCAGTCCAACAGCCCCTCTTCCTCCTATATAAACACCCCTTACACCATTGTTGAGGCACACTTCATATACACGAAATATACACAAAGCAGAAAGCAAGCAATCTTCCTAATCTTCCAAGCATCATTTCGTTATTCAATATTCTTCACGGTAGCTTTTGAGTTTCCTTTGCTCAATTGTTCAATTGCTGTTTTATCTTGGGAGACGAATTGTCCGGAACGTATAAAGGATACATACGGGGCAATATTGTCTTAAGGACAGAGTGCCACACTCGACTCAAAGAAAAAGAAATCAAAAGCGCTCCTGGTCTTGTTCAACAATTATTGTAATTTCGCTTTCTTGTTATATTGTAATTTTCGCTTCTAGTTGAATTGTAATTTCAATTATTACATAAGCGATTACTTGTAATTTCCGCTTCGCAAATCCTTGTAACCCAACAACTTAAGACAATATTTTGCTTACGGTGAATCGCAATAACATGGCCGGAAATATGACCGATGTTCTTCTTCGCTGCCGCCGCTTCTCGAGGCAACGTTGTCGCTTTCCCCATCGCCGCCATCGCTGGCCAAGGCAAGAACCCCTCCGCTTTCACCTGCCGCCGCGCTCTGCTCAAGCGCAAGAACACCGCCGCTTTCCCGATCGCTGGAGCTCCCCTTCTTCACACCACCATGATCGCCTGAAAAGTTCATGGGATCGAATTTAAAAGATGGCAAAGAAAAGATGCCGTTCTACTTAATGATTATGGGCATGGCCCGGTTCCTTACTAAGATCCTCCACAAGTCGGAGATGAAATGGACTCTTCGTCAATGAAACGGGTGAAGGGGCCTTGGTATCCATGTCATTAATCGGCATGAAGATGGTTCGTGATGCGTGGAATCATAGCGATTTCATGTGCAAGAACTATATAATCAATCGCTTGGCGGACCCTCTCTACACGGTATATTCTACCGCTGGCACCGCCAAAGAGTCGTGGGAAAATCGCAAAGAAGTACAACGCACAAGATGCGGTACTAAGAAGTTCATCGTTGGGAAATTTCTAAAATTCCAAATGGTGGACAAGAAAACAGTTGATGTCCCAAGTCCAGGAATTCCAAATGATTTTACATCACCTGGATTTGGAAGGACTAAAGCCAAACGAGCAGTTTTTGGTTGCATCGCTGATTGAAAAGTTACCTCCTTCGTGGAATGAGTTTATGAGTTACTTGAAACTCAAGACAAAGGAAAATGACCTTTGAAGAGCTTGTTATCAAACTGCAAATTCAGGAAGATAATAAGAAGACCTTGCCAAAGAGTAGACAACATTCTGAGGCAAAGGCGAATCTGGCTGAGGCCAAAGGGAAAACAAGCCACAAGCGGAAGTTCCACAAAGACGGCAAAGCCCCCGCAGCGGAGACGTTCAGAGGTAACTGTCATCACTGTGGGAAACCTGGTCACAGTATCAAGGAATGCCGCAAGCTCAAGACTGAGCAACAACAGAAAGCCAAGTCGAAAGGCAAGGCTCAAGCTAACGTCGTCAAGGACACGCTCCTGGATGACATGATTGAGGATCTCTCGGCCGTGGTGCTAGAAGCCAACTTGGTGGAGAATCCAATGCAGTGGTGGGTGGACACAGGTGCAACAAGACATATCTGTTCCAACAAAGATGCCTTCTCCACGTACACTCCGGTCTCCGACAAGAAGTCGCTCATGGGCAACAACGCTTCTTCTGACGTGCTAGGGGTTGGAAAGGTGGTCCTGAAGATGACTTCCGCAAGGAACTCACTCTGAAGGAAGTGATGCACGCCCCGTAGATTAGAAGAAATCTAGTTTCGACCTTTATTGGTTAATGCCGGTTTTAGGCTAGTGTTTGAATCAAATAAATTTGTACTCACTAAAAATGGCACATTTGTGGGGAGGGGCTTCGTCTGTGAAGGCCTCTTCAAAGTGAATGCCATGTCTCAGATTAAGGTCAAGGAAATAAAGTTGAACTTTCTTCTTATTTGCTTGAGTCTTCTAATTTATGGCATCATAGATTAGACACGTTAACTACAAGTCTATTCAAAGGTCGGTAAAGATGGAGTTGTTGCCGTCTATCGACGTAAACCCTCAACATAAGTGTGAGGTGTGCGTGGAGGCAAAACTTACTAAGCTTCCTTTTCGATCCGTCGAAAGGAATACCGCTCCTCTAGAACTTATTCACACAGATATATGTGATTTGAAGTTTGCATAAACTAGAGGGGGGAACAAGTACTTTGTGACATTTATAGATGATAGCACAAGGTATTGTTACCTTTACTTGTTGAAAAGTAAGGATGAAGCCTTTGAAGCGTTTCGACGTTACAAAGCAGAAGTTGAGAATCAACTTAGCCTACGAATTAAATCCATTCGTAGAGATAGAGGGGGAGAATATGTAGCGCCTTTTGAGGAATACTGTGCCCAAGAAGGCATTATTCATCAAACGACGGCTCCATACTCACCTCAATCAAACGGTGTGGCGGAACGTAAGAACCGCACATTAAAGGAAATGATGAATGCCTTGCTTATCAATTCTGGTCTTCCCAAAACATGTGGGAGAAGCCGTCCTTACCGCTAATATGATTCTTAACAGAGTCCCACATAAGGGTAAGGACAAAACTCCATATGAATCATGGAAGGGAAAGAAACCCACCTACAAATATTTTAAGGTGTGGGGTTGTCTGGCAAAGGTTGAAGTACCCAAGCCAAAGCAGGTCAAGATTGGGCCTAAGATCGAGATTGCATATTCATTGGATATGCAACAATAAAGAGTGCTTATCGCTTCTTAGTGCATAAGTCGATATTCCGGATATCCACCAGGGTACAATAATGGAATCAAGGAATGCTCTATTCTTTGAAAGTACCTTTCCTAGAAAGGAGAAAGACATAACCTCTCTCAAACGGTTATGCACAAAGCTCTCAAGAACCTGGAGTCCTTGATCGCCTGGATCCGAATGGTTCAGATCTAGCGAATCTCGAGGTGGTGAACATCCGAATCTAGTGTTCCAGATTCTCAGAACTTAGAGACTCCAGAGATGGATCTAAGGCGAAGTAAAAGGGCCAGGAAGGATAAATCCTTTGGTCCTGACTTTGTAGCTTATATGGTTAATGATGAACCAAGGACAATTGCTAAGGCGTTGTCAACTCCAGAAGCACCGCTCTGGAAAGAAGCTATTGAGAGTGAAATAAGCTCCATTCTGCACAACCATACTTGGGAGTTGGTTGATCTTCCTCCGGGAAATAAACCGTTGGGGTGTAAGTGGATACTCAAACGGAAATACAAGGCAGATGGGTCTATAGACAAGTACAAGGCCAGGTTGGTAGTCAAGGGCTATCGACAGACAGAAGGCTTTGACTACTTTGATACCTACTCCCCGGTATCCCGGATGACATCCATACGGGTATTTATTGCGATCGCAGCTTTGCGTGACCTTGAGATACACCAGATGGATGTTAAGACAGCCTTCCTAAATGGCGATTTGGAAGAAGAAATCTATATGGACCAACCCGAGGGGTACGTGGTTCAAGGGCAAGAGAAGAAAGTCTGCCGACTTATCAAATCTCAGACGGCCGAAACAAGCCCCAAGCAATGGCACTAAAAGTTTGATAGTACTCTACTATCGAAGGGGTTCGCCATTAATGAGTGTGATAAATGTGTTTACACGAAGGTAACTCGACTCGCTTGTTATGATATGCCTGTATGTAGACGACATGTTAATCACGAGAAGCGATCTAGGGTAATCCTAGAGACTAAGAACATGTTGAAACAATGCTTCGACATGAAGGATATGGGTATCGCAGATGTCATCTTAGGGATTAAGATCTCTAAGACGCCTGACGGGTGGTCTTATCTCGCCTCACTACATCGAGGATGTTTTGAGAAAGTTTGAGATGTTAGATAGTTCACCGATAAAGTCACCAATGGATACAAATCAAAAGCTTGATAAAAATCTTGGTGCACCAGATACCAGAGCGATATGCGCAGTGATCGGTAGTTTGATGTATATAACAAACTGCACCCGACTTGATATTGCTTACGCTGTCAATAAGTTGGCTAGGTTCACCCGTAATCCGAGTGATAACCACTGGAAGGCGTTGAATCGGGTATTACAATACCTGAAATACACGTTAAATTACGGGTTACACTATTCGAGATATCCAAATTGCATTTAGAGGGTACAAAGTGATGCAAACCGATATCCGATATAGAGAACACCAAGTCCACCAAAGGTATGTATTTACAATCGTGGTGGGGCCGTGTCTTGGAAATCCTCTAAGCAAACTTGCATCGCCCGATCCACAATGGAATCGGAGTTTATCGCTTTAGACAAAGCAGAGAAGAAGCCGAGTGGCTTCATGACTTCTTAGAGGATGTTCCGTGTTGGAACAAACCCGCACCTTCGGTAATGATCCACCGCGACGGTCGGTCGGCTCTAGGAAGGGCACTAATGCTATGTACAACGGCAAGTCTCGTCATATTCGACGGAGGCATAAGACCGTTAGGCAACCGATCACCACGGGTATAATATCCATTGATTACATCAAGTCTAAGGATAATATAGCGGACCGCTTTGACAAAGGGCTTACCCAAAGATCGATGGCTTGCCTGTTTGTGGAATGGGCTTAAAACCCAAAATATAAGAACTAATACAATGGAACTCCAACCTTACGAACCTGAGATCCCAGAATTTGGTTCAATGGGAAAACGAAGTTGTAAAGGTTCGATTGATCGCTTCGGTGGAAGTATGAGCACTTCGTATAGTGATTTCAAAAGAAACTCCAAATCCAAAGCCGCTCCCGCGATAGACTTTAAGTGCTATCTCTGCGGTGTGGGTAAAGGTTAAGTTTTCAAAACTGTAATGCTCCTCAACAATGAGGTTAGGTTTTGGGAAACTTTTAATGGTTCCTAACACTTGTGAAGTGGGGTATAGCAGATACCTTGTAGGAGACCACCTATTTAAGTGCGAGGACGGGCCGCCAAAATGAACGCACTTAAGAATCCAAGACGTTGTCCATGGCCAAACGGACAAAACATTACGAAGAAGAGAGTAAGGAATTTGTTGTGTTGGTACCATTGACTTGGCTTACACTAAACACCGACGGTTCAAGACATCACGCTCACCGCCAGCAAGTAAGTCCGATGGTATTCAACTATGGAAGGTTCAAAGTCGATGCTACCTCTCCTTATGCAACATCGGTCCATTTGAAATATTGCCGAAATGAAAAGACACCATGTGAGTGCGCCAAAATCTCTTTCAAGAGGGATTGTTGGAAATTAGCCTTTGGCGGGAGTTGCGACCGACCAACTTTAACGGCTTAAACACTAGTGTTACGTATGTTGGAGAATCCGGTTCTTCACACATGCATGATGTACTAAGTACGGAGATAACCCTAGGGCCAAGAAGCGCTAAATTTCATTGAGAAAGGAAACACATATTGGTTCACGGCGAGGTGTTTGAAGCATGGAAAGTGTGGTGTTGTGTTCAATTCTCCCTCATCGGTAGAGGAAGAAAGAATTGTTGTGTATATAAGACTCGAAATGTGTTTGGGGTTTGGGACCCCAGGGTATCCCATGTGTTTAAAGGAGGAGGACCTAGATGTGCTTCGGTTCAAGGAAAGGCCACACGCCGCCGCCGCCGCTTCTTCCGGCCCGCTCCGGCTCCGGTTCCGGTTCTCGGGTTCTCGTCCTCGGGTCCACGGTCCACGGGTCGTGGGTCGCGGGTGGGCCTTCGATATTATCTTTTGGGCGTAAAACTTTGTCAAGTACAGTTTGATCCCGTAAGTTTCAGATGTGCGCTTGGACCGTAATTCTTTCAGATGTGCGCTTGGTCCCCAAGTTTCAAGATGTACAGCTTTGGTCCCCTGGTTTCAAGATGTACGCTTTGGTCCTCAAGTTTTTCGTAAAATCGAATCTCGACGGTCCAGAATGTAAACGTTTCAAAGACTCAATTCACCATTTATTTTGGCTGAATTACACCTCCACTAATGGCCAATCCGTTGGCAATTTTCTCCATTTATTTGGTGGCTTTACTACCTCCATAATGGTCATTATTTGGCCAATAATGGCTGTTATGGAGGCAGTCCAACAGCCCCTCTTCCTCCTATATAAACACCCCTTACACCATTGTTGAGGCACACTTCATATACACGAAATATACACAAAGCAGAAAGCAAGCAATCTTCCTAATCTTCCAAGCATCATTTCGTTATTCAATATTCTTCACGGTAGCTTTTGAGTTTCCTTTGCTCAATTGTTCCATTGCTGTTTTATCTTGGGAGACGAATTGTCCGGAACGTATAAAGGATACATACGGGGCAATATTGTCTTAAGGACAGAGTGTCACACTCGACTCAGCAAAAAGAAATCAAAAGCAGTTTCCGGTCTTGTTCAACAATTATTGTAATTTCAGTTTTCTTGTTATATTGTAATTTTCAGTTTCTAGTTGAATTGTAATTTCAATTATTACATAAGCAGTTACTTGTAATTTCCGTTTCTGCAAATCCTTGTAACCCAACAGTATATACAATTTAAAATTATTTTTATGTATATATAGTAGAAGTTATATTCCCTTGGCTTTTTTTTTATGTATTTCTTCATATTTTAAACCCCTTAGTGAAAATCTTGGATCCGCCACTATATGCGCCTCTTCTTCAAAAGCTTGCAAACTTAGAAGGCTGACGACATATTCTTCTCTTTATACCTCTCCTCGACGTCGGGCCACACTCTGTCATAGGCGGCGCAAACCCCTCCCCTCCCCACCACCCGGACGTTCTTTCTAAGGTTTTCCCCACTATTGAGGAAGTGTTAGGTTCCAAAAAATATCATATTTGTTACCGCCCAAGCCCATATCATTTATTTATCCGTTTTTGCCCAACAGATCTCACGAACTTGTCCCTCATGGTATGCGATCATCGAGCCCAAATGTGTGTCTACTTTGTGAACTTGTGTTATACCTTACAAAACTCTTCAACTTCCTCTACAGTTTCGAAGTGGGATTCACCTAAAGTGTCATATGCATCTCTTCTTCTGAAACTTGTCACCCTAAAAATCTGCCAATCCTTCTCTTTGACACGGCGTCATCAGCTCGCCCCGACTATATATAATTCTTCTGTTAGTTCAACTATCTTCTTTTCGTTCCTTTTAATCATTTTTCAGCGCTAATAGTAGTTAAGAGCAAACAATAATCTTGGGCCAAAGAGATTGGGTTAAGTGCAAAGACATATATATTGGAGCTAAAGGAATATGTTTCCTCCTTTCATTCATTATTGTGTACAATATATATAGTGTTACATAATTATTTACATGACTACAAACTAGGTAACTAATATTCCTAATTACAATCGAAATATAAATATACCTAATATAAGAGATATACAAATATACGGAAATATTATGAAATATTCTATCACACCCCCACAGTCGAAGCGGGTGGTTCTCGTACACTGAGACTGGCTCAAAATCATAAAAAAGTATGCGCGAAAATCCTTTAGTAAATATATCAGCACTTTGATACCTGGAAGGAATATGAAGGACATGAACGTGTCCATGAGCCACTTTTTCACGTACAAAGTGAATATCCATTTCAACATGTTTAGTGCACTGATGTTGAACGGGATTGCCGAAGAGATATATCGCACTGACATTATCACAGTAGACCAATGTAGCCTTGCGGATTGGGCAGTGAAGTTCCAACAGAAGTCCACAATAGGCCTACACAGCACAGCCCCCCCCGCTATCGACTCTAGACAAAAATTGGTATGTGGACACAGGCGCCACATCTCACATGATGGTATCACAAGGTACTTTATCGTCTTATTCTAATTTGAGTAATTTAAATCGGAATATTATTGTTGGTAGTGGACAAGACATTCCCATCCGTAGTTATGGTCATTCATCCACATCCCCACCACATCCACCACTAATCTTAAAAAATGTCCTTCATGCATCTAAACTCATTAAGAATCTAATATTCGTGCGACGTTTCACAACTGACAATTGAGTTTCCATTGACTTTGATCCTTTTGGTTTTACTGTAAAGGATTTTACGATAGGGAGACGAATAATGAGATGTGACAGCATCAGAGATCTCTACCCTATTTCAAACGTCGTCAACAATCCAGCCCCAGTTCCATAAACCTTTGTTGCTCTTTCATCTTCCCTATGACATTCTAGATTAGGACATCCATGCCCTTAGGAAAAATAATTCTATTAATAGCAACCGTATTTCTAGGACTCATATATGTGAATCTTGTGTTTTTGGGAAACATGTCAAATTACCATTTTTTTGCATCCACAAATTATACTTTAATTTCTTTCGATATCATACATAGTGATTTGTGGAATTTTGAGTACGGCTGTCCATCAATATTATGTGATGTTTTTTGAGGATTATTCCAACTTTCTATGAACTTCTCCAATTGGAAATAAATCTCAGGTCTACCCCATTTTTTCTTCATTTAATGCTTTCGTAAAAACATAATTTGATAAGAGCATTAAATGTTTTCAATGTGACAATGGCAGGGAATTTGATAATAACCAATTCAAACAGTTTTGCTACAAAAATGTTCTTACCTTTCGATTTTCCTGCCCTCACACATCCTCCCAAATGGTAAAGCCAAACGGAAAATAAGAACCATAAACAACCTCATTCGTGACCTACGTGCTCACGCCTCAACTCCCCATAAATTCTGGCATTACACACTCTCCATGGCCACATATCTCCTAAACATACTCCTAAACAAGTCTATAGCTCAACGGTCGCCCACCCAAGTTCTGTTTCGTAAGAACCCCTCCTACCAATACTTGCGTATTTTTGGATGTCTTTGTTACCCTCTCCTTCCGACCACTCACAAACTCCAACCCCGGTATTCCCCGTGTGTGTTTTTGGGTTACCCTATCAATCATCGTGGTTACTCGTACTATGATTTGTCAAGCCGTAAAATTATTATTTCACGTCATGTCCTATTTGATGAGTCTTAATTCCCCTTTGCCTCTCTACACTCGCCACCTTGACATTCCTACGACTTTCTAGATGATGGCCTAAACCCTCTTCTAATTCACCATTTACATAGTCCGTTGTCCTAGACCCCGGCACCCACCACCACCTCGGCTAGTCCGGGACAAGTTGCCCACCCAGTTCTGTCGACGGTGGCCCAGAATAGCCCTCCTCAGGGTGATTCCGCAGCTACCTCTAGGCAAACCAAGGTTCGTCCAGCCAATACCGTCATCCATGCCCAAACTCATTTTCTTGGCAGTCCCGCGGTAAACACCCCTCATGTCTCATGTCCTGAGATACACTCTTAGACCATGAAAACTCGGGCTATACACGGAATTCATAAACCTAAACAATTGTTTAACCTTTCCATTTCTGTTGTCCCTTCTACTGTCCCTCGTAACCCGAAGGATGCCTTGTCCGATCCTAATATAAAAGCCGCAATGATTGACAAATATAATACTTTTATTGATAATAATACGTGGGACCTAGTACACCATCCACCTGATGCTAACATTATTTATTCTGTGTGGATTTTTAGGCATAAAAAAATCTAATGGTTCTTTTGAGAGGTACAATGCTCATCTTGTAGGTGATGACAGGTCTCAACAGGTGGGAGTGGACTGTAATGAAATGTTCAGCCCGATCGTAAAGCCCGCAATCATCTGGACCGTCCTCAGCATTGCCATATCCAAGTCTTGACCCATTCATCAGCTTGATGTCAAGAATGTCTTTTTACATGGGGATCTTCATGAAATAATATATATGCATCAACCTATGTGTTTTAGGGATCCTATTCATCCGAATTATGTGTGTCTATTGCGAAAATCGCTCTATGGACTGAAACATGCTCCTCGAGCATGGTACCAGCGGTTCGCTGATTATGTCTCCTCTATTATTTTTTCACACAGTAGATCCGATCATTCCATGTTAATCTACAACAAGGGAACATACATGACTTACATATTATTATATGTTGATGACATCATCCTCACCACATCATCTGATGCTCTTCGCTGGTCCATTATGTCTCTCATTTCCTCTAAGTTTGCTATGAAAGATCTGGGGGCCTTGAGTTATTTCTTGGGCATCTCTGTCACTCGACATTCTGGCGGCCTATTTCTATGTCAGAATAAGTACGCCGAAGAGATCCTTGACTGTGCAGACATGACATCTTGCAAACCATCCCACACACCTGTAGACACCAATTCCAAGCTGAGCGCTGATTCCAGCCCTTTATATTTAGACCCGACTCATTATCGTAGACTGGCTGGGGCCTGTAGTACCTCACATTCATGAGACCAGACATATCCTATGTCGTGCAACAAATCTGCTTGCACATGCACAGTCCGACGGAAGCACACATGCATGCCCTCAAATGTATTTTATGATACGTCCAAGGTACACTCCACTTCGGATTATATCTATACAGGTCTTCGCTCACTGGTCTCACTGCTTATTCTGATGCTGACTGGGTGGATGTCCTGACACCCGACGCTCCACGTCTGGTTATTGCGTTTTCCTCAGAGATAAACTATTGTCTTGGTCTTCCAAAAGGCAACCAACACTATCCCGATCCAGTGCAGAAGCAGAGTACAAATGTGTCACCAACATCGTCTCTGAGTATTGTTGGATCTGTAACCTTCTACTTGAGCTTCACTGCCCGATTCAAAAGGCAACACTGGTGTACTGCGATATATCTTTTTGGCAATCCCGTCCAACATCAGCGCACTAAACACATTGAGATGGACATTCATGTCATTCACGAAAAAGTGGCTCGTGGTCTAGTTCGTGTCCTTCATGTTCCTTCCATATATTAGATTGTCGACATCTTCACCAAAAGACTTTCGCGTATACTATTTGATGATTTTCGAGCCAGTTTCAGTGTTCGTGAATCTCCCATTTCGACTGCGGGGGTGTAATAGAATATTTTCCAATATTCTTTCATTAATTGTATATCTCCTATTTTAGGTAGAATTATAATCCTTTTGTAATTAGGTTAATTAGTTACCTAGTTTGTATCAAAGTAAATATTCTTGTAACCTTATATATATATATATATATATATATATATATATATATATATATTGTAAATCATTCATCAATAAACATCAAAAAACATATTTCTTTACAAAGATTCTTCATTTTTTATGTCATACTATTATTGGTTCAGCAATGAACAAATCAACGGTCAACAAATTTTGTGGGAAAACAATTTTTTCTGTAGGCATCCATGGATCCAAGATTATATACTGGTGCAGAAACGTTTTTGATTGAGGCTAGCTCTATGTTACACACGTTTACAGTATGGAATTGCTATAATCCTTCAAAAAGAAAAAGCAACTATAGCTTTACAAAGGATAATTTCTAGCAAATACGGTCTTTAACTAAACTTGTCTCTGAAAATCTTCACCCTCGTAAGTCGTATGCATGCACTAAAGGAACTTGTTCACCCAAGCAGTCACAAACATCAAATGGACAAAAATAAAGTTCTAGTCTATATGAATTCTTACCGTTATATCTATACTATAAAACAATAATCATCTGTATTGCGAAGATTCATAAAAATTATTTAATTACACGGGTTGTCAACGAATAGCAAACCTTCTCTTTTTTCCGAGCTAGGGATCGGTAATGTAAACATCGAATATATATGCACAAAAAATTATCCGAGATGATTTTGCATTGTGAATAATCGTATATGAGATATCATAATCTTGTTACGGAAGGTCGAAAATAAATGTCAAATCCATCTAATGTATATTAATAGTAAAATTTTAATATTTCCCCTAGATATTTTGCTTTGACAATTTTGGACGACAATGTCTCTTTTCTTGCAGATATTTTTGCAAAATTGAAAATCAATTACTTCCTCTTCGTGTAGATTTTCTTCCATCATTGAAAGAATACTCCAACATATAATAATGATAATTAGGTTAACAGCTCATACATTATTTTTCTTAATATTTGACCTGACATCAGCTCTCAAAAATATAGTACCGTACATAAATAATATATTTAAATTTTCAAAACTCATTTAGTCCTCTAATTAAAAGATTCCATCCCAAACTCTCTCATTCGATAGATTATTGTTAATATACTACAAATTCAACAAATTGACTAATGGTTTTATCAGTTAGTACTAATTAAAAAAATTGAAAATGATGTCACCATAGTTTGGCCCGACATGTTGAGAATATTAGGAGGTAGTATATAGATCTAGCATTTAATTAAATTATATACATCGATAGCAAAATATTCTTTTATACTCTTAGTATATTTTGATCTACAATAACAGGTTAGTTGTTTTTTTTCAGGTTATCATAATAAGTGACCAGATTGCGCATATATTTTTTGTATCTTCAGTGCATGGTATTTAAGTTGATAGATATATTATGTTGTATCGAAAAAATGCAAGTTGGTTTTTTTAATTAATTAGATCACTTTTTGTTTCTCCTATTTCCTCGCCCCTCCGCATCACCATCCCTACAAAACTTAAAAAGAAAAGACATGTCGAGAATCAAAGTGTACTATTTAATAAATTGTCCATAGAGTTGGGAAAAGGGGGGCTGATCCCTAAACATTGGGTGTTAGATTAAAAGTCAAATTTATTGAAATTTCAGTGTCTTTGGAAGAGTCTATTAGTTTATGTTGAGCACAATGTGTGCAAAGCTGTCTTTAAAGACGAGACAAATTTATTTGTGCTGTCATTTTCTTTGTAAATTTTCATTTTGAAGAGGTCTGATCCATAGTCGTTTTTTCTTTATTTATAAGTTGATACTCTCATTTAATTTAACAACTTGCTCAACGAATTTTGCTCTAAGGGCTATGGATCGGGCGGGCTAGGTTCGAAGGTTCTAGGGCAGCAAGTGAGTTTTCAATCTTTTCTATTTCTTTCTGGTTTTACACCTCTTGGACGGGAGTACAGGGAGGTTGAACAAGAGATGACACTTTTTGACTTGAAAGCCGAGAGGCTAAAGAAAAAGTCCATCAAAGAGATGAACATCTTAAGTTATTTATTCTTAATATGCGCTCTTCTGTACTTCACTCGTGTTGAGTCGTTCCATCCGGGTGGGTGAAGAGACCGATGTTGGGCGAGCAATCGATATTCTCTTGGACGAGGGCGATCCCTAATCCCTCGCCAAGGCGGAAACAACGATTTCTCGTCCCAATAGCCAATGATTTGAAAGCCTTCATCCGGGAGTTCAAACAATTACACCCAAATGCTCCCGTCCAACACTATGTCAAAGTGACCAAAAAGAACAAGGAGCGAGTGGGTAGAGTGGAGGGAGGCAGCTGGGATATCAATAGCGGTAAATCCCTTATTCTTTTGTGATCTGCCAATTGCAATACATGAAAAAGGCTGACACAACCCATTCAAACAACTCTTATATACGCGCTATTTCATGCACACTTGCAGCTGCAGATCGTCTTCTCCTCCTTTCTTTTGAAGTTCAATGTCAGAAATTGTATTTCTTTCCCTCATAAGCCTCTGCTACTTCCATAACAGTAAATTATAGACCACTTCAAATCTTTGTTTTCGAGAGGGATAATCAACTCCTTCGTGCGAGTTCGTCTACTGGAATCCTTATTTTCACTACTATTTCGACTTTCACCACCACAAATGATCCTATAAATGTAACTGTCATCGTAATTCTCACTATCACTTATAATGGAAGTATTTAATTTTTAATAGATCATAGTAGTCGGTCATGACTCTGAGGAAATTATTCTTATTTAATGCGTGGGAAGCAAGATGGTGAAAAAGATAGGGAAGAATGAATTATTATTTAGTGAGTACAACTGTACAAGTTATTAACATTTTCCCATTTCTAGTTACTTATATTTGGAGAGTACACGAATATTTTCATCAGTATTTTTTTTCTTTAGAACATAATTTGATCAAATTTTAAATTAAAACGTCTACTAGGAAAGCTCTTCTTTTAGGCTTGTAGCGTTATGGAGACCAATTTTAGTTCAGAAAGAAAAAAAAATAGCATACGTAACATATATGACTCTTTTATTTTGGATATATAATTATGGTGCCCGGGCTAACTTGTGAGAACCTCAACTAATTCCACAGAATACCTGCCAATGTTTTTTATTATTACCTCTTTACATGTTTATTCTAACCAAGAAAGAATAGTACGTTAAAGAGACGTGACAACTTTTGTAGCCAAAGATTAACCTGACGCTGGAATTAGCCATGTATGAATTAATTCACTCTTATCGTCATGTTTTATATGATATTGTAATTATTGGATATGAAAATATAAATGTTAATTTTACTTATAAATTGTAATAGTGGTAGTAAGAGAAAAATATTTTATAATAATTGATTGTAAAGTTAGTGTGATGGAAAAGATATATAAATTAGTATGAGTAGATTGAGATCAGAATCAGAGAGACAAATAATCTCACTTTCTCGTCTCCCAGTGTGTGTTTGCAAAATATTTGTTGGGCTAACAGCAATTGGGTCAATTGGGATAGAATTAATTAGTGAGATCTACACTTATACCCCTTAAAACAAACTAATTATGTGTCTCTATCCCTCTTACTTTTCATACCCCAAATCATTTGTCATTTGTACCCCTTATAGTTTTTGTAGGTAATTGTCTCTTTTTTCTTCCTTTCTTTTTTATTTCTCTACTTCTTTTCTTCTTTTCTTCTTTTTTCACATTTTTCTCTCATTTTTTCTTTATTTTTTCCCTTCTTTTTAGTTTCATTTATTTTTCTCAAATCATAGTATTTTTTTTTTTTCCTTTTCACCATAATTCAATTTCATATTTAATTCTAACTACTTTCTTTTTATTTTTTTATTTTTTTATTTTTTTATTTTCTTTCTTTTCTTAATTCTTTATTTCTTCTTTTCTATTTAATTGTCTCTTTTTTCTTCTTTTCTTTTTATTTCTCTACTCCTTATCTTCTTTTCCTTCTTTTATTCTTTTTCTTCCTCATTTTTGACATTTATTTTTTCATACTATATTTTATTTTCTTTTTCACCATAATCTGATTCTATATTTAATTTTAATTTCTTTCTTTTTCATTTTTTCATATATTTTTTTATTTCTTTATTACTTGTTCCTTTTTCAATAGCAGTTTAAGTATACTGTTGCAGTATACTATGATACCCACATGGTATCACACAGGACTGTCGATTCATTCCTTAAAAAAAAACTTACTCCTCTATGATATGAATCTGATATATATCATATACCGAGAGAGTATCATAGAGGACTGATTCATTCCTTCACGAAAAACACAACTCAATTCTTTCTGATACCCACATGGTATATATCATATAATGATAAGGTATCATAGAAAGTTGACTCATTCGTTAAAAAAATACTACTCAATCCTCTATGACACCTACATCGTGTATCATATACTCAGATGGTATCATGAAGGATTATTGAAGTCCTTGAATGCAACAGTCCACAATTCTCCATGATACCATCATGGTATAAGAAAAATACTGAGATGGTATCATGAATGACTTCTTGAGTTCTTCACATGTGTCAACATTTTTTCTTGATACCATCATGGTATATACCATATACTGAGATGGTATCATGAAGGACTGCATATAGCATGATGGTATCATGAAGGACTGCTTTAGTCATTCAAAGAGAGTCATTCATGATACCATCACTGCATATAACACATACGCATATGGTATCATGGAGGACTGCTCCATTCCTTCAATGACATTTCTCAATTCTCCATGATACCATTTGCGTAGATTTACTGACATTTCTCAATCCTTCAATGGCATTTCTCAGTCCTCCATGATACTATCATGGTATAAAAATATATTGAGATGGTATCATGTAGGACTGCTGCAATCCTTCAATGAAACACTCTTCAACAGTCCTCCATGATATCATCATGGTATATAAATCTGCGCGAATAATATTTAAGATATAATTTTTGTTTCATTTGCAAAAGAGAAAAAAATAAAGATATATTTTGTATTAACTGAAATTTTAATAAATAAGCTAATGACTTTAATTATTTTTATATTATTTATTATTGAGTCTAGTTGTTTATTTTATAAAACTAAAATAATTAATTAGTATTTTTATATCTTTTAAAAGAAAAAAGATAAAAACAAAAACAAAAAGCGACAAAAAATAAGAAGATAAACAAAGAAATAGAAAATTAAGAGAAAAAAAAGGAGCCAATTAAGAGCAAAAAAGATATAAAAAGGAGAATGGAAAAACAAAAGAAAAAAAGTTGGGGAGCAAAATAGCCGCAAAATTGGGGGAATTGATGCCCCAACTGTTTGGGTAAATAGTTTTGTTTTAAGACACAGCGGCTGTAATTAAATTTCAAGGGGCCACATTTGGTAAATATTTTGTATTTTATGGATAGTTTGTGTACTTTTCCCAATTAATTAAGGTTGGGTCATTTGCACTTTTTCCCTATTTTGTGCTGGTCTTTAATTTTTATCCCTAAATGAATGTTATGCTTATTGGGGTATAATTTTTCAAGAAATTCGATAAGACTTGTGGTCCTTTAAAGAATTTTTGCCCCAATAGGCATAAGTTTCATTTGAGGGGTAACAATTAAAAGCCAACCCATTTGAAGGAAAAAACGTGCATTAAATGATTTCAAGGTGTCTTTAAAATTTACCCCTCAAATTTGTGGTCTTTAATTCTTGCCCTTCAGCATTTTTCGCGTGTTATAAGTTTAGATTTCGCTATGCATAAGTTTATATGTTTGTATCATAATATTCCATTAGTTATGCCGAACACGGTTAAACTTTCAAAACTCAATATGAAATTGCCAAAAAGGCATGGTATTCAACTCAAAAAGGATAAAGAACATATACCCAAAAAATTTACTCCCGTTTCTGAGCACTATAACAAATTTTGAAAAAAAACTACATAACTTATGTCGAGCGAAGCAAAAGTTTCTAGAAAATAAATGTTACAAACTTTTGCCAATCGAAGCAGGTCTGAATATTTTTATTAAATAAATTGCATGAATAAAAATTAAAGACCATAGATATAAGGGGGGAAAAATTAAAGACCAGTATGTTTGAACTTCTTAAGGCTTTGGTATAGTAGGAAGTTTGCCTGTTTGAACTTATTTTTTTAATTTAGTCTTTAAAAAGATTTTGAAGAAAATATCGTTGAATAAGTCTATTGATTCTTGTGTTTTCGAATTACTTTTGATCATGTTGTTCTCAAAAATGATTTCGAAATTTCTTTGACTTTAAAGCAATTATATTTTGATTGCAAAAGAGAAATGTTCGAAGAAAGGTTTAAAGAGTGAAATGCTGATAAAAAACACCAAAAGTATCCGTTTGGTAGATGCATAAAGCATTATAATATTAACATATCTAAAGTTTAGCATTATTAAGTAACTATTTTGTTGCCTTTCTCATAGCCTATAATTAAATTATAGAAGAATTTATATATTATTTTATGACAAATATGCTATGAAATGAGAATGTATATTAATAATACCTGAATTAAACAACAGATATGAAGAAAAAAACACTATCCCACCCTTTGAAACGTGTTTCAAAAGTGAGCGAAAGAAATAATCTCTTGATTATTTTCATTAATGAAAGAGTATATATACAATTTACAATTTTTCATAATAGGAAAATTATATTCCTATTTTACTCCCAAAACCCTATTCTAGTAGTACAAGAATCCTATAATTATGGTAAGTGTACAATACTAATTAATACAATTATTCACACTACAAATCAGCCACAAAACCGTGATATACTCTAATTATGGTAAGTGTATATCAAGGGTACAATATAGCTATAAAACTGTGATATACACTACTTATGGTAAGTGTATATCACGTGTATATTTAACACACCCCCGCAGTCATAGCGGACGGTCTTCCTACGCTGAGACTGTCCCTAAAATCTTCAAATAGAACGGACGGAAGACCTTTCGTAAAGATGTCGGCAACTTGATACCTGGAAGGGACATGTAAGACGCGAACTTGCCCACAAGCTACCTTTTCGCGAAAAAATGGATGTCCATCTCAATATGTTTAGTACGTTGATGTTGAACCGGATTGCCTGAAAGATATACGAAACTAACATTATCACAATAAACCAAGGTAGCTTTTTGAATGAGAAAATGAAGCTCTAAGAGAAGATTACTTAACCAACATGATTCAGAGACCACATTAGCCACCCCTCGATACTCAGCCTCTGCACTGGAGCGGGATAAGGTAGCCTGCCGTTTGGCAGTACAGAATCAGAGAGTGAAGCCATGTCCGATTCAGACACAGAGGTATCTGCTTTCTCCAATTAAATTCTATTCTAAAGCTAAACACGATAAGTGAGACTTTTATAAGAATAGAGTAATTAGGCATGAGAGAGTGTTATATATTGATTCATGTGTTGAATATGGCTTGGTAGAATTCATAAATGACAGACAACTTCTTGGCTCTGTTATTGAAAAAGAACCATATGTTGATGAGATAATAAGTTTGTTTTATGCTAACTTAAACTCTGCTATGGAGGATACGTCTTCAAAGAAATTTGGGAAGGTATATCTGTATAACAAGATGTATCAATTTATACCGTCAATTATAAATCAATGTATGAGACTTGATACTAAAGAGAGAATGAGAGATGCAGAACAAGTGACAGAATCTAGGGATACAATGATTGAATACCTCACTAGAGGTATAATGAAGAAATGGATCCCTAGATGTCCAGCCTCCAAATTGGCTGAAAAAGATTCAACTTTAATCCTTTTTTCCCGCTACGATCTACAAAGTATTAAATACCTAAGACTTTGAGCCCAAGAGAGAAGACAGTTTAAGGAAGGCTCTTGAGATTTACACTGTAAACAAAGCAATTTTGAAGAGCAAGGAAAGAGTGATCGACTTACCCTGGAAGAAGGAAGCTGGAAGTGAAAATATTGCCAGAAATGCCACCAACATTCTGGGAAACACTGGTCCGAGACAGTCTACACTGTCTACAAATTGGCTTGTGGATCAAATTGCAAAAATCAACCAATAAATTACAGAGGTTGATGCTGCCAGAGATGCCTTGGTTCAAGCCAGAGACCATTTTCTGTTTTTGCTTTCTTCACAAAAAGGGGGAGATGCTTCTGTGCAGGGGGAGCAAGGAGGAAGCTGAAGGATGTTGCTAAACCTTAGCTATAAATATTTTTTAAATATTTTGATGGATTGATGTAGATACATGTTAACAATGGTTTATTTCTATTTTTGGTTCTGTATATAATGGATGATGTATGTATATGTGCTCATTTTTTTCCTAATCCTATAGAGTGATATACATATGTTTGATTGTATGCCATTACAGGTTAAGGGGGAGCTTGTCAGTAATCACATGTGTTGGACAACATCCGTGACAATGCACTAAGTCGTTTGTACATTTTGTAATGTGTTTTGTGAAGAAAGGCAAAAAGGGGGAGATTGTTAATGTTGGGTTTGATGTTGTGATATTTGACCCAACATATCTTCTAAAGGACTGATTTGAATGTATAAAAATGTTGAAACAAATGTCACAACATTCAGACCAATATTTTTTATAACAGTTTTGCCTTACTTCACGTTAAGTAGTAATATTTTACTGTGGGGTAAAAAGGACTTAGGCGTGGTGAATTGGAGTTGTGTAAAACGTGGGAGAAAGAGTCAAAGCTTGGGGAAGAAGTCGAGTGAAGAACAAGTCAAAGCTATTGAGATTTCGACTCCATGATCTTCTCCAACAAACACACCGGTTGCACACCTTTCCCTCAACCTCCTTAACTGATCGATGAGATTTTCAAGGAAGACTCTCTACTATAAATAGAGAGGCCACAACAGTGAATCGATCATCCAGAATTAGATTGCAAAAATACCAAGAGAGCTCTCGGGATTTCAACTCAAAAATATGGATCACAAGTGTTGCCTGAGTGTGTCGACAACATTCTGTCCAACATTACAATTGTTGTTTAGATTCTAGATTAGTTTTGTATGGAGCAATTTTAATGAGAGGTTGTCTATGTCTACTTAGTTAGATTTTTTCAGACAGAAGTCATCTGCGACTTCAACTTTTAATTCCTATCCATTTTATATTATAAATTGTAAAGAAAAGAATTTGTAATTTTGTATATAATTTATATACATTACATCTGGTCATTATATATAACTTATAAAAAATTTAAACCTTTGTGTTCTTTAAATTCCGCTGCATTTACTCTTTAAAGTTTCTATTTTTGCTAAAGTGTTGTTACTGGTGTCAGACGACATTATCGCTGACATTCGGAAACAGAATTGACATTCGATTTATTTCATCTCTTGTTTTTATTGTCAGTAGCTTTTGACACCCCCACGGTTATTTCATTGAGTAATGTCATTTTCACCTATAAGAGCCAAGATGAATCATATATAGCAACAATATTTTGTTTTTACTCTTTTTTGCTGTCTAGAATCAGACGTGGAAAATACACATATGGAACCCCCTCATTTTCTCCTCCTTTACCTCCACTTTTTAGCTCAACCTAGTGTTAGATTTTGCATCAACAGTGTTATTCAAATTGGTAAATACAAATACTTCACCTACCCTTGTGCCTTCATCCAACAAGGGTACTTCGAGTTTTAAACTTACACGGTGAAGAAATTAGCTTAAAATAATAAATAACGCATATCTGGGTTAATATCTCACACTAACAACTGAATGGATATGGAATTGAAAAGACATTGAAACCTTTCGCACGAAGGAAATATTTTTCGTGATCTTTTCATTTCTTGAAGTCAATAATATATACATGTTACAATACTACTATTTAGGCTACAATTATGGTACTCTAAATCAGAATAATTTACATTCTAAATATATAATATACACAAAGATTATGTCAATAATCAAAGATTATTTCCATAATCTATCATTCCCCCCGCAGTCTTAGCAAGAGGCATTCGTACACTGAGACTGTCTCTAAAATTATTAAAGAGTATACGTGGAAGCCCTTTTGTGAATATATCGGCAATCTGATATCGGGATGGGACATGAAGAAAACGAACTTGGTCACGCGCAACCTTTTCAGATGATACTATGAGGATGATGTCATCAACATAGAGAAGAATGTATGCCATGTCATTTCCCTTCTGATAAATAAACAAAGACTGATCGAATTTGCTATGTGAGAAATCCAGTGTGGAAATAAAATCTGCAAACCTGTTATACTATGCCCGAGAAGCTTGTTTGAGACCATATAAAGACTTCTTCAACAAGCAAACATAATCTAGATGAATAGGATCTCGGAATCCCATAGGTTGGTGCATGTAAACTGTTTCCTGGAGGTGACCGTGCAGAAACACATTTTGACATCCAACTGGTGAATTGACCATGATTTTGACAGAGCCAAATTGAGAACCGTCCGGATAGTCGCCGGTTTGACAAGTGGGCTAAAAGTTTCATCACAATCCACACCAACCTGTTGAGGCGTGCCATCATCAACAAGACGGAATTTGTGTCTCTCAAAGGAACCATAAGATTTCTTTTTATGACAAAACATCTACATTGAACAAATTATGTTCACATTAGAAGGACTGGGCACCAACTCTCACGACTTATTTTTAATAAGATCATTAATTTCATCTAACATAGCAGCTTTCCAATTCGGATCGAATAGAGAAACTTTTGGGTTACGGGGAATCGGGGATGATTGAACCGAGGATGTCAGATTAAAATGACGCTTAGGCAAAAAAATCCCATGCATGCTACGGGTTTTGATGGACCTAGATTGGGCCTGACCCGTAGGAGGTTGTTGGGGAAGTGGGGGTGTCGGGTTGGTGTGGGTTGTTATCATGGTCGGCTTGTTACTGGGCCTAAAAGTGGCAAAAGAGGCGCTCAGCCCAACTACAGTCGAATGAGACTGGACCGAGGGAGAAGGATTTGTTGTGCTGGGCCGCGGGTCAGTTGAGGCAGGCAACTGGACCGAGGGAGAGGAAAGTATTGGGTTGGGCCACGGGTCAGTCGAGGCAAGACACTGGACCGAGGGAGAAGGAAGTATTAGGTTGGGCCACAGATTAGATGAAGACGGCCTCTGGGCCGAGGGAGAGGGAGCAGTGGGCTCCCTATTTTGGGATTGAGCAGTTGGGCTGCTGAATTGAAAACGCAAGAGATGACGTAGCTTAGTGTCCAAAAAATCATAAGAGGGCGGGGAAAAAGTGTGTATGTTGGCAAACGGGAATTTGGACTCATAAAAAATAACGTGGTGAGAGATGAAAATTTTTCCACTAGACATATCGTAACACTTATATCCCAATTATTTTGTGGATATCCCAAAAATACACATAGAGTGAAACGGGCTTGAAGTTTGTTTATTGTTGTGGAAGGAAAGAGAGGATAACATAAACACCCGAAAAATCTCAAGTGTATGTAGGAAGGATATCGATGGTAAAGAATTTAAGTGGGTGAGAAGTTTGAGAGTAGCTTGCTAGGGAGAATGTTTAAGAGGTACGTGGCCATTTGAAGAGCATAATGTCAAAATGATGGTGGTACGGAAGAATGAGCAATACGTGTGCGAATTAAATTATTTATTGCTTGTGTTTTTCTTTCGACTTTCCCATTTTGAGGAGAAGTGTGTGGACAAGAGAGACGAAATATCATACCATTTTTGCAACAAAAATCCTTAAGTTGGTCATTTTTGAATTCCCCCACATTGTCACATTGGAAACACTTAATAGACTTCTCAAATTGGGTATGGATGAATGCACTAAATTGCATGAAAATATTGGAAAACTATGATTTTTTCCAATGAAAAATGTCCATAGAAAATTAGAGTAGTCATCCAAAATAAGCATGTAATATTTATGACCTAACGAACTTAAAATCGGAGAGGTCCACAAGTTACTATGCATGATATCAAATGGCATAACAGTGTTTGAAGTAGACAAAGAGAAAGTATTTAACATGTTTCCCAAAAATGCAAGACTAACAAACAGGAGAGCACAAAGATTGTTTACATTCAATAAATTTATTTTTTCTAAGGGAGTTTAACACAGGGGCTCCCGGGTGTTCCAAACGATTATGACATAAAGTAGGAGAAAAAACAGCAAAAGTTAATGGAGAGGTGGCTTGGTGGTTGGTGGTTGGTGGTGGTTGGTGGTGGTTGTGATAGGATACAACTCCCCAGTGCTAGCACATCTCATTAGTGACATCCCTGTCCGAATGTCCTTCACAGAAAATCCAAATGGATTAAACTCAACAGAAACATTATTGTCAGTGGTGAAACGATGCACATATATCAAGTTTTTAATAACTTTGGGTGCATGTAGAATATTATTTAAATTTAAAAGTGGGTAAGTGGGGAGGTTTGATTGTCCAATACCACGAATTGGAATTTCTTGTCCACTGCCAACCACAATATTTTCATTACTACTCATATTAAAATAGGATGAGAGAGTACATTGAGTTTCCGTCATGTGAGAGGTAGCACCAGTGTCCATGTACCATGAGTCATCGGAAGCATTGAGAGTCATATTGTGCATGGCTTGCTCGATGTTCGTTGGAACACAACCCAAAAAAGATGGTCTATGAGCTACATATGCTTGTTGTGGACAGCTGCCAAGAACCCAGGCTGCCGAGTGAGTGGTGGTAGATTGGCCCACGACGACGTGGGGTACGGGAAATGAGGGGCTGCCTACTATTGTGGTGCCCAGCCCCACGGTGGGTACTGCTCCCACGACTACCCACTGTTTGGCTGAGCTTGCGGTTGCCACTGCCCGAACCTATTTTCCCCCTGCTGTCGGTGGTTGCTGTCGCCGCCAGACTGGTTACCGCCACCACGACCATATCCCCTTCTTCCATTATTTTTTCCTTTGTTATTATTGCGATTTACGGCACTACCCGAACCAGAATTTTGAGGCCCAAAATCATCGGCATACGTGTTGATGGAAAGGAGGGCAGTGCCGGCATTGTTGGTGGCAACGGGTTACTTTGTTGAATGAACGTAGCAACACCATCGTATTGTTCATTAACACCCGCAATTAGTTGAAAAACTAACCTTTGATTCGACACCGATGCACCAACGTTGGATAGTTGATCGGCAAGCATTTTTAACTATTGAGAATAGGCAGAGACGTTTGGAAAACTATCCATATTTACATTGGTGAATTGATTTTCTAGATAAACTGCACGAAAATTCTTGTTATCTTGAATTTTTTTTTGCAAACGCTCCCATGTTTGCTGAGTAGTCGAATCCGGTTCTAATATGGTGTGCAAAAGATCATTTGATATGGTGTTGTAAATCTGTTGAAGGACTATAGCATCCAAGCGAGACCATAGAGCCATGTCAATGTCGGTGGACTTGTCATTTTCCTTGACACCCGATTGAGGCTTTGGATGAAGAATATGATAAATGACTTGGTATGCGCGATAATGAATTTTGAATAACTCCGCCCAATATGAATATTGCCCTTTTTCCATCTCAATAATCATCGAAATGAAGTTCTTGACATTATTTACGACAAGAGCAGGATGTAATTTATTTTAATTGGCCATTGTTATTCGAGAGAAACAAGAAAAGATGAGGATAATGAGAGTAGGAGGTAGGGTTTAGAATATGGTGGGTGTCAGCCGAAAGTAGGGTTAGGGCTTAGGCAGCTCTTGATACCAGAAGGAAATATTTTTCATGATCTTTTCATTCCTTGAAGTCAATAATATATACATATTACAAAACTACTATTTAGGAAACAATTATGGTACTCTAAATCAGAATAATTTACATTCTAAATATATAATATACACAAAGATTATGTCAATAATCAAAGATTATTTCTATAATATATCATTCCCCCGATTGGGCCTAACTCAACCCCAAAAGCTACATTGTAGGGTGAGGATTGTCTAAGTATATATAAGGAGTCCATGTTCCCATTCCATATCGGATGTGGGACTCTTAACACTCTCCCGCAAGCCAAAACCTTGTTAACTAGAGCGTGGATAATATAATTTTGGGGCCCAACGTCGATGAACAAAGAATTGGAATGTGCATGGCTCTGATACAATGTAAAGAATGGATATTGGGCCTAACTAAACCCCGAAAGTACTTTAAATTAAAATAATTTACATTCTAAATATATAATATACACAAAGCTTATGTCAATAATCAAAGATTATTTCCATAATCTATCACAGCAGTTGATCGAAAATGAATGGAACAGCTAACAATGTTCTAAGCTTCATCTAAATGTAAAAAGGATTTGTCCCTTGTCTAAATATGCTTACATGTTTTGTTCCAAAAACCTACCTTTGAAATTCTGGAAGAGACTCAAAATAAATTAGTAAGGGAGAATAGAGTAAATATAATGTTACGCGGTGCCTTCCTGAGATTCCTTGGAAGGGTGACGTAAGGCTAAACAACCGATGTCAGTGTAGTTACTATCCGCCAACTGGAGTCCCCTCCGTACCCTAAGCGAGACTGTCAGTGTTGTAAGGGAAAATCAATGTCAAAAGCAAATGAGAGAACAGAAAAGAGAATTGAGAATAAAAGAAAGCTTAATTGCATTAATGAGGCCCCTTTCCAACCAGTCAAGTGGCTGAACGCCCCTCTCCAACCAGTCAAGGGGCGTTCTTGAAAGTTTTGATTGCTTGATCCCCCTTATATATGTTCTAAAAATAAAAAAGCAAGCAATAGGACTAGATATGACTAAGCTAGAAAAACATAATGGAAATACAGAAAGTAACCCTATTCTATATTTACATCAAAAGGGGCCTAGCCTATTACAAAGTAAGAGCATGGCCATTGGTGGCACTTGGAGGGGCCGCAACCTTGTCTTCAGCATCAACGTCTACGTGCGACACTGGGCGCGGCGCTGGGCACAGACACGGGCGCTTGACCCGGGAAGCATTGTTAGGGGTGGCACAGGTGCGGGCACTGTTTGCGACAAACTTGTATTTAAATAAATAAATATACAATCACAAAACAAATAAATAAAAGAAATGGTTTTATTAATCAGTTGGTAAGTCCAACTCCGTTGTTATCCTCTTATTCTAATCTCTAAGTAGTTCTTCGTGATTCGAGGGCCGTAGTAGCGTTTCTCTCAAACATAGGAAGATGCCGACCTCCTTGAGATATGTTGATCTCCAAGAATGTCGAGTAGCCGTTTGGATTGATCTTCGGGAATGAACTCTGTTGATCACTCCGAGTAGTAGAAGCCTTTAAATAAAATGTTGTAGATGTCTTTTGCTCTCTTCTTCCAATAGACAAGATGTCCTCAAATGGGATATGTGACCCTCTTTATATAAGTGTGAGCTAGATCTTGGGTTTTTTTTGGTGCTCAAGTAAATCTAGCGGACCTTGGGCTTGGAGAACGTGAGTTGAGCTCATCTTGTCAACTTAATGGACTGACCCAAATGCAGTTAGACTTTAATTAAGTCATATAATTTTAACTTAAATATTAAAATCCAACTTTATTAACCAAAAATTTTGACTTGGTCAACGCATCATGAATTTAAGACTTAAGCTGAAATTTAATATGGATTTAATCAATAAAATTTTAGTGTCTACAGGCATGCGTTGGGATGTTATCGAGGGTCGTCGATGGGGCGACATAGGCACATGCACACTTATCACTCGGTGTGGCCAAGACTACAGGGTCGTCCATGACGCTTGTTGCTAGGAGTCTTGCTAGAGCGCCATGGGGCACGACCGAGGGGTCATGAGGCATGACAAGAAAGCCGCCCACGACATTCTCCCCTACCTGAGTTGGCGACATCCTCGGCGCCTTACTTGTAAGGTATTCATCAATTAAGTTCTTGTAGGCTTTGAGGTTGATTCCCCTATCCCCACGTATTCTCCTCTCTATCATAATCTTGCCATTTTACCAAGAACTTTTGGTGGTCTTTTCTTGAAGCATGGATGACTCGGTCATCGAGAATATCTTCAACATGTCTTTTTCGGATGATCGTGGGCCTCGAATACTGGATGTAGTGAGCTGGCTATGCGAAGGGTCTTCGATGTCTGCCCGAAAAGGCTTGATAAGACTGACGTGGAAAACATAATGAATCTTCCACCAGTCCGGGGTATCCACCCGGTAAGCAACCTTCCTAATATGCCGCTCAATGATCAAGGGCCCAAAGTATTTTGAAGTAGGCGGGGGTCATGCAACCCTGCAAATAAGTATTGCTTTGGGATTTTCACCATCACTTTATCCCCAACTTGATATTCCACAAAGAAATGATTTTGATCTGCATGCTTTTTCATCCAATTTTGGGCTTTCACCATATAACTCTACACTATCTCTAGATTTTGCTTCCACTCTTTCGAGAAGCTAGCAGCTCGAGGAGACTTTCCCAAGTTTGGGGCATTTACAGTGTGTGGGAGTAGCGGTCGCTGCCCGATGATAATTTCAAAAGTGCTTTTGTTTGTGCTAGAGATCTTTTGTGAATTGAAGCATATTTTAGCAGCATCCAGAAGCTTCACCCAATTCTTCGGCGAGCTGGTGACAAAATGGCATAGATATTCTTTCAGCATGCCATTAAACGACTCCGTCTGGCCATTAGATTGCGGGTGGAAGCTTGAGCTGAGGCTCAACTTGTACCAGAGGCACTTGAAGAGCTGAGTCCAAAAGTTGCTAGTGAAGCGAGAGTCGGGATCACTCACGATGTCCTTGGGTAAGCCCCAATATTTGACCACATGCGCGAAGAAGAGTTTAGCTGTCTTCAGTTGATATATACTTCTGTGCGGCTAAAAATGTAGCATATTTTGAGAATCGATCTACTATAACCAAGATAATGGTAAGATATATGACCTTGGGTAAGCCAGTGATGAAATCCAGTGAGATGTTTTCCCAAGGTCTCTTCCTGATAGGAAATGGCTCCAAAAGGTCCATTTGTGTCAAGTGGTCAAACTTGTCTTTCTGTCATGTTAGGCAAGTCTTCACGTACTGAGAAACGTCACCTGTCATTTGTAGACAATAATAACCGTGGCACAGCAGTGCCATGGTGCGCTCTTCTCTTAGATGGCCAGCCCATAGTGTATCATGGCATTCTATGAGAAGAGTTTTTTGCAGATCTCATCCTTTAGGAACATACAATAGGTTCCCTTTCATTTTTAGGAGCCCATCTTCCATGTAAAACTAACGAGTTTTGCCTTGCCTGACCAAGTCAACAAAATACTATGTAGAAGGATCTTTAGTGGGTAAGTGTTGTATCTGATCTTTTATGTTGGTGGCTACTTCACTTCCCTTTAGGGCGGCGATGAGGCACACTAATGCCAAGTCAACCTTCCAACTCAGGGCGTCAGTAACTTGGTTGGTCTTTCTACTGAGGTACTCCAAGTTGAAATGTAATTCAGCTAGGAGTTCCTGCTATCTGGCTTGTCGGCCATTCAGCTTTGGCAGGGTCATGAAGTGACTAACAACCGTGTTGTCCATCTTTACTATAAACGGGGTTCCCAACAGGTAATGCCTCCAAATGTGCAAGCAATGGACGATAGCTAATAGTTCTTTCTCGTGTGTGGCGTAACGCCGCTCTATAACCTTCAACTTCTGGCTCTCGTACGCAACCAGGTGCCCATTTTGTAGCAAGACTTCACCTAGGGCATAATTGGAGGCATCCATTTGTACTTTGAAAGGCTTGGCCAAATCAGGAAGGGCCAAGATGGGGCTACTAGACATAGCCACTTTCAATGCGTCGAAGGCATCCATTCACCTCTGAGACCAGTCCCAGGGTGTGACCTTCTTTAGAAGCTCTGTCAATGGCACCACACTGAGGGAGTAATTCTTCATGAAGCGGCGGTAAAAGTTACACAGGCCAAAGAATGCTTGCAGGGCATGTATATCCTTAGGCTGCAGCATGTCCGTGATTGCTTGGATTTTCTGTTGGTCCATCTTGATCCGCCCTTCCTCGATGACATGTCCGAGGAAGTCGATCTATTTTTGGGCAAATGAGAACTTAGATAACTTAACATACAATTGGTTCTCCCGCAGCTGGGCTAGGACATTTCGCAGATGCCCCACATGTTCTTCCAGCATTTTGCTATACACCACAATGTCATCCAGGTAGACCACCATGAATTCATCAATGTATTCTCGGAAAACTTGGTTCATCAGAGTGCAAAATATGGCCGGAGCATTAGTCAAACCGAACGACATGACTAGAAATCGTATGACCCATGTCTTGTCACACAGGTCGTCTTGTGTTCATCTCCATCAGTAATCCGGGCCTACCATCGTGTTTCTTTTAGAATAACACGAGGGACCCGTATGGGGACTTAGAGGGTACAATGATCCTCGTGTCTAGTATGTCCATTAATTGTCTCTGAAGCTCGGTGAGTTCGGGTTGTGACATTTTGTATGGCGCTCGAGCAGATAGCTTCGCACCATGCACCAATTCAATTCCATGGTCCACAGATCACCTAGGCTGGAGTTGCCTTGGCACGACATCTTCAAATTCCTTCATGAGCTCCTTCACAGGTGTGGGACTGGGACCCGATGAGCGCTCAATGTCTTCAATGCAAAGGGTCGCCAAGGACGTAGGTTCCTGCTTTTTGACTCCCTTCTTTAGCTGCAAGGCCAAAATGTGTCTTGCGGCCATCTTTATGGTTGTGCATGGGATAATGTAGGGTTTGGATCTATTTACTACCAACCATCAGTAGCACATCTCGATAGGGTATCGAAATAGTATTGGTTTGCCTCATGAATTCCAACCCAACTATCGGTTCGAAGTTATTGATGATCACCACACGCAAGTTGAATTTTCCTTCATAAGGACTCATCCTCACCCGTACTCATCTGGCTATTCCACCTACTTGTTGTAGTGGAGATTTGATTGCCTTAACATGACCTCTGCCCTGTCCAACAACAAGCCCAAGACGCTCTACCTCAGTTGAGGAAAAGTAGATGTGAGTAGCGCCCATATCTATCATGGCCTTGATAGGCTTGCCATTTACCCTCAAGTAGACGAACATCACTTTCTTCCTTGAGTTAAGGGGTGACCCCTCGTCTGCCTCTGTCTTCCTCTTCTTAGAGGACAGATATGAGTCCTTCTTCTTGTGGATACCGTCACTAGTTACTTCCAATGCCTCAGAAATAGAACAAACAAGTGCGTTGAAGGCACATATAGGTTATGTATAATCATTGTCGTTCTCATCATTATCCGACCCATCATCAAGAGTCTGATGGGCATTCATTTGTGCCTGTGGGCACTTATTGTTCCAGTGAGGCCTTCCGCAATGTTGAAATCTTGAAGGGAGCTTCTTCCCCCGATTGTTGTTGTGGGATACAACATTGTTGTTGCCTGAGGAGGGAGACTTGGACTTATTATCTCTCTGATCTCCCCCACTTATGCTAGGACCACCGCTGCTAGGTTGGCCCCCCTTGTATCCTCCTCTTAGGGGAGGTTGAGGTTTGTCCTTTCGAATTTCTACTTGGTAGTCCCCAAGACATTTTGCTGCTTGGATAGCCTTGGGTAAAGTATCCACCATCTGTCTTTGCAGCTACATACATGTATAAGATTTCAAACCATCTATGAAAGTCAAAAATTTGTCTTTGTAGCCCATATCTCGTATATTCAGCATGAGTGCGGGGTATTCCACATGTAATCGTGAACCAACTTGGTCTGGCGAAGTTCCTGATGCTTCCTTCTTGCATTATACTCGACGTTTTAGGGTAGAATTGTACGCGTATGGCTGCTTTCAGTTCATCCCACATTTCAAGAGTATATTCACCAGCCCTGATAGCTTCGTATTTCACCCTCCACTATAGTTTAGCATCACCCTGAAGATACATGGCAACAACTGCTACCTTTCTTTCCTATTCTAACTCGCCCACGGCCTCAAAGTATTGTTCGACATCGAAGATAGAGTTCTCTACTTCTTGGGCATTCCTCAATTTTTGAGTCACAGGGGCAATGTTCGCCCCAATGGGTTACCCCCTCCTCGGAGCAGGCCTTGTAGTGCAGGGTTGACAAAAGTGAGCTGATTAGTCAAGTTGTCAATGGTTTGTTGCATGGCAGTCACCCTTTCTGGCTATGTGCCCTGAGGGCTATATCTTTGGTCTGCAGAGTGGTGTCCGCTACGCGATCCTTGTCAGTGTCGCTAGTGATGTTTACGATGTCCCGCTCAGCCTGCCACATCATGCAGTTCAGGTCGTCCAACCTTTGCACTAGGTTGGTAGATTCAATGGGTCGTAGTCCGTCAACCGTGGCTTCTAGAGCCGCAATGCGGTCACCATGGTTCACCATCCCTCGCTTAATATAGAGCCTAGGCTCTGATACCAACTGTTACACGGCGCCTTTATAAGATTTCTTGAAATGACGACATAATACTAAGCAACTGATATCAGTGTAGTTACAATCCGCCAATCGGGGTCCCCTCCATACACCAAATGAGACTGTCAGTGCGATACAAAAAAATCAATGTCAAAAGCAATTGAGAGAACAAAAAAGAGAATTGAGAACGAAAGAAAGTTTGTTGCATTAATGAAAGCTATTACAACGAAAGCAAACGGCGTCGGGGGGGGGGGGGAGACACTAATACAGACAATTGATTGTTTGCTTGAAAGTTTTGATTGCTTGATCATCTCCTTATATATGTTCTAAAAATAAAAAGGCAAGCTACAAGACTACTCATGACTAAGCTTGAAAAACATAATGGAAATACAGAAAGTAAACTTATTCTATATTTACATCAAAAAGGTCATAGACTATTACAAAGTAAGAGTATGGACATTGGCGGCACTTGGAGGGGGCGCAACCTTGTCTTCAGCATCAGAGTCTACGCACGACACTGGGCGCGGTGTTGGGTGCATGCACGAGTGCTTAGGACAGGCTACACTGTCAAGGGTGGCATAGGCGTGGACACGTGTTGGGGCGCGGATGTTATGACCCAAACCAGAGGGTCATGATGGGTACCCGAACCTTACTTGCCGAGTACCACTAATCATATATTTAGCATATAATCATAATTTCTCATGGTCCAGGAGGGCTGCCACGAGATACCCTGCTGATATATAGAAATAGAAAAGTGAAAAAAGAGCTACGTAAAATCCTGCAACCACAAGGACCCAACCTATGCATATATACATATTAAGGCCGACAAGGCCGTACACGAGTACTACATACAGGACATCTGTCTACTAGCCTCTAAAGAGCATGTGACATCATAAGGTCGGAACAGGGCCCCACCATACCACTATGTATATCAAAAAAATATCATACAACTACTAGACTGCAACTCTGAAACAAATAGATTTCTCCCATATCAGCTGAACTAGTATCCTACTAGTGCGAACTGTCACCCTCTTTACCTAAGCATGCGGGCATGAAACTCATCATCCCCCGACAAAATGGACGTCAATACGACTGATGTACCGAGTATGTCAGGCATGAAGAATAGCATAATAGAAACCTTAAAGTAACATGAGACAAGAACCAACCAACCAGTAGAGAATGCCTCTGAAGGACATAATATGCCTAAGTACCATGTTTGTGCAAAATGCCTATGAGGGCCATAATATGCCTAAATGTCATGTACAATGCGGTCATACATATACATATGCGTATATAACGCCTTCAAGCCTCTGTGGGAATCCCATCATATCATATCGGCCTCTGTGGGCATAATTGTTATCGTGTATATCTGTACCAGCTGCAGATGGTGTGCGTATAAAACGCCTTTCCTTTTCACCATCCCCATACATATATAACGCATACATATAGTAGAATATATAACTCCTTTGAGGTCAAGTGTAATACATGAATATAATGCATGAATGCTACTAAGACACTCTGAATTTGTCGGAGTGACCTAAGGTCGTTTCCTCCGACTAACATTATGAATATTAACATTTTTTCCATATACCTCAATAAGGATTTAGGAACATATTTAGACATACTTTAAAAATAGAAATAAATAACATGAACATCCTTAACTACCAAGAGTAGAATCATTTATGGGACAATATTACGTTTACGTTTCGTAACTTAGAACATGCCAAAAGAAAGAAGGATTTGCCTTAACATACCTTTAATTTTGAACCTCTACTCATGGTGTCGGAATCATCCTTATCTACACATTAATCTTAAATGATCATACGAGCTTTTAGAAGATCACGGATGAAGGATCATATCTTGGTTGCCTTTTATAGATCTTCCCCTCAACTTACTTCAATACGAAGAAATCGACGATTTGCTATGATTTAGAGGGAATTGATGTTAAAATCACGTAACCAATGTACACATAACCTCTTTGGCGTTATCTGAATACATTTTTTTTCCTACGAAGTAAGTGGAAATGTTGTGCAATTACCTAGACTAGAATGAGTTTTTTGCTGCTTCCAAAATTTCCTCATCAACGTTTTTATCCCAACTAAAACTATGTCGACATCCTTGGAAAATTTACTTTGATGATTCACTAGTTTTGATATTTTAATCTATTTATTTTGTTTTTGCATTCTGAATGTTTTACACTATTTGAATAGCTTCACATAATAGAGTTGCAAAATATTATTTATTTCATAGTGGGCCACCCCCTTTATCTTTTTCGTATATAATGACATATCCTCCTTGCATGCACCATGTAGATATATGTTGAAATTATTGTGTAACACCATGTACTTTCGGGTCATGGTTTGAATCGCTAGGCGTATGGAAGTATACCTGAGCGTTGAGGGATTTATGTCATATTCACGTACGTAAATAAAGAGCTTAGTATGTAAAAGGATGCGGTTCCGAAATAATTTAGGATTTAACAAGTGTGACCACAGTGATTTGAAATAATATTTTGTATGTCCCAAAAGAGGTTATGGACTAAAGCTATATCACACGATTGTGATAATGAGTATATGAAATGTTAAAGGTGATTATTATTTAAGTGATTTGAGATAGAGAAATTAATTATGTGTGTAATTAGTTAATTGTTGAGTTTTAGCGGAAGACTAATGAATTAGTTGGATAAGTATCATGGGGACGTTCCATGTGCCCCATGACACAATAAGTAGTGGATACGTTTTGGACTTATCACTAGGGAAATTCTCTTAAGATATATACAACAAATTCTCAAAGTTATTACCTCTTAAAGTGAAAAGTAGGCAGCAATATTAATTTTCCAAACCAAATAACAACAAGAAATTTGATCCTTAGCAGCAATATGACTATGAAGAAGCAATCAAATATTTTTAGCAAACTCTTGATCCTTTTGATAAATTCATTTGAGGAAATTGTTCACGATTTTATAGTTCCTTTTGACAACTCTCGGCCTCACTCTATTTTGGGGAGAAAATTTGTAATTTGTCAACAAGAATTTTAAGAGCTCAAGTGTGCAAGCAAGGTTTTCCCTTCACTTATTGAGATTAACAAGTAGAGAATATCAAGTTCGTTAAAATCTACACTAAAGGTATGTTAAGGCAAAATTATTTCCTTCTTTTGGCATGTTCTTTGTACAAAACGTAACCGTAATATTATTCCATAAATTATTCTACTCTTAGTAGTTAAGAATGTTCATGTTATTGATTCTTATGTTAAAAGCATATCTAAATGTGTTCCTAAATCCTTATTGAGGCAGGTGGGAAAGATGTTAATATTCCCAATGTTAACCAAAGGTAAAAGGATATTATGTCACCCAATAAGTTCAGAATATTTTATTGTCATTCATGCATTATATTTATGTATTATCCTGGACCCACTTATGTTATATACACTACTATATGGTATCAATTATATATATGTAGGGATGTGAAAAGGGAATGACATTATATACGCAACACCACCTGCAACTGTTACAAACTATCACAAAAAGAAAGATGTCCAATGAGGCCAATATGATAATGATTATGTCCACAGAGGCCAAAATGAAATGATACCCGCAGAGGCTGTTATGGGAAGGAAGATGCCCGATGACGCCAATATATATATATATATATACATGTATACCGCAATTGAATTGTGCATAATATTTAGGCATATTATAGCCCTCATAGGCATTCACTACTGTCAACTGTTACTATCGGTTATTTCTGTCAGCTGTTACTATCGGCTGTTGTTGTCGGCTGGTTGTGTCTGCTGTTTCTATTTCAGTTTGTTATGTATCTCTACTATGTTATTTTGTATGTCTGACATACTCAGTACATCAGTCGTACTGACGTTCTTTTTGTCGGGGGACGCTGTGTTTCATGCCCGCAGGCTCAAGTAGACAGTGGGATGGTTCGCGCAAGTAGGTTGCTGGTTCAACTGATGTTGGAGCACTCTACTTATTTTAGAGTTGTATTCTGGTCGTGGTATGATATTTTTCATATTCACACGGGTATGGCGGGGCCCCGTCCTGTCCTTGTGATGTCATGTACTCTTTAGAGGCATGTAGACAGTTGTCCTATGTATAATAGTTATGTATGGTCTTGTCGGCTGTGATGTATGTGTCAGCCGAATATTTGGTAACATCCCTTGTGGCCATGATTGATTTCAGTTAGTTGGTAAATATGTGAAGAATGGTGCTCGGCAGGTAAGGTCCGAGTGCCCGTCATGGCCCTCCGATTTGGATCGTGACAAACTTTGTATCAGAGCATGTTTGTCCTATGGAGTCTACATGCCGTGTCTAGTAGAGTCTTGTGTATGGGTGTGTAGCACACCACACTTATAAACAGGAGGCTGCAAGGCATTTAAGGATGGTTTTCATTCTTTCATATCATAGATCGTGCAGTAGAGTTGGGTCTTAAGAATTCGAGTTTAACTCGTGCCTGATAAAGGACTTCGGTTAGTTCATATTCGTAGCCAGTAAATGAGTGACTTCTATCAGACGATTGATACGTCAGAAGGGTAGTATTGTGTAAAAAAATATGAGATTATGAGAAGTTGTCTCCCTTATATACGGAAGAGATAATGCAAGACTGGAAAGCAAAATGGTTATTTTAGGATTCATTAAAAAAAGGAAGAGTAAAGTAAATGAAGTACTAAGCACCGGAACACAGAATATTGTAAGGATTCTCTCTGTAGACCTTATCGGGTTATGACTAGCAGGGAGATTGAGGTTGGATCAAGTGTAAATGCGAATATTATGCCCTCTATTGAAACAGGTCCATCATAGGGTATGAGTAAGTTGCTTTTCCAGGCACGACTTCATCCTAGAACATTTGATAGAGAAAGGCCCTTAAGGGGTCAGGGAGTTTATTAGTCAGGGATCGTCGATATTTAAAAGGGTCAAAGATGCCAATATCTCAGGGTCAAAGTTGTAAAGGTCAAGTGAGATCGGCCCGACCATCTTGTAGTCAGTATGGTCGAGCGCATGCTGGATTATTCCAGAAAAGTACAAGGGGTTGATTTAGTGTGGCAGTCATGGCCACAATGTTCAGAAGTGTCCCGAGTTGATGCACAAGGGTAAGGATAAGAGATGAGAGGGATGCCAATATGTTATTATTTTCGTTGCCAATCGACGTACCTCTTATGGACTTAGTACTGACCTATTTTATGTTGAAGAGTAGTGACCCCATTTTAGGGAATGGTTTTACGGTACTTCTTGTAGGATCAGATATTTCGATAAAGATAAGTTATGAAGGTAAAGGTAAAGACACAAATAGGTTTCTAACCCAAATGGTAGTTAAGATCACTTATATACGTTAGTATATTAAAGGATATGGATGCCCATACCTAATATGGTGATAGAATGTGTAATATGTTCTTCCTTTCGAATGACCATGTTAGAATAGATTGAGGATTGTCCCGGGATATCATTAACGAGAATGGATTGCCACAATCGAATCATTTGAAGAGCAACTATCAGTAAATTGAAGAAGATCACATAAAGTGACGTACCAGAATGGTGAGCCCATGTCATATATAATGATCAAGTTATCCACGGTAGTGGGAGGGGAAATAAGTCTCTCGTCCTTGCGTAAGGGGTGATATCGCGTATTATTGAGAATTACAAGTATCAATGTAGCTAAGGCATGCTATAGGTATTAGACTAGTAAGGTCTTCGACTTCATTGTGCAGCATGTTACAATTCTAAATAACCTCTGAATAACAGTAGCTTATTAGGGGCAATTGAGGATGAGAATTATGGTACCATCAAAGAATGATTGTAGGAAATATGAAAACAGTTAATAAGTATGAATGAAATGGTATGATCAAGTATCAAGGAAAAAATGTTTTTCATTTCATGACAAGTAGAAGGAAGGATTACAACAAGAAGGATAAAGGTGAAGGAGATTATAGTTATGCAGGCTTCACAAAGGGTATGATTACTCCAGAATAGCGTAAGGACCAATTGTAGAGGAAAGACAGTAAGAACTCTTCGGCCAAAGGCGACGAACCTCTGATGTTCAGGAAAATAGTATGAAAAATACTTTGAGATAAGAGATTTCCCCCAAGGCAACTTAAAATGGAAATATAAAGGTAAGATGAATGAGTACTCGGTCGATGGGAGGTCTAATAATGATATGACAAGAAAGCTTGACAAGTCCTTGGATCATGGAACACCGTAAATTGGATATAAACATACGAATCATCGATTTCACAACATATGCAGTCATACCTCTCAGAAGGTAGGTAAACGGAAGTAACAGTGAGTAAGGCTCGAGCTTAGCGCCTAAAACATGTGAAAAAATGGGCCAATAACGCCTATTGATACAAGGTAGACATTAAAGATATATGTTAAGAGATAATGACATAATAATGAAGATAAAATGTTAGGCAAATACAGATGTCTATGAGCATTTATGAACTGACCAAAGGTTATACGAGATAAATAGATCAATGGATTTATAGCTTAACAAGATCGAGGGAATCTTTTCCAAAACGCTATTGACAGAAAGTCTTAGCAATGAGGCAAGTGAAGGAGTTCGAATCTAAGTATAACGACTAGGTTTTGATAGAATAGGTTAATGTCATGTAATGCCAAGTCTTCAGAATCTTCCACGTACTGAATGAGGAAATATTAACAACCCATATTTTAAGAAGTAAAAATGCCAAGGATTGGAATTAGGAGCAATGTTTGAAAGGATGTATGTATACTTGAATATTTTAGAATTAAGATGAGTACGATAAGTAAGGAAATGGGTGAACAAAAGAAGTAAGAAAGGAAATTACGAGTAATGAGAAAGTACAAATTCCTTTCATACCATGAATGAGAGTTAACTGTGATGATATGTGCACTTCAGATTCGATGATATTGTCCATAAAGTACTTACGATTGAGACACTATAAATATAAGAGTTGTTAGCACAACAGTTAGTAAAACACAGCTAAGTTGACAATAGAATCATTCACCCACAAGCGGCTTGACTAATGTGAGGACGAAGGAGAGAAGTTGACGGGAAGGAACACATTAGTTAGCTAAGCGGGAGTCCGATTGAAGGATTCAGATAGTGATGGCCATATGATTCAGAATACAGTTGGGTCATCCCTCATACGGGAAGAGAAGGAACGTCATAATGAAGATCCCATTTTTAGAGAAGATTGGGGAAGGTATTTAACAACAAAGAACCACAACCTTCGAATATAATGAGAGAGGGACCCCCAGATGAAAGATCCGTGTGTGTATTCCTAATATAGCAGGAGTATGAGACAAGATTATGACGGAGGCCCATTGCTTATAATATTCCATTCACCCTAGATCTACTAAGATGTGTTATGATCTCAATGGTATGTATTGATGGAATGACATGAAGAGGAACATTGCGGAGGTGGTAGCTCAGTGTCTTAATTGTCATGAAGTAAAAGCGGAGCACCAAAAGGCCGGCGGCTTAACGCGGAACATTGAGATTCCGAGATGGAAATAGGAAATAATTAAGGTGGATTTCATTACGGGTTTACCTTGCTCTTATCATAAGTTGGATTATATTTTGGTGATTGTTGCTAGACTGAACAAATCAGCTCAATTCCTGGCGGTAAAAAAAACTACTTACACAGCCAAGGACTACGCAAAGTTGTACGCCTGCATGATACGCCTATTTAGATTCTATCATACCGAGGTATGCAGTTCACAGCTAATATATTGGAGATCATTTCAAAAAGGATTTGGACACTCAAGTTAATCTTAGCACAACTTTCTCAGACAGACGGGTAGACTAAGTATACAATTTAGACGCTCGAAGACATACTACGAACTTGTGTATTGAACTTTAAAGGAAGTTGAGATGATCAATTACCCTTATGGAGTTTACATACAATAACAGTTATCATGCTAGCATTAAAATGGCTCCATGCGAGGCGTTATATGGATGGAAATATAAATTTTCTATCGGATGGTTCGAAGTAGCCGAATCATGATTATTTTGGGTTGAACCTAGTGCACCAGGCCATAAAGAATATGAAATTTATCCAGGAACAGTCGTTAGTCGCTCGGAGTCGTTAGAAGTCGTATTCAGATGTGCGACAGCGGGACTTAGAGTTTCAAGTGGATGATTGGGTCTGTTTTTTAGGATCTCTCCAATGAAGGGAGTAATAAAGTTTGGGAGAAAGGGACAGCTCAATCCCAGGGTACAGTGGGCCATATCTCATAATTTGATGAATCGGCCAAGTAGCTTACGAGTTAGACTTGTCTTAGGAGTTAAAGTTTGTTCGTCCGGTTTTTCATGTTTTCATGCTGAGAACATGTGTTGGGAATCCTTCCCGGATGGTACCAATGGACGATATGCAAGTTACAGAGGACCTATCATATGAAGAGGTTCATGTTGCTATCATTAGATCGATAAGTCTGCAAGTTGAGGACTAAAGAAGTAACCTCTGTAAAGATACTATGGCAGAATAAGAATGTAGAGAAATTATATAGGAGACGGAAATAGAACACAAATATCCCTACCTATTTCAGACCAATGCCGAGGTTCCGAGAGAGGCATAAGATGAGTTCTATTTCAAATTATTATAATAAAGGCGTGATGACCAGGTGAGATCCAACATAAGGATAACTGTTATATTATATGGCACTTGAAGTGGCGAATGTTTTGTGACTATGTGACGGGAGTTATGTCACCCCAACATTCGAGGACGAATATTTCTAAGGGGGGGAAGGATGTAACACCCCGTACTTTCGGGTCATGATTTGAATCGCTAGGCGTATGAAAGTAGACCCGAGCATTGGAAGATTTATGTCATATTCACGTACGTAAATAAAGAGCTTAGTATGTAAAGGATGCGGTCCCGAAATAATTTAGGATTTAACAATTGTGACCGCAGTGATTTGAAATAATATTTTGTATGTCCCAAAAGAGGTTATGAACTAGAGTTATATCACACGATTGTGATAATGAGTATATGAAATGTTAAAGGTGATTATTATTTAAGTGATTTGAGATGGAGAAATTAATTATGTGTGTAATTAGTTAATTGTTGAGTTTTAGCGGAAGACTAATGAATTAGTTGGATAAGTATCATGGGGACGTTCCATGTGCCCCATGACACAACAAGTAGTGGACACGTTTTGGCCTTATCACTAGGGAAATTCTCTTAAGATATATGCAGTAAATTCTCAAAGTTATTACCTCTTAAAGTGAAAAGTAGGCAGCAATATTCATTTTCCAAACCAAACAACAACAAGAAATTTGATCCTTAGCAGCAATGTGACTATGAAGAAGCAATCAAATATTTTCAGCAAACTCTTGATCCTTTTGATAAATCCATTTGAGGAAATTGTTCACGATTTTATAGTTCCTTTTGACAACTCTCGGCCTCACTCTATTTTGGGGAGAAAATTTGTAATTTGTCAACAAGAATTTTAAGAGCTCAAGTGTGCAAGCAATGTCTTCCCTTCACTTATTGAGATTAACAAGTAGAGAAGATCAAGTTCGTTAAAATCTACACTAAAGGTATGTTAAGGCAAATTATTTCCTTCTTTTGGCATGTTCTTTGTACGAAACGTAACCGTACTATTATTTCATAAATTATTCTACTCTTAGTAGTTAAGAATGTTCATGTTATTGATTCCTATGTTAAAAGCATGTCTAAATGTGTTCCTAATTCCTTATTGAGGCATATGGAAAAGATGTTAATATTCTCAATGTTAGCCAAAGGTACAAGAATATTATGTCACCCGATAAGTTCAGAATGTTTTATTGTCATTCATGCATTATATTCATGTATTACACTGGACCCACATGTGTTATATACACTACTATATGGTATCAATTATATATATGTAGGGGATGGAAAAAAGAGAATGGTGTTATATACGCAACACCACCTGCAGCTGGTACAGACTATCATGAAAAGGAAGATGCCCAATGAGGCCAATATGATAATGATTATGCCCACAGAGGCCGAAATGAAATGATGCTCACAGAGGCTGTTATGGGAAGGAAGATGCCCGATGAGGCCAATATATAGCCCTCAGAGGCATTCACTACTGTCAGCTGTTACTATCGGTTGTTATTGTCGGCTGGTTGTGTCCGTTGTTTCTGTTTCAGGTTGTTATGTATCTCTGCTATGTTATTTCTTATGCCTGACATAGTACGTTAGTCGTACTAATGTCACTTTTGTCGGGGGACGCTGCGTTGCATGCCCGCAGGCTCAGGTAGACAGTGGGACGGTTCGCGCTAGTAGGTTGCTTGTTCAGCTGATGTTAGAGCACTCTACTTGTGTCAGAGTTGCAGTCTGGTCATGGTATGATATTTTTCATATGCACACGGGTATGGCGGGGCCTTGTCCCGTCCTTGTGATGTCATGTACTCTTTGGAGGCTTGTAGACAGTTGTCCTGTGTATAGTAGTTGTGTATGGTTCTGTCAGCTGTTATGTATGTGTCAGCCGAATATTTAGTAACGACCCTTGTGGCCATGTTGATTTCGGTTAGCTGGTAATTATGTGAAGAGTGGTGCTCGGAAGGTAAGGTTCGAGTGCCCGTCATGGCCCTACGATTTGGCTCGTGACATAGTGTCACCAAATCCCTCTTGATTTACAACCACGTAATTGTATCACTTTAGCACTTATCCACATAATCCTTTTAATTTATTACATTTCTCCTACTGAATCAATATTTAACCACTTATCCACATAATTAATTTCTTGATCTCAATTCACTTAAATAATAATCACCTTTAACACACTTCATATACTCATTATCATGTTCATGTAATATAACACTAGTCTATATCCTCTGCTAGCTCACACGAGAACAATATTTCTGATCATCGTCGTCACACTTTTAAAATCTTAGATTATTTTAGAACCGCATCCTTTTATATACTAAGCTCTTTGTTTTCATACGTGAATATGACCAAAAATTCTTCAAGGCTCGAGTCTACTTGCATACGTCTAGTTGTTCAAACCATCGCCTGAAAGTACGGGGTGTTACAATGGCCTCATTAGGGACGCTATCGAGAGTCATCGATGGGGCAACATAGGCACATACACACTTGTCACTCGGCGCAGCCAAGACCACGGGGCCATCCATGATGCTTGGTGCTAGGAGGCTTGCTAGCGCCATGGGGCGCGACCGAGGGGTCATGGATCATGGCTGGAAAGCCGCCCATGACAATAAATACGTGTTGCAATACAACAGTGGACTATTACTAGGAGAAATTTAAAAGACAAGCCTGATCCGTGAGTTGGTCAAGCAATTACCCAAATCAACAAAGGTCCAATAATGCCCAGAGCAATCGTGGTTCTTGACAAATTAAATCTTCAGCACACAACACGTAGTGCCCTCAAAACAGTCCTCTTGCTTAGAAACTTCTGTTGTTGTAATCTTAGCAGCCATGAGCTATATCAGCCTGCAAAAAAAGATGAAACAAGATTAACACTCAGAAAAACTAGGAGTAGTTATGATCTATATTATAACGGTCCTCGTTGTATAACTATTTTTGACATTTATTGTGTGCTCCAGTTAATGGAAAGAGAATTGACGTACATGAGAAACAAATTTATAGTCACATAGAGACTCTTTTAAAGATATAAGAGGATTTTAAATTATCTAACATTTGGAAAGTGTAGTCACAAGTGTCACACTAGCTCCAGGAAGTCTTCTCATACTTTTGTTGAAAATATAATCAAATATTAAAAAATGTGTTTTCTCTAACAGCTTAAGCTTTTAGATGAAATGGTCACACACTTCATCATGGTATCAGAGCAGACAGAGGTCCTGAGATCGAATTTCGTCGCCACCCATTATCAAAAAAGAATTTCTACATGCTTTGACCATGAAAAAAAAAATCAAACCAGCACGTGAGGGGACGTGTTGAGAATATAATCAAATATTTAAAAGTGTTTACTCTCTAACAACTTAAGCTTTTAGATGAGATGGTCACACACCTCATCAGCTTTGATCAAGTTGCAAATATTCTAAAGGGCAGCCCGGTGCACTAAGCTCTCGCTATGCGCGGAATTCGAAGAAAGACCGGACAACAAGGGTTTATTTTATGCAGCACCCTGCATTTCTGCAAGAGGTGATTTGAAATTACTTTTTTTTAATAATGTTTGATAAAAAGGTCAACTTCTGAAGAGCTCTACAATTTGGAATTACTGCAATCTGAGAAGCCCTTTCGATAAAGTAGAAATAATAAGCCTATCATTCTGCTCCAAATATAGATAAGGTCAAGGAAAACCTACACACTCAAAACATAAGAACTGTGAAGTCTAGGAACTTGTGTAAGAGTATGTTTCAGAACCTTTTTCATCCTTTAATATTTCCAAATGTAGAAAAGAGACACGATTGAATCTTTCTCCCATGTTTGTTTATGTTTAATATAGTTATCATCTATTCTTGCAAATATATCAGCCCCTAGATGTTCCGAAAAGAGTGTTATAAAAATTATCTTTCTTAGGTCTTCCTAAACACATGATGGTCACATGAATCCTTTAAGACCTTCCTTATAGAATTTATAATAACAAAGAAAGTTGTATTCTATCACATTAAAGACAAATATATCTTCCATAAAGTAAAAGACAAAAACTGAAGTAAAAGTCATTTGGTTCAAAATTAGATGGAAGTGATCGCGAAGGATAGCAATCCCAGACAAACCAACACAAGTTGTTGAACAAATAATCGATAGAGCCATCAGGGCAACTCATAATATCCATTGCATGATCTGTGAAGCCATCATGGATCAAACATTCATCACATAATCTATGTGTAATATACTAAGTCTTTTCATATTTTCATGGCCTCTTAGCTAAAACATAGGTTTGGAGGATAATGAATCCAGATTGCCTCTATTACTTTAGTCACCTGGTTAAAAGATCATTAGTTAGTTTACAAAGTTTAATTTTAGATGCAGCAAAGTATGACTAGCTTCCTCGCTCTCATTGTCAAAATTCCTTTATTCTTTTAAAAGTATTTAGTCTATAAGATCAAGTTTAAACATTTTTATTTAGGAACCAAAGGAGATTTATCTAAAAAAATTGTCTTCCTGTTTTTGTCTTTATTCTTTACTTTTTTATCAGTAAATATAGAGTAGCACAAAAACATATTATAAGTTAAAAGCCCTCACGCAGGTGTCTTTATTATTGCACTAGCAGTTTCTTGAGGAGCACCATTGAAAATTTTAAAGTATCGTATTCGTTGGGTCATTTGAAAAGAAAAATGTTTCTGAACAAATGAAATTATTTTGCTACGCAATTAACTCCATAATTCTATTTTCTAACGTAAATTAAATGAAACTATTTCTCTAAGCAATTAATACCATAATTCTATTTTCTAAAGTACATTTTTCTAAGTTCTTTAGATTCACATTCTATAAGTTGTTTTCAGTGACAGAAGGAATTCCTAAAGAAGACATGACCTATAAATTTGTAATGTACTTTCATTCTAATTCAACTGTAGAATTCTAGTATGAATGATTTGTAGGTTTTTGTTGGGTTCAAAACACATAAGTAAGACACAACGGAAGTTTAAAATTTTGTTCTTACTTACCCCAACAATTACTTCTGGTATGGTTATATGACAATCAAATACCTGTAACATGAAACATGAACACTTACAGGTTGTATTATCTGGAGTCTTTATCAACTGTGGGTTCGCACGCGAAAGCCCTTTCGATTACAAGCTTCAAGCTTCAATGTATTTCTCTTTCGAAAAGCTAGGAAATCCGGAAGAGGTTCGAGAGAGTGTAATCTGAAATTAGTGTATTGAATAATGAAATGAATGTATGTATTTATAGGTAAAAAAGTAGGTCAAATGGGATTAGGGTTTGACCTTGGGCCTGGCCCATAAATCGAGACAAATTAGGTCATTAGCGTCGCGGCCCTATGGTGTGGGCGCCGCAGCGCTCGACGTAGCCCTACACTTTCTCAATTTATTTTCCGCACATTCTTAATTAAATTCAAAATATAATTTTGACTTAATTAAAGAAATCATTATTCATTTAAATATCTTGATTCTAAATCGAACATGTTAATTACTCTCTCAATACATCCTTAGATCGAAATGGACAATCGACATAGTGTGACCCTACATGCCTTCTCATATCGACATTAATCAAATTAAGGTCTACGCGGAACTCCTAGACGGCGCCGCAAGACGAACTCAATATGTGAAGTACGTTTACACAAATCCAGTAAACTTAACCTCTATGTGGTAAGATAAAGTCCTTTCATTCACGACACACCCGATCAAGCTTAGGATTTGTCAAGTGTCTATCCAAATGGCTTAATCATTGTATCTCATCTATATTAGTTGACAACTAGACCATATACTAAATATGTCTATTGCGTTGGCCAATGACTTAGTCAACCTAATATCACTGAGAATCTGAGTGTTCTCTCGAATATACATTCGAGGAATGAATCCTAATCTTGGCTCAACTACCACCTTTAATCCACATCGTAATGTACCCAATACAAGTCGTATCTCAACCTATAAGGCATTTGAGCTTAGGACAGGATCAAAGTATATTACTTTGTAGACAAGGTGCGTATTGACCTCAAGTCTAAGGACTTCTATCTCCCACACGCTGATCATACTTTAGACAAGTATAACAAACAGTATATCAGCAGGGTATACCAATACTTCCAAAGTATCCATGTGTCCATCGCGAGTAGCCATTACTCGTAGCAGGTGATACATACTACATCCTCTAAGGATGTGATGCAGACCACATGTCGACTTATCACATATCATCGATATCCCATTCTCGATGATCATTAGTCGAGGTTATTTTAAGAGTTACGTTATAATATTAATATCTCACATTATTAATAACAGCGTAACCTCCAGGAATGCATATTATAGAATATTATAAACAATCAATTAATAATTCAATAATTACAAATGCCAAAATATTAATCTCCATTAATAATAATACGAATGTGTATAAAGTACATTTGTCCTAATACAGATTGTCTCTAGGACATAAATATACTTTCATGATTATGTACAAAATGTCATATAAATGTGAAGTAAAATCAGAATGAAATAGAATAAGATCAAATAGAAACTTGTCGAAATTATGGCTGAAAAACTTAAGAAAAACGAATAAGGTGGCACCAGGCAATGAATATTGCTTCTGCTTCTATTAAAGTAATTCAAAATGATTCATGGCAAGAGTGGGAGACTAGAAGAACAAATAATTTACATTTATTCTACACGCCTTTCGATTGTTAAAGAAGTTAGAATTGAATAATATTGCAGTGTTTAGCTTACTTACTGTATTGATCAAATCTTCAATGCGCCATAGTCAGCTATGGAGATTCTCCAGGATCATTTTTCATATTTACCCGTATCAAATCATGCATTTCAATTGTATATTCTTCTGAGACGAACACAAGAGATTTTCTATTAGGACACTCAATCTGATAGTAGATTAAAATCCACAACTCTAAAGGATTTTATGACGTAATATTCATGATACCCTCGATAGAAACATACTATATCTAGAAATATGTCTTGCTCTATGGGCTCCAGTCCACCATAGCTTATTTTGAGTTGTCTAACAATTTCTTATCCGAAGTTATTCTTCATTTGCTCTATAGCACTTCTGTTTCCAACGCAAGAAAGTGTTGGGTTTACAAAGGATTGCAGGAACGGAAATTACAAGTAACTGCTTAGGTAAGAATTGAAATTACAATTCAATTAGAAAATTGAAAATTACAAAGATGAACAAGAAAAACTGAAAATTTGTTTTTGCTGAGTCGAGTGTGGCACTCTGTCCTTAAGACAATATTGCTCCGTATGTATCCTTTATACGTCCTGGACAATTTGTCTCCCAAGATAAAACAGCAATGGAACTCTTGAGCAAAGGAAACTCAAATGCTACCGTGAAGAATATTGAGTAACGAAATGATGCTTGGAAGCTGTAGGAAGAAACTGTTTTGCTTGTGTATTTTCATGTATATTGTAAGTGTGTCTCAACAATGGTGTAAGGGGTATTTATATAGGTGAGGGAGGAGCAGCAAAACTGCCTCCATAATGGCCATTATTGGCCAAGTAATGACCATTATGGAGGTAGTAATGTCACCAAAATAAATGGTGAAGAACACCAACAGATTGGCCATTATAGGAGGAGTAATTCAGCCAAAATAAATGGCTGAATTGAGTGCTGTGGCATTTCTGCTTTGACCGTCCAAATTCTGACTTTCTGGAAACTTCAGGGACCAAACTGTACAACTTGAAACTTTTGGGATCAAACTGTACATCTGAAAGAATTCTGGTCCAAACTGTACATCTAAAACTTTTGGGATCAAACTGTACTTGTTTTCTGGCCCAAAAAGATAATATCAGAAGGCCCACATCCCATGACCCACGACCCGTGAACTCGAGAACCCTGAACCCGGAACTCGAAACCGGACCGGACGGGCGGGCGGCGGCGGCGCGCGTGTGATCTTTCCTCGAACCGAAGCACATCTAGGTCCTCCCTCCTTTAAACACACGGGATACCCCTTGGGGTCCCAAACCCCAAACCAATTTCGAGTCTTATATACACAACAATTCTTTCTTCCTCTACCGATGAGGGAGAATTGATCACACACCACACTTTTCCATGCTTCAAACACCTTACTTCGTGAACTAATATCTCTTTCATTTCTCAATGAAATTTGACGATTCTTGGCCCTACGGTTATCTACGTACTTAGTAGATCATGCATGTGTGAAGAACCGGATTCTCCAACATACGTAACACTAGTGTTTAAGCCGTTAAAGTTGGTCGGTCGCAACTCCCGCCAAAGGCTAATTTCCAACAATCCCCTCTTGAAAGAGATTTTGGCGCACTCATATGGTGTCTTTTCATTTCCAGCAATATTTCAGCGGACCGATGTTGCATAAGGAGAGGTAGCTTCAGCTTTGAACCTTCCATAGTTGAATACCATCGGACTTACATACTGCGCGGTGAACGTGATGTCTTGAACCGTCAGTGTTTAGTATAAGCCAAGTCAATGGTACCAACACAACAAATTCCCTTACTCTCTTCTTCGTAATGTTTTGTCCGTTTTGGCCATGGACAACGTCTTGGATTCTTAAGTGCGTTCATTTGAGGCGGCCCGTCCTCGCACTTAAATAGGTGGTCTCCTACAAGGTATCCTGCTATACCCCACTTCACAAGTGTTAGGAACCATTAAAAGTTTTCCAAAAACCTAACCTCAACTGCTGAGGATCATTACAGGTTTTGAAAACTTAACCTTTACCCATACTGCAGATAGCACTTAACGTCTATCGCGGGAACGGCTTTGGATTTGGTGTTTCTGTTCAGAAATTACTATCAGAAGTGCTCATGCTTCCACCGAAGCGATCAACTGAACCTTTACAACTTTGTTTTCCCATTGAACCAAATTACTGGGATCTCCAGTTAGTAAGGTTGGGTTACCGCTGTATTAGTCCTTATATTTTGGGTTTTAAGCCCATTCCCCTAGACATGCAAGCCATCTGATCTTTGGGTAAGCCCTTTGTCAATGGGTCTGCTATATTATCCTTTGTCTTAATGTAATCAATGGATATTATACACGTGGTGATCAGTTGCCTAACGGTCTTATGCCTCCGTCGAATATGACGAGACTTGCCGTTGTACATAGCATTCTGTGCCCTTCCTAGAGCCGACTGACTGTCGTAGTGGATCATTACCGAAGGTACGGGTTTGTTCCAACACGGAACATCCTCTAAGAAGTCATGAAGCCACTCAGCTTCTTCTCCTGCTTTGTCTAAAGTGATAAACTCTGATTCCATCGTGAATCGGGCGATGCAAGTTTGCTTAGAGGATTTCCAAGACACAGCCCCACCACCAATTGTAAATATATACCCACTGGTGGACTTGGTGTTCTCTATATCAGATATCCAGTTTGCATCACTGTACCCCTCTAGTACAGCTGGATATCTCGAATAGTGTAACCCAAAATTTAACGTGTATTTTAGGTATTGTAATACCCGATTCAACGCCTTCCAGTGATTATCACTCGGATTACGGGTGAACCTAGCCAACTTATTGACTGCGTAAGCAATATCAGGTCGGGTGCAGTTTGTTATATACATCAAACTACCGATCACCTCTGCATATCGCTCCTGGTATACAGGTGCACCAAGATTTTTATCAAGCTTTTGATTTGTATCCATTGGTGACGCTATCGGTGAACTGTCTAACATCTTGAACTTTCTCAAAACATTCTCGATGTAGTGAGACTGAGATAAGACCAGTCTGTCAGACGTCTTAGAGATTTTAATCCCTAGGATGACATCTGCGATACCCATATCTTTCATGTTGAAGCATTGTTTCAACATGTTCTTAGTCTCCAGGATTACCCTAGGACTGCTTCCTGTGATCAACATGTCGTCTACATACAGGCATATCATAACAAATGAGTTAGAGTTACCTTTCGTGTAAACACATTTATCACACTCATTAATGGCGAACCCCTTCAATAGTAGAGTACTATCAAATTTTTTGTGTCATTGCTTCGAGGCTTGTTTCAGCCCGTACAAAAATTTGATAAGTCGACAGACTTTTTTCTCTTGCCCTTGAACCACGTACCCCTCGGGTTGGTCCATATAAATTTCTTCTTCTAAATCACCGTTTAGGAAGGCTGTCTTAACATCCATCTGGTGTATCTCAAGGTCACGCAAAGCTGCGATCACAATGAATACCCGTATGGATGTCATCCGGTATACCGGAGAGTTGTGTCAAAGTAGTCAAAGCCTTCTATCTGTCGATAGCCCTTGACTACCAACCTGGCCTTGTACTTGTCTATAGACCTATCTGCCTTGTATTTCCATTTGAGTATCCATTTACACCCCAATGGTTTATTTCCCGGAGGAAGATAAACCAACTCCCAAGTATGGTTATGCAGAATGGAGCTTATTTCACTCTCAATAGCTTCTTTCCAGAGCGGTGCTTCTGGAGTTGACAACGCCTTAGCAATTGTCCTTGGTTCATCATTAACCATATAAGCTACAAAGTCAGGACCGAAGGATTTATCCTTCCTGGCCCTTTTACTTCGCCTTAGATCCATCTCTGGAGTCTCCAAGTTCTGAGAATCCGGAACACTAGATTTCGGATGTTCAGCCACCTCGAGATTCGCTAGATCTGAACCATCTAGATCCGGGCAGTCAAGGACTCCCGGTTCTTGAGAGCTTTGTGCATAACTTCGTTTGCGAGAGGTTATGTCTTTTTCCTTTCTAGGAAAGGTATCTTCAAAGAATAAAGCATTCATTGATTCCATAATTGTACCCTGGTGAATATCTGGAATATATGACTTATGCACTAATAAGCGATAAGCACTACTGTTATTTGCACATCCGATGAATATGCAATCTACAGTCTTAGGCCCAATCTTGACCTGTTTTGGCTTGGGTACTTCAACCTTTGCCAAACAACCCCACACCTTAAAATATTTGTAGGTGGGTTTCTTTCCTTTCCATGATTCATATGGAGTTTTGTCCTTACCCTTATGTGGGACTCTGTTAAGAATCGTATTAGCGGTAAGGACGGCTTCTCCCTACATATTTTGGGAAAGTCCGGAATTAATAAGCAAGGCATTCATCATTTCCTTTAATGTGCGGTTCTTACGTTCCGCCACACCGTTTGATTGAGGTGAGTATGGAGCTGTCGTTTGATGAATAATGCCTTCTTGGGCACAGTATTCCTCAAAAGGCGCTACATATTCTCCCCCTCTATTGCTACGAATGGATTTAATCTGTAGGCTCAGTTGGTTCTCAACTTCTACTTTGTAACGACAGAACGCTTCAAAGGCTTCATCCTTACTTCTTAACAAGTAAAGGTAACAATACCTTGTGCTGTCGTCAATGAAAGTCACAAAGTACTTTTCTCCCCTCTAGTTTGTGCAAACATCAAATCACATATATCTGTGTGAATAAGTTCTAGAGGAGCGGTATTCCTTTCGACGGATCGAAAAGGAAGCTTGGTGAGTTTTGCCTCTACGCACACCTCACACTTATGTTGAGGGTTTACGTCTATAGACGGCAAGAACTCCATCTTTACCAGCCTTTGAATAGACTTGTAGTTAACGTGTTCTAATCTATGATGCCATAAATTAGAAGACTCAAACAAATAAGAAGAAGGTTCAACTTTATTTCCTTGACGCAATACAGACATGGCATTCACTTTGAAGAGGCCTTCACAGACGAAGCCTCTCCCTACAAATGTGCCATTTTTAGTGAGTACAAACTTATTGGATTCAAACACTAGCCTAAAACCAGCATTAACCAATAAAGGTCCAGAAATTAAATTTTTTCTAATTTCTGGGACGTGCATCACTTCCTTCAGAGTGAGTTCCTTGCCGGAAGTCATCTTCAGGACCACCTTTCCAACTCCTAGCACGTTCTAGAAAGCGTTGTTGCCCATGAACAGCTTCTTGTCGGTGATCGGAGTGTACGTGGAGAAGGCATCTTTGTTGGAACAGATGTGTCTTGTTGCACCTGTGTCCACCACCACTGCATCGGATTCTCAACCAAGTTGGCTTCTAGCACCACGGCCGAGAGATCCTCAATCATGTCATCCAGGAGCGTGTCCTTGACGACGTTAGCTTGAGCCTTACCTTTCGACTTGGCTTTCTGTTGTTGCTCAGCCTTGAGCTTGCGGCATTCCTTGATCCTATGATCAGGTTTCCCATAGTGATGACAATTACCTCTGAACATCTCTGTTGCAGGGGCTTTGCCGTCTTTCTGGAACTTCCGCTTCTTGCTTAAGTTCCCTTTGGCCTCAGCCAGATTCGCCTTTGCCTCAGCATGTTGTCTACCCTTTGGCAAGGTCTTCTTATTATCTTCCTGGATTTGCAGTTTGATAACAAGCTCTTCAAAGGTCAACTCCTTTGTCTTGAGTTTCAAGTAACTCATAAACTCATTCCATGAAGGAGGTAACTTTTCAATCAGCGACACAACCAAAAACTGCTCGTTTGGCTCCAGTCCTTCCAAATCCATGTGATGTAAAATCATTTGGAATTCCTGGACTTGGGACATCACTGTCTTGCTGTCCACCATTTGGAATTTTAGAAATTTCCCAACGATGAACTTCTTAGTACCCGCATCTTGTGCGTTGTACTTCTTTTGCAGTTTTTCCCATAGCTCTTTGGCAGTGCCAACGGTACAATAGACCGTGTAGAGAGGGTCTGCCAAGCAGTTCAGTATATAGTTCTTGCACATGAAATCGCTATGATTCCACGCATCACGAACCATTTTCATGTCGTTAACGATATGGATACCAAGGCCCCTTTCACCCGTTTCAGCAGGCGAAGAGTCCATTTCATCTCCAGCTTGTGGAGGATCTTCCGTAAGGAACCGGGCCATGCCCATAACTGTTAAGTAGAACAGCATCTTTTGCTGCCATCTCTTAAATTCTGATCCCTTGAACTTTTCAGGGCGATCATGATGGTGTGAAGAAGAGGGTGGAGCTCCAACAGTCGGGAAGGCAGCAGAGTTACTACCTTGAATAGTAGCAGCATCAGCAGCAGTGAAGGCGGCGGAGTTACTGCCTTGGCCAGTAGCGGCAGTGGCGGGGAAAGCAGCAACGTTGCCTCGAGAGGCAGCAGCAGTAGCAGCAACATCGGTCATATTTTCAGCCATGTTATTGCAGTTATCGTAAGCAAATATTGTCTTAAGTTGTTGGGTTTAGAAAGGATTGCAGGACCGGGAAATTACAAGTAACTGCTTATGTAAGAATTGAAATTACAATTCAACTAGAAAACTGAAAATTACAAAGATGAACAAGAAAAACTGAAAAACTATTTTTGCTGAGTCGAGTGTGGCACTCTGTCCTTAAGACAATATTGCCCTGTATGTATCCTTTATACGTCCTGGAAAATTTATCTCCCAAGATAAAACAGCAATGGAACACTTGAGCAAATGAAACTCAAATGCTACCGTGAAGAATATTGAGTAATGAAATGATGCTTGGAAGATGTAGGAAGAAACTGTTTTGCTTGTGTATTTTCGTGTATATTGTAAGTGTGTTTCAACAATGGTGTAAGGGGTGTTTATATAGGTGAGGGAGGAGCAGCAAAACTGCCTCCATAAGTGCCATTACTATCCAAGTAATGGCCATTATGGAGGTAGTAATGTCACCAAAATAAATGGTGAAGAACACCAACGGATTGGCCATTATAAGAGGAGTAATTCAGCCAAAATAAATGGCTGAATTGAGTGTTGTGGCGTTTCTGCTTTGACCGTCCAAATTCTGACTTTCTGGAAACTTCAGGGACCAAACTGTACATCTGAAACTTTTGGGATCAAACTGTACTTGTTTTCTGGCCCAAAAGATAATATCAGAAGGCCCACAGCCCACGACCCGTGAACCCGTGAACCCGGAACAGGACTGGACGGGCGGCGGCGGCGCGCGTGTGATCTTTCCTCGAACCGAAGCACATCTAGGTCCTCCCTCCTTTAAACACATGGGATACCCCTTGGGGTCCCAAACCCCAAACCAATTTCGAGTCTTATATACACAACAATTCTTTCTTCCTCTACCGATGAGGGAGAATTGATCACACACCACACTTTTTCATGCTTCAAACACCTTACTTCGTGAACCAATATCTCTTTCATTTCTCAATGAAATTTGACAATTTTTGGCCCTACGGTTATCTACGTACTTAGTAGATCATGCATGTGTGAAGAACCGGATTCTCCAACATACGTAACACTAGTGTTTAAGCCGTTAAAGTTGGTCGGTCGCAACTCCCGCCAAAGGCTAATTTCCAACAGAAAGCACCCCCAAACTTTCAAGGCTAAGGAAGGCTTTTAGCATGATTTACTACTTCCCATGAGAGCTTCTCAAAAGACTTATGTCAAGGAGGGACTCCTTCCTTTCTTCCAGAACGCGAATGTAGTTCTAAATACAATCTCAAGATCGAGAGGGGGCAAATGCTAACGGAACAAACCCAGCCTTTGCTCCAATTGTAGCTTTGAGATTTCTTATGAAATTTTTTGAAGTCTTATAAAAGAATTTATGGCTACACTCAAAGTTTTTTTTTATTTTTTATGTCAAAGTGTTTTCAACAAACCAATGGAGAGACTATACCAGTTAGAGTGTTTTTTTTAACTCACCCGTTGTGGATATCACCCTTATATTTTGATTTATGTTGGTTTCGGACTTCTGACTGATCCAATTGAGAAACACTGGCAAGAGAAGAAGATGTCATGTCAATTGAGTTATACCATGGACTGAGCTAGGGTTTGAATTGGGGAAGATCTAGGAATGCAATGGTCATGATGGGTATATATGCACGAGGTAATATGACTATAATTCACTAACCTAAAATCCACTATAATATGTACGGACAGCTAAAAGTACAAGTAAATGAAAAAGTTTTCATCCAGCAAAAATATACAGATTAAATAAATATCTAAAAGTAATTCTACAAAATAAAAAATTAACTGAAAAATTACTCAACACAAAGTTGATGATTGAAAGTATGTATGAAAGCGTTGGAAAAAGGTAATATTTGACTAATTCCTTTATTAGTGCCAGCACATGCACGATAACTTGACTTTATTGTGATTTAAAATAACGATAAAAAATCACTTAATTCTTGTTCCTTTTTTGCACTTTTTTTTTTCCTTGTGTAGATTGGAAGCTTATCCACCCTCTTCCTCTATTGTGTTAAAAAAAATTGCGTCATTTTTATTATCTCACTTTTAATCAGTACCTATTTTGATTAGTTGAATTTATGTATGGTAAAATTCAAAGACTTGTTACTTTTCTCAAATGTGAAAATTTTGTAAGTGAATGAATTTTTTTTCTATTTAACTTCCAGAGAAATATTCGGATGAAAGTAGTAAATACTCCCTCCGGAGAAAAAAAAAAGAGGGTTCACTTAGCCATTTACACACCCCTTAAGAAAATATTAAGTTCTAGGTAAAAATAGGTAATTTTACTAAAATATCCCTAATTAAATAGATATTGAGATTTGATCACCTAATACTTAATAAGGTCAAATCTGAAAAAAAAAATAAGGTTAGCTATTTCTTGATTTGATAAATGAACATTCTTTTTTAATCAAGAAGCTTATCCACCCTCTCCCTCTATTGTGTTAAAAAAATTGCGTCATTTTTATTATCTCACTTTTAATCAGTACCTATTTTGATTAGTTGAATTTATGTATGGTAAAATTCAAAGACTTGTTACTTTTCTCAAATGTGGAAATTTTGTAAGTGAATGAATTTTTTTTCCTATTTAACTTCCAGAGAAATATTCGGATGAAAGTAGTAAATACTCCCTCCGGAGAAAAAAAAAAGAGGGTTCACTTAGCCATTTACACACCCCTTAAGAAAATATTAAGTTCTAGGTAAAAATAGGTAATTTTACTAAAATATTCCTAATTAAATAAATATTGAGATTTGATCACCTAACACTTAATAAGGTCAAATCTGAAAAAAAAATAAGGTTAGCTATTTCTTGATTTGATAAATAAATATTCTTTTTTAATTAAAAAAAAGGCTAAGTAGACACTCTTTCTTATTCGGAGGGAGTTCATGACGAGGATAAAAATTGTTGTCTCAAAGTTACGTCTATTGTTCATTTGCTATAAAATCCTATTGGAAACTTTTAGGCAATTTCGTCATCTAACATTTGTTATTCCACCAAGAGGTTTGGTGGAATGAGAAAAGTTCATCCCTCTTTAATCAAATACATATATCTCATATGAACTTTGAGAATTATACTCTTTGAGAGGAAGCTCGAAAACTCAGTGAAAATGCATATATATATATATAGCCGATTTTGGAACCACCAATTGAGACATATCGAAAATATCTAAAAACAAATACTTAAGTTCATCCACTTTAGAATCAACTTCCCCCATACGTGATCGAAGTTGCAAAAATCAACGTCCAAAGTAATAAAATTTATTAAGTTTGGCATATTTAACTTGAGACAATTTTGTCTATACTTTCACATATACACATAAAAAGCCTTACGTTAACTTTAGACTAAAAGTTACTACTTAATTATTGAACATATTGTCTATGCAAGTTTTTTTTTTTTTTAATTTCCCATACAATGTCCGGAGATTGGTACATGCGTTGGAGCCCTCGATTAATCGGAAATTCGAGCCGCATAAAGTTTATTTTAAGGGAAAGCGCTCCGTATCAATATAAGTATATTTCTTTTCATACTCAAGTCTCGAACACGAAACCTCTAGTTAAGAGCGGAGTATCCCACCACCACTTTTGGTAGTTACACAAGTTACTAATTAACTAGGAGTATTAGACACTTTGTCTACTATAGTAATTGAATTCTATAGGAAGGAAACAACTTTTATTGAAGATTTCCAAAGCAGCTTGACTAGTCAATTTGTTAAATTGGAACAAGCATTCATCAATAGTAGTTGGTTATAGCATTACCAAGTATATATATATATATCACTAAAGTTGAATTATTGAACTCAAACAAATTCAACAAAAACACACAAATACAAGTTTTAAAAGAGACTCAAATTTATGTCTAAAAATGACGCTAGTGCTGAATGTCAAAAATTTGAAGCTCGACGGGACAAAACCCCAATTTCTATACCTGTGTGTGCGTTTGGACCAACCACTTCATAGTGTAAGAAAAAAAGCAGCTTTGGATAGATAGTGATAGCTGACAGAATCATAATCTTAATTAATAATAAACGTAATATCTTAGGTATATGGTAGGGATAATTAGAATATATTAGAAGACTTGATTTTAGTATATCTTGTCTTATTCTTTACCTTAATTTATGCTTGTAATATTAGTATATGTACCACCTCTTATGGAATGAAATGATGAGGAAAATATTTCATTATTCTTACATGGTATCAAGAGATTAGGAAGAGATCCTACTCTAACACAGTTACCCTCCCAAATTCGGCCACCCATCCCCACCGAATTTGTTCCTTTCTTATTCTTCTTTTTTTGTTCATCTCCATTATTGTCCTCCATATTTTCTTGTCCAAACTTGTGTATTCCAATTAATTATGTCTGACTCAAAAACAATTTTCATCCAACTCTTACCGTTTCAAACATTAAAACACATGTTTCCATCACCCCGGAGATGGAAAATGTCCACTATGCAACTTGGGCTGAATTGTTTAAAATTTATTGTCGTTCTCACCGGGTGATTCATCATATCATCCCGCCGAAAAATGGCAAAGAAAAGGAGTTGAAGACGGATGATGACAAAGAACTCTGGAAAACTCTTGATGCCAGAGTTCTATGTTGGATTTACGCAACAATCTCTTCGGACTTGTTACACACAATAATGGAACCAGATTCTACAGCCATGGAGGCTTGGAAGCAGTTGCGGGACATTTTTCAAGACAACAAAAATTCCCGCGCCTTTACGTTAGAACAAGAATTCTCCACCATTGATATGGCGATTTTCCAAATGCGTCGGCATATTGTCAACGCCTTAAAGTCTTGTCGGATCAACTTAAAAATGTTGGTTCGCCGGTTACCAATAATCGCTTGGTTTTGCAAATGGTTGTCGGTCTTACCGACGCTTATAGTGGTGTGGGGACCCTCATCCGACAAAGCAATCCTCTCCAATTATTTTATCAAGCACGGTCGATGCGTATTCTTGAAGAGGCGGGCTTCGCCAAAAAGGCCGCCACCGTTTCCAATTCTGCAATGATTGCTACTCCTACAAATGACGGGACTATATCTTATGAACCCACACAACAAAATCGGGGACAAAAAGGTAAAAATGGTAATAAAAATCGGGGTGAAATTCGCAAAAATAATAAAATGAAGGCCACCGGAATTCCGGTGGAGGTGGTGGAAATTCCGACAGGCAGACCTCCGGTGGACAGCAAAAGTGGCAGCCCAGTGGGCCTGGCAGTGGCCATAGGTAGTGTCACCGTGCCCCTACCCAACTAGGAACTGGGCCAGGCCCAATTACCGTCCCAGTGTGCAAACTGGCAGGCTAGGCAATGTTGGGCCAAGCAGTTTTTGGCCCAGAACAGGAGCAGGTTCCAGTACAGGTGGTAATGGGCCTCTGCTGAACCAGTGGCAGGAGACCCATTCGACGATGACAAGCCCAACAGACATCGAGTCCGCCATGCACACACTTGGACTCAACCCACCCGATGCCAATTGGTATATGGACTCAGGTGCAACGTCTCATATGACGTCATCTCAAGGTAACCTCTCGTCCTATTTTAATTTGAGCAAAAATAATGGTATAATTGTCGAAAATGGACATTTTATTCCAATACGTGGTTATGGGTCTACTAAATTGTCACCCCCCAATCCACCACTAACTTTAAAGAATATGCTCTATGCGCCACAATTAATTAAGAACTTGGTATCTGTTAGAAAGTTTACTACTGATAATTGGGTATTTGTTGTATTTGACCCTTTTAGATTTTCCGTGAAGGATTTTCAGACGGGGACAATCCTCATGAGATGTGATAGTCAAGGGGAGCTATATCCAATTACTTCACCCATTCAACAATCCAAGTTACCATCTACTTTTGCAGCTTTCAACCAATCATTATGGCATGACCGTTTAGGGCATCCGGGGGCATCTGTTTTAGCCTCTCTAAAAAACAATAATTTTATTTCTTGTATTACAAAACGGACTTTGGATAAATGTCGCTCATGTCCATTAGGTAAACATGTTCAATTGCCATTTTCTTCATCCAATTTATGCACTTTATTTCCATTTGACATTATACATTGTGATATTTGGACTTCACCCGTTTTGAGCTCTTAAGCCATCGGTATTACTTGCTATTATTAGATGATTACTCAATTTTTTTGTGGACTTTTCCCTTGTCTAAAAAATCACAAGTCTTTTCCACGTTTCTAAAATTTAGAGCATTCATCTGAACTCACTTTGAACAGGAAATAAAAAATATCCAATGTGATAATGGTAGGGAGTTTGATAATCGATATTTTTGGGATTTTTGTAACTCTTATGGCTTGAATTTTCGACTTTCTTGTCCACACACCTCTTCAAACTTCCATTGCCCATGTCTCATTACCACCCTCCTTTTGGCATCATGCACTACACATGGCTACATATCTATTGAACATACTCCCTCACAAAAACCTATTCTACCAAGCCCCTCTCAAAATACTCTATTTACGGGACCCATCATATACACATTTACGGGTATTTAGGTGTTTATGTTATCCCTTTTTTCCATCCACCACTATCAATAAACTCCAACCCAGGTCCACACCTTGTGTTTTCTTGGGATATCCGTCTAATTATAGGGAAACATGTGTTATGACCTCTCTTCAAATAAAATACTTGTGAGGCGTCGTGTCCTTTTTTATGAAACAAATTTTCTATTTGGTAAAATTCACAAGTCCGGACCTTCCACATATGCATTTTTAGATGACGGATTGCCCCCGTATTTGTCTCATATTTTTTCGGTACCCACTGTTTCATCCAGGCCGCAACATTAGGACCACGAAACAGTGGCCCAATCGCAGGACACAAGTACCAGTGAACTGGGCCATCTGTTTTGGGCCCAACTGTTTCTGGGACAACAACAGTGGGTCAGCAAACTAGGCCTGTTATTGCTAGCCCACTGCCCAGTGTCATTCCCGTTCCTGGCAGTGGCTTGGGCCAAAGCCCAGCCCCCTGCCAACTGCTAGGCAGTATTGCTCAGCCCACCGCCCCACTTGAAAATTCAACCCATCTTCCGGTCCCCCTTAGTCAACATGGCATTATCAAACCCAACACCAAATATAGCTACGCACCCAAGTCTCAAAATCACCTTTACCTCGCAATCATGTGTCTGCACTCAGCGACCCAAATTGGAAAATGGCTATAGATGGTGAATTTGATGCTCTTATTAAAAATAGGACGTGGGAGTTAGTACCTCGTCCTCCTAATGCCAATATAATTCAATTTATGTAGATTTTCAGTCACAAGGAAAAATCTGATGGTACTTTTGAGAGGCATAAAGCCCATCTTGTATGTGATGGAAAGACACAACAAGTTGGTGTAGATTGCGGGGAGACGTTCAGTTCGGTGGTGAAACCAGCAACTATAAGGACGGTCCTCAGTTTGGCTCTTTCAAAATCATGGTCACTCCGTCAGTTGGATGTCAAAAATGTTTTTCTTCATGGCCAGCTAAATGAAAAGGTGTACATGCATCAACCACTGGGATATCGGGACTCCAGATATCCAAATTATGTATGCCTACTCAAGAAATCACTTTATGGGCTTAAACAGGCTCTCCGGGCCTGGTACAAGCGGTTTGCGGATTACGTTGCATGCATTGGTTTTTCTCACAGCCATTCTAATAACTCACTATTTATCTACCGACAAGGTAATAATATTGCTTATCTTCTGTTATATGTGGATGATATAATCATGTCACACCTTGCCTCAAAATTTTCAATGAAAGATATCGGCTCTCTTCACTACTTTCTAGGCATAGCGGTGACACGCCATGCATGTGGGTTATTTTTATCCCAAAAGAAGTATGCAACAGAGATTGTTGAACGAGCTGAAATGTCCTCTTGAAAACCATCTACAACACCAGTAGACACCAAATCCAAATTGAGTGCATCCTCTGGCAAGCCTTTTGCTGATCCATCTCATTATCGCAGCCTTGCAGGGGCATTACAGTATCTTACATTCACCAGGCCGGATATTTCTTATGTTGTGCAGCAAGTATGTCTCTTCATGCATAATCCGATGGATGATTATATACATGCACTCAAACGGATTGTGAGATATATTCAAGAAACTCTAGCATCATCGGCGTCTACCCTTATATCCTACACAGATGTAGACTGGGGTGGATGTCCTGACACCAGACGTTCTACATCTGGTTATGGCTTTTTTCTTGGTGATAACTTGGTTTCTTAGTCCTCCAAAAGGCAAGCCACGCTGTCTCGCTCTAGTGCTAAAGCAGAATACCGAGGGGTCGCCAATATAGTGTCAGAATCATGTTGGCTTCGGAATCTGCTCCTAGAACTCCATTGTCCAGTTCCGAAAGCCACATTGGTATACTGTGATAATGTTAGTGATATCTATCTCTCAGGAAATCTAGTGAATCATCAACGCACTAAACATATCGAGCTAGATATTCACTTCGTTCGTGAAAAGGTGGCTCGCGGATAAGTGCGTGTCTTACATGTCCCATCGCGCTACCAGATTGCGGATATCTTCACTAAATGTCTTCCCTGATACTCTTTGAAGATTTCCGGGATAGTCTCATCATTCGTCTCCCTCCCGCTTCGACTGCGGGGGAGTGATAGAATCATAATCTTAATTAATAATATTCAATTATTAATTATGATTATTGTAATAAATGTAATATCTTATGTATATGGTAGGGATAATTAGAATAATTAGAATAGATTAGAAGACTTGATTTTAGCATATCTTGTCTTATTCTTTACCTTAATTTATGCTTGTAATATTGGTATATGTACCACCCCTTATGGAATGAAATGATGAGGAAAATATTTCATTATTCTTACAATAGCTATCTAATTGAAGTTATTGTTAAGATACAATATTGAGCTCAAGATGTTAGAATGGACAAAACTAAATGCATGTAGGAGCTGCTATTGAATCTGGTGTTAGATTGTTGGATTTCTGCACTTTCCAAAAGCTACAGTTAATGAAAGCTTCTCTCAAGCTGCAAGGCGTTACCCACTGCAGGCCAAGGCTTAAGAACATACTAGCTAATCTACCGGACAATGCACGAACAAGTGGTTGAAATTCTCAGTCTAAACGGCATACATGACACCTGTTGCAAAGTAAAAACAACTTTCAATTTGCATAAAACAGAACAAGCATTCACGAGAAAGATGAACAACAATTCTGACTCCCAAATAAATGAGAAAAAGGAGTATAATCGAGGAAGCAATAGTATTGCAAGAAGCAAGAATTTCCTTGTGTGTCATAATACAACAATGTGTTTTTCCCTTTAAAACTTATCCTTTTTATTTTGATTCAAATAAGTGTCCACTTATATAATCAAGAAGAGATTAATTTTATTTTTCCAGATTTGTCCTTTAAGTGGTACTTGACCAGATCTCAATATGTCAAGTTAATAATAATATGCAAATTTTAATTAAACCTATAGTTTCTAGGAGTTAAATATTTTCTTAAGGAGTGTGTTAAACAATAAGTGGACACTTATTTTGAACCGGAGGGAGTATAGTACTACGTTTTCATGCTGAAACTAACTTAACAAAGCAATCTCCAGAACAAAAGAATGGGGGGAAAGGTAAATGAATGAAACAAGATCAATTGTTTAAGGTTTGCATTAGTTCTAAAAGAAATTGTGAACCTTGTGTAGAAGGAAAAGAAAACCCTTGATCAATGACACTATTCCCCAGCCAATTAAGAATACTTGGAACTGAAACATATGATGAGTTAAAATAAATCTACTGAAGACGTGAAAGGGAGAGGGAAAGCACCAACTATGATGGAAGATTTCTTTAAAGGCCAAGATGAAGAAAAAAGAGAAAGTAAGAATGCTTAGTTATTAAATTGACATTAACGTGCACTTGAAAATTGTATCTTCTTCTAATTTAGGTTTCACATGAAAATAGTTTCTTAACTGAGTAATGTCATTTCACCTATAGGAGCCAAGATGATCATATATGTCTAGCACCAATACTTTGTTTTTTCTCATTTTAGCTGTCTACAATCAGACATGGAAAAATGCACATTTGGAGGACCTGCCTACCCCACTCATTTTCTTCTTCTTTACCTCCACCATTTTTCAGCCCAACCTAGTATTAGAATTTGCACCAACAGTGTTATTCAAATTTGGTAAATCCTAAATATTCACCTAGTCGTGTGCCTCGATCCAGCAAGGCTACATCGAGTTTTAACTACACGATGAAGAAATTAGCTTTAAAAAATAAATAACACATATCTGGGGAAATACCAAAACAGTGGAAGCACCGGTCACAGTAATGACTTTCGTAATAATTCACTCACAAGATGTAATGACAGTTAATATGTCATACTAACAACTGAAAGATAGGGAATTGAATTTAAACCTTCAGCAGTCAATGTTAGTGACAATGAATGGAACAGCTAACAATGTTGTAAACTTCATCCAAGTGTAAAAAGGAATTGTCCTTTGTCTAAATATGACAAGTGGTTCTTGACAAATTAAATCTTGAGCACACAACACGTAGTGGCCCTCAAACAGTCTTCGCTTAGAAACTCCTGTAATGTTGTCCATGAGTTGTAGCACGGAATTTGTACATAAAATAAAAAGCATATCACCACATAATGAGTTGACTTAGTGTTGATCCTGTTTAATTAACTCATGTCGGAGTGTTTCAACAAACCAATGGAGACAGTATACCAGTTGAGTGTTTTTTTAACTCACCCATTGAGGATATCACAGCCTTTTAGATTGGCCACTTGAGTAATGGCCATCCTCCATCTTTGCACCTTATGTATTCCTTCAACATCATCTTTATACTTGAATCCATGTTTGACAAAGGCTTCAGTAAAGATATCCATTTGGTTTCGGATCCACATCACAGAACACCGGTATACCATCGTATTTCCATCGGCGGAACTTGTGAAGATGCTGGTAAAAGAAGAAGATGCCATGACAATATATTGATACGATCAACAGAGCTAGGTTTGAGTTGCTACATTGTGGCCTGATAAGGAGATGTATTTGCTTAAGCGAAATCAACCCAAATTACAGACCAACTACCCTATTCCACGAAACCTTTCTCGAAGACATACAAAATTGTTAACAAACAACACTAGCAGTTGTAATCCATGTAAATGCAGAGAAAAAGCATGGCTAGAGGAGACCGACTCAGTCATTTGCCTGAATCGATCTTCACATCCTTTCTATGTTGTGGGACGGAAAACAAGTTGTGCGAACCAGCTTATTATTTAGGAGATGGAGGTCTCTTTGGATGTCCGTTCCACGCTTGATTTCAAATTCCCCATTAGTGATACCAAAGAGTCCATTCTTGCCTAGCTTCTATCCATAGAGAACTTTATTATTGGAGGTCTTGCGAGAAATCCCCGAAATTTAGGGTGTGGTGCCTTAGGTACGAGGAGCGTTATGCTAAAGATGTTGATTTATGGCTACATTTTGCTACTAAAGTTTTCAATTTTACACTTAAACTTTGTTCAAATGACAAAAGATATGAGTTTCCTCTAAAACTTCCTCCTTGAGGAATTTGGTTCACAAAGCTGCCCAATGCTCCCAGTCATTTGAAGAACCCCAAAACTTTACTGGCCTAATATTTCGAGTAAAATGTCATCATAGTAGTATTCTCTAGTCAATTCTCTCAGCTTCACGGAGCTGATCTCCAAACGATGTATGCCCAAAACCCGCTCTAGTTTCAAGCACTCCAAGTTAGGGCAACCAGATAATACCTTTTGCATGACACCCTCTGCCAATTTCAGGCAGCCAACTGAAAGAGAAACGAGACTACTCCAGTTAACACCGCCAAACAGGTTCAGTTGGCAGTACCATAAAACCAATTCCTCCAGTAGCCATTTTCATATGCAAATTGAGAAAACTCATATCTTTGCCATTTGTGCGAAGTTCAAGTGTAAAATTTTCAACTTTAGTAACAAAATGTAGCCATAGGGTCCAAAAGATCAGCTTTTGGGTAGAGAGTGATAGCTATCTAATTGAAGTTATTATTAAGATACAATACTGAGCTTAAGTCGTTGGGCAAAATAAATGTGTGCACGAGTTGCTATTGAATTTTATCTTAGATTATTGGATTTTCTGCACTTTCCAATAGCTACAGCCAATGAAAGATGCCTCTAGCTACTCTATAGGACAATGTAAGAGCAAGTGGTTGGGGACTTCTCATAGTCTGAACGGCATAAATAACACTTGTTGCATAGTAGAAGCAACTTCCAATTTGCATAAAACAGAACAAGCAATCACGATAAAGATGAACAACACTTCTGACTCCCAAAGAAAGGAGCCAAGTTAGTATAAAGCAGTAGTATTGCAAGAAGCAAGAATTACCTAGTGTGCCATAATCCCGCAATGTTTTTCCTTGTCAAAAAATGGAAATAAAAATGTACTATGTTTTTTCTTGTTGAAACTAACTTAATAAAGCAATCTCCAAAACAAAAGAATGCGGAAGAACAAGTAAATAAATGAAACAAGTAAACATCAACCAAAATAGGGTACAGATTATTTAAGGCTGCATTAGTTCTAAAAGAAATTCTGAACCTTGTGTAGAAGGAAAAGAAAACCCTTGATCAATGACTATTCCCCATTCCAGTTAAGAATACTTGGAACTCAAACATATGACGACTTAAAAGCAGCAAAAATGATGGAAGATTTCTTTTTCAAGAATGGCAACAGTGACTATTATTGAAAAACTTCATCAGAAAGACTGCTGGAATCCATATTTACAGTTCATACACCAACGAAAAGAAAATTCTTGTACTTCCACAAGGCTCCTATGACGTCAAGTGAAGATTCTGTATCTTCAACAAATTCTTATTTACACCAAAAACAACAGAAGAAGACAACTCATCTTAATTTTCTGAATACGGCTACCACTATCCAGAAACCTTCTTGAATTCCTTTCATTCCATATTGCCCACCAAAAGCACGCAAGGATCGTTTTCCTCCATTTCTGCCTCACATTCCTTCCCAAGCTGTTCAGCAGAGGCCCAATTGATTCCTTAAACGACAAAGGATATCCAAAATCATTCATTTGGTGTTTTTCCAGTTGCATTATGTGCATCCCATAAACTAGCAAGAGGTATGAAGAAAAAACTGTATCTGAATTACTCAGGAAGGTAGTATAATTCTAGTTTCTTGCTCAGCTTCTGACTCATCATCTACAGCAACATATAGCAAATCCAAAGAAGTAACAACTTACAATATCTATTCTTAGGCAACCTGATCACTAGCTCATTTCCACAGAAACCCCTATGGTTGAACCAAATTCAGATCTCTATACCAGGATGCACCATGGTGAACACTCTGAGACAAGAACCAGAAGTGGAGACGGCACAATTAGAACCTTCTTAAAACAAAGTCTACTTGCTATGATGTTATGATAATTCTACGGACTCTTCTATTCTACTCTCCCTGGCGACCACAGATGATAGCACCCACAATTCAGTCTTCCTGTTCTTGGAGGAGGGCCCGTTTCCTGTCTTTCTACTCATAATTTTTATATTAGAGGGAAAATTCTCGATCCCATATACGGCTACCTTGTTACGACTTCACTCCGGTCACTAGCCTCGTCTTCGTTATCCCCTCCTTGCAATTAAGGTAACGAAGTAAAGAATGTTGCTTGATGTCGTTACCGAACCAACCATGATCTCCAGCAAAGTAATCCAAATGGTCTATGTGATCTGTCATCAGGCACAATTAGAACCTTCTTTGACCTATGTCATCAAGCACAATTACAACCTACTTAAAACGAAGTCTACTTGCTATGATGTAGTTATGGTAATTCTACTGCCAGGGCCATTCCTATACTTTTCAGGGCCCGGTGCGAGAAACAAAAAGAGGCCATTTTTTATTCACATGAAAATTTAAAATTAACCAATTAATCAATATTAAAAAAAATTATTGATCAAAACATCAAATAAATGTATAGTTATATTCGATTCAATGTTTTCAATTTCAGTACAACAATGCTACGAAAGAAATACCTTAATACATGAAAGATTTAAATGCATTTTTATCTGCAAAGTCATCAAGCAATCTTTCATAATCAAGAATGTCTAGAAATTCACTCTCAATTGAAATAAAAGATAATGCATTCAATCTTTTATGTGTCATGGTTGATCTCAAACAAGATTTCAACAACTTCAATCTAGAAAAACTTCTCTCTGCAGATGCAACGGTCACCGGAATAGTCAACAATATCTTATATGCAATGAATGAATTGGGAAAACAATTCATTTTTTTCAAAAAGTTCATTATTGCACTAGCTGTTTTTGCTTCCTGTGATAGAATATGTTGCATGATCTTCAATTCTTGATATAAATCATCCCCATCCAAATCTTAAATATTTGGTCTTGTGCCCTCTTTCATTTGTAGTTTTCTTTCAAGATTCTTGCAACGAGTCTTCAAGTCCTCATCATTCAATGAGCTCAACTTATCAGTTGTGAAAAGAAATCCAAAAAGATCTTCATATTGCTCAAACCATTTCTTCAATGACCCAATTGTTTGATCAACTATGTATAAAAAGTAATGAACTCTAAAAGCTTCCTCCGGAGATTCTTGTTGCATTTGGGAAGACTCACAAGAGAACTCATCAAAATGTTTCTTTCTATATATTTGTCTCTTTTTAGGAAAAATAGGATCAATCTCCATTGATGAAGCAAGTTCTTTTGCGGTATTGATTGCTTGTTTGAATCCAATTTCTCTATACTCTTCAAAAGAAGCAATTAACCCACTAACCTTGGCCATAGCAACATCAATAAGCATATCCTCAGATGGTAAGTCTTTGCTAACAATATTAACTAGACAATATGTCATACCAAATAACTATGCCTAAATTAAATATAATATTGAGATTTGAGAAATTTGAAACCCTAAGAAAAATGGAATAAACATTGATGCAATCAATCCATGTTAATGGTGAATTAGAACAACTAAAGCAAAATAATTCTCAAAACAATAACTTACCAAAAAGTAGACTACTGCCATTACCAAACCAACCAGGATTCCCTTGCAAAGAGTGCATTCTATGTTTGTACTCTTTAACATCCGCAAGGAAACAAGAAGCTTCAAATTGACCAGAGAGCTCATCAAAAAAGTTCATACAACTATCGTCTTTCCTACTCCTCCAATACCCCGGATACCAACAATTCGAATATCATTAGTTTTCATCCATATATGAACATCTATACCCACAACATCCCGAGGTGATGATAAGAGAGGTTTGCATAATGAAGAAGTTTGGCTACAAATCTGGTTAATGCTCTCTGATTCAACCCTACAACAATAAGAAGATTGTTAATTTAGCACTGATTATGTTTAACTAACTCATGTCAAAGTGTTTTCAACGAACCAATGGAGACATTTTACAAGTTACAGTGTTGTTAAACTCACCATTGAGGATATCACAGCCTTTTAGAACAGCCAGTTGAGTAAGAACAGTCCTCCATCTTTGCACCTTCAACATCATCCCTATACTTGGATTCATGTTTGACAAACGCTTCAGTAAAGCTATCCCCTTTGGTTTCAAATTTCCGATAGATCCACATCATAGAAGTCTGACTGGTTCATCTAAGCACCAACTGGATGAAGCATAATACTCTGAGAAAATTATGACAGCAACTTGAAACTCTTCAATAGCTTTATGGAGCTGTACTGGGATCCAGGCGTCATTTTCTAGGACCTGAAAGGTAATAATTCCCCGATCTATCAAATGTTCATACGAGTGATCTGTAAATGTTTTGCGTGTATCTTCGCCTCCACACATCGGAGGAAGTTGTGAAACACTGGCAAAAGAAGAAAATGCCATGGAGACTGAGCTAGGGTTTGAGTTGCTGCATTGAGGATTGGAAAGGATTCTGATTAGAGGAATCAATTGACATGGCGGGTATATATGCACACTTGGCTGAAATCCACTACAATATGTACTCAATGGACAGCTAAGAGTACAAGTCATTGAAGCTACTGACGGGGTTGTGTTGCTATATTTCTGTTTTTTCTACAATGAAGTTTTCATCTGGCAATAAGAAAATAGCAGCCTTTTAACATTGGCCAAGCTTCTTAACTTATTTTAAAAAGTATTTTTTTCAAAATTTCTTATTTTCTAAAAAGTACTTTTAACCAAAAATAAAACACTTTTAGCAACAATTATCGGACCTCATTTTATGGGATTTCACTAGATCTGTTTGAGCAACAATTAGTGTTTAGACAAGCTTTAAAAAGTTATTCTAAATATATTTTTCTCAAAAGTAAAAAGTTTTTTGGGCAAAAGCTATTTTTCTAACCTTTGAAAAAATTGTTTCTGCTACTCACAAAAGAACTAATTTTCTCCCAAAAAACTGGCCAACACATCTCTTTTTTTTAAAATAAACATTTATTGAAAAAAATAAACACTTTTAGGGAAAAAATAAACTTAGCCAAATAGGCTATAAATATTCAAAAATAATTCTACAAAATATAAAATTAACTGAAACATTACTCGACATAAAGTTGGGGGTATATATGACTAATTACTTTATTTGTGATAATACATGCACAACGACTAGACTTCATTGTGAGTTAGAATAACAATCAAAAGCCACTTAGGTGTCGTTTGGTAGAAGATATTAGCCAAAATAATGCATGCATTAATTTTATATATTATTAATATTATATTTGGTAGACTTTTTGAACATATGTACAACTAATACATCATATATGTTATTATGCTATGCATAAGTCGTACATAGAAAATTATGTCATTAGCAATACAAAGATTTTAATACAATGCATAAATATGATTAACAACCCAATTGCCCCTCAATTCCTTTAAAACCTTTTCCAAATTCCTTTCTACCCACGGATAGCAAAATCACAAACAGAAGCATCTGTTGATTGCAGTGTTCAATTAGGTCATTGTGATTATTTATAAAAATTGTTCTCTGCATTGTGCTGTGGGAATTTCGCAGATGTGAGGACATATGTTGGGTAAAAACAAACAAAACAAATGGCATAAGTGGGGAAGAGGGTCCTCATCTTGGGTAATATAATGATTCATGTTTATGGACATCTTTATATGGCCAAGGAGACATATATATTGTTTTGGAGTATGAGGAAAATGGAAATTGTAATAAATATAGTGTATAGAAGCTAAAGAATGTGGAGGGTATTTTGGTAAACATATAATTTTTTTAGAAATTATGTAATGTTTTAATACATCAAATCAAACAATGCATAAGAAATAATTCCTCTATAACTAATGACAGCATAACTAATGCGATCATTACTAAAACACCATATTCATCACGCTCTTATACACCCTACCAAACGACCCCTTAATTCTTGTTCTTTTTTTGCACTCTTTTTGCTTTATGCAGATCGGAACTTATCCACCCTCTCCCTCTATCGTGTTAAAATCTTTTGCGTCATTTTTATCAATTTCAATATTAACCAGGACCAATTTTAAAATGGAGTCATTTTTTATACGAAATTCCAAGACTTTCTACTTTCTCAATGTGGGAATTTTATAAGTGAAAGAAAATGCTTCCTATTTATCTTCCATAGCAATATTCTAATGAAAGTAGTAAATAAATGTCGAGGAAAAAAATTATAGTTTAAAGTTATGTCCATTGTTTATTTGCTCTAGAATCCTAATTATTCAAAACTGATTAAATACTTAGATATATCTTATCCGAACTTCTAGAATGATATTCTCTTTAGTAGGGAGATTGAGACAATATTCTGTAAATACATAATTATCTTTAATATATTAACTATTTTTTTATTTTTCGATCGCCTGGAAGGAAGTCTGTGGCTAAAAGACTTACAGTCGATACATCTATTCTATTAGTTCTTCTCTGACAGAATATTCTTAAATGCTTTTAATTTCTTTATCCGATCAATGAAGGCTTGGACTAGTTGCCTAGATTTTGAATCTAGAGTTGTATCATCATCAAACTCAATAGTCTATTACTAATAGTGATTAGGAGGATGGATCGGAATCTGGTGAAAAGTATTTTCATGCCAATGCACAAATAGCCAATTCTGAGACCGCCATTAAGCAATATCGAAATTTACAACAATATATTTAAGTTCAGCCACTTAAGAATCAACTTTCAACATGAGCGACTAAAAACTCAACATCCAAAAGTGACAAGACTTAATTAGCATGTTACTTGTACAAACAAATTTCAAACATATGCATAAGAAATTTGGCGTGCCAAAGCCAAACTTCAAAACTAGAAGTTATGACTTAATTATTAGACATATTAGCATCTAATTCGGATTCATTTTAAGGCAATTAAGAGGGAAACGCTTCCTATTAGAGAACATTTCATGTCTAAAACTCGAACTCAAACCTCTAATTAAGTATGGATAAATTTTATCCATCCCACGACAAGTTACTACTTAATTATTAGACACTTTATCTACTACAATAGTAATTGAACTCCGTAGGATTGAAACACCTTTTATTGAAGATTTCCAAACTCAACTTGACTAGTCAATTTGTTAAGCTGGAACAAACATTCATCAATATTAATTAGTTGTTGCATTCCCAAGTATATTTATCACTGAAGTTGAATTACTGAACTCAACAAACTTGACAACCAACAAATACATATTCCAAAAGATACTCAGAAACATATCAAAGAACTTGAAGTGAAGATATCAAATCGTATTCATGAAGGTAGTCTAGGAGAAAATCGTGAATTCACTGAAGAAGATGACTGAATATGGCTCAAGTAGCAGTCTCCGACGCCGAAGATGAGACCAAGTTTGAAAGGGTAAAAAGGAGGCACTTTAAAGGTTAAAATGTGAATTCAATCCATACCTTCTCTTTAAGCAAATTAAGTACTTAAAATAAAATCTGTAGTATATTTTTCTTCAAAAGATTCAACACCAGTCGTTACCTGCTGAATGTTTGCCTTGTTCCAATTCAACAAGGCGTTCTGTACAACAACCTAATAAAACCCATCTTTCCTAAATGGAGGAAAAAATACATGCTGCTCCAACAACAGAGCTACCAGCCAGAGCAACATAAAAAGTATGCACGCAATAAATCCTCCCAAAGGCATCTTCCCACCCAGGTCACTGCCATTTACTACATCCATCAAACTGCTTTGAGAACTGAGTGGATTGCAATTGAAAATATTAAAAGCATAACCAAAAAGTAAAAGAAAAAATAGATAGGATGATATCAACACGAGCTATGAGATTATGAGAATTTGGCAGAAAAGAAAAATCTATAATGAACTTTGCAATTTTCCTTCTTCCCCGTAAAATCGACCAAAACAATGTAAAACCTTCTATTTCCTTTTCAATTGATCACTGGAAAGGAAAAGCACAAAAAAAAATCCAAAAAGAAGCAATTTGCCCAGCATCATCCACTGCAGACTAACATTTTCCTAACTTCTACTTATAAAACGCTACCTTTGATTCTTTTGAGCCAGCAGGACAGCAGCAGACTAACTTATTTCTCTTCTCTGCACTTCAAAATTCCAAAGCCACCCACCACTTGTGAACATGCATCAGAGATCCAAAAGAGACCATAAAAAAGATGTATCTCTTGACAAACCAAACTGTATGCATCCCATATACATGAGAAATCACTATATTCAAACATCAGATTCAGATGAAGTCGACCCGGAAGAAGCAGTTCCAGGATTAGTAGCAAAGTGCAACTCAGGCAGCATCAAACACTTTGGCTGGGCACCTTTGTAAACCTTCAAGGACGGCTTCAGCTTCATATACTGCAATTGCAGGGATTTCATAAAATTAGTCAGGCAGAGTCGAGGAAAAAGAGCTTTCTTTTTCAACATAGTTTCTGACTTTAATTGAGTCCCCCCACCCCACCCACACAAAGGGTACTTAATGCTGCTCCAAATTTAACTAAAAAATCAAGTCTAATTTCAGCGGTAAACTGCAAGTCCCGCAGCAGAAAGACATAAAAGGATAGCATTTGTTTTTTGATAAATAAAAGGATAGCATCTGCTTTTTTATGAATAAAAGGATAGCATCTGTTAAGAACTGTAGACAACAAACTTTCTATAGGTCATGTTAAGGTACAGTATGCCATGAATATTCTCCAAGAAACCTCACTAGTATCAAACCCGCAGGCTTCAAACTTAATCATGGAATATCTTTTAACATAGCTAAATGTAACATAGGAAGTGATCTCTTATCAAATAAGATACAAAAACAGCATTTAGAGTTAGTTACCTCCTCATAAAAATTATTAATTTCTTCCTCTGTCAGGCCTTCGTCTTCCCCAGCATTTTCATCCCAACCAAGAGAACGTAGGAAAGCAGCCTCTTCTTCATCTGGATATAGCGCTCCATTTATGGACGAGTTGTTCTCCTCGACATCGTTATGTCTTTGAACATGGTTTTGAGCTTCATGAGGGTCTCCATTGCTGGTTCTCTCACTTCCATTTTCAGAAACACTAGGACACAACGAGGCACCATCCTCATCTTTAGTTTTAAGACCAGACTGCTCCCTACTGTTAGATGAAGCCATACCAGAGTCAGGAAGGACAGTAGAAGAATTTAAAGAAGTTTTCTTCCTCATTAGATTGAAAAAATCACTCCTGCTTTGGGCTTGAGACAGGGAAGATCTCTTCTCTGCAGTAGATCGTGGCTTTAGTGATAATGCGGCAGCCTTGGTTTCAAGGGAAGTCACCCTTGAAGTTGGACTGGTCACAGCAGGAGCTGAAGGAGCCACTGCAGGAGGGCAATTAGCTAATCTACTGCCAGTGTTTTTAGCTGGACTCTGTGCTTCTTTTGACAAAGAGGTGACACCATTTTCGCGTCCTGGCTTCAGAACCAGAAGAGTTTTGCCATGAGATGTAGCTGGAGCTTCCGCTCTGACTTGTCCACTACGGGGCTGATTAGCAAGTTGAGTGGAAAAAGGTTGTTGCGTACTCTTAGCTATTCCAACCATCTCATTTGTCCTAGCTGTAGATTTTGGTTGCTTTGACTTATCAGCAGAGCTGGAAACCTGGAAACAATTACTTCCCATTAATATGGATATCAACCATCCATCAAGCACAACCATCATATGTAAATTCTATATCCAAAATACTGGAGAAGAATACAACCAAAATTGAAAGTAAATAGCTTCCTCAACAGAATTAATATGCGATATGATTTCAGCCTTTTTCATTTTCAGTAGACATCCTGCTTCCTCTTATCTACATGAAGATGCATAAAAGCTACAATGCAGTATGTGTTCATGAAATATAAAAGGCTAAAATGTAGCTCAGTGATTTGGTTCCTTGAGTGCCACGAAAGAACAAAACAAAATGTGGAAGACAAACAACATAGGAAGGAAATACAAACCCCACTAGCCGAGAGAGGTGGACAGAGAAATGTCATCATGTATAATGCCCTTAAATGTGTTTTAGTGCGTTAAGCTTTAGAGGAGGGTAGGCACAATCTATGTAACAGTAGTTAGCTGAAGATGTGATTCCTTTATGTCTGTTCTCTAGTATTGCTTGTCCAGTGAAATAGAACTAGGAGGCAACACTAGCTCCCAACAAAAGCAAACACTCGTGTCACAACCTCCGTTACACAAGTTTAACTTATTCGTGGTTACCCACTCCCTGAGAGAGTGAGAGCAAGAGAGACAGGATAATGTCACATAAATAGGTCAAACATAATCAAAGCAACCATTTAATTTCTAGTACTTCTATATTTTGTAAGTGCCAAAGAATTATTAAAAAGACTAAATAATTCACCAATCAATGAATGTGATCAACCACAAGGCTACAGCATTACATAGAGAAAAATAGAAGCCCAGACAAATTTTACATGCAACTTTCAAATTTCATTACACATAATTCATGATCATTTAGACATTGGTTGTCACTATCCAGAAAGTTCCCCTCGCCACTACCTTCAATAATTTGGATTCCTGCAGCTCATCTTTTAATTGACATTTTTTCTTTAGCTTCACCAGTATAATCATGTATATGTACAAGCACATCAGCAGGTGGATAGAAGAAAAGGCAATCATAGACATGATTCTACTCAAGAACCCAGCTAACACCCTAATATGTGGATTCAAATACATTAAAGGAAACACAGAAGTACGAACAACATTAACAATTGTGACTCACATAAATCAAGGGCTTTCAAAGAAAAATTAAAGAAAGACAAGGTCTACAAAGCAAGACAATGACTCACTGAGTAGGGAATTGTCTAGATAAAGAGAGCATCATTGTTTGTAAGATTCAGTAGATGGAAGTTCTCAACAACAAGAATAGGGAAAAGAACCTCACTTGTGTCAAGGCATGTGTAAAAACTATAGTTATCACAGAAATCCACACTTCCAATGATTCGTGAATACCTACGACTATTTACAAACACAACATAATGATGATTCATCTGGTAAAATGAAATTCTCACAATTTTTATTTATTTTTTCAGGTGTAGCCACACCCTACAATAGTCTAAACTTGTGTGTTGAAAATAAGCTCCAGTATATAATGTTACGAGGATCTTGAATGTTCCTTAAATTTTGCAAAGCCTATGCATAGCTATATAGCCAACTGATTTTCAATCTTGTTATACATGTACAGGTTAAGAAAATTGATAACATGGAAAACAGGGTATGTCAACAATGCCTGACCACCACACCACGGCCCAGCACTAACAATACTTTTGTCAAAAGAGGGTTCATAATCCCCTGGAACTCATCAAAGACCTATAACCAGCACAAGTTAGTTACACTTTTATCCACATGAAACCTACAAAAAACCAGGCTATCATAATCATTTGTTAAGCCCCTTGCTTCGTAATACCAACTAATAACCTATATTACAAAGACATGGCTATCAAGATCATTTGTTAAGCTTCCTGTTTCATAATATCAACTAATAACCTAGTCTACTACAACAGATTATTAGCATCCAACCCATATGCAACAAACAGAAAAGTCTGACAGAGCCAATGCCTAACTGCAAAAGGATAAAAATCAGAAATGACTACAGAATTCTCAATTGCATCATGAATGTACTCCTCCAGAATCACTTCTATAGCTACATAAAACAAACCAATAAATAATGACCCATATCGGTAAAGTCATTCAGGAAAAAATTAAAACACTGTGGAATGCATCAAAAAGATGCCTTTGAATATGTGCATATAACATGATGAGGCATACCGAGGCTTTAGGCATTGAAGGCATCACAGGTATCAACTGTCTAGATTGCTTTATAGCTAATTCCTCAAGCCTCTGCGTCTTATCAGGGATCTACACATGCAAAACACACACAGATGAACATCTCTTCCAAATTTAACCGAGTAAGTAGTAGCAATAACAAAGAAAATTACCTGGGCGGTGGCACGGGCACGCGGCGCTGCTTGTGACAATGCCTCAGCCATGTTAAGACTAGCCGTCCCACTTGAAGCGCTAGGTGTTGGAGCTGCAGCAACACTTTGTTGAGAAGCTGAGCTCCCCATACCAATGCTGCCAACCATAGGAGGCACCTCTGCCAATGCGGAGGTCCATTTATCAGTACCACCAAGCAAAGCCGAGTTCCCAATTGGCAAACTTTGAACTGCTGAGCTCAAACCAGGCGATGAGACCCTGGTCACCTGCCTCTCTTCAATCCCAAGAGAAGGAAAATCCTTCTCAAATGCTGTCTTCTGGTTACCGTTAAAACTACTTCCCCCAGAATGAATACCATTGACACTATTATGGGTGCTACTAATACCACCTTTCGAGTCCTCAGCCCTGCGGGGCAAGAACTCACCAGGTTTCCTGGACACCAGCGACTGAGAACGCCTCAAGTTGTTCTTATCGACTCTGCCAGCTAAGATGTTCTCCAGAGGATCTGATGCGTCATTATCCCATAGATCAACAGCACCTGATCTTTCTTTCTCTCTTTCACGATTTTTATCGCGATGATTTCTATTAAAACTACTGTATGGATGCTTCGAACTAGTACCACCAGAACTACGCCTAGAATTTGATGATGAACTGCGATCCAAAAACACAGAACGTGGTCTATCTTTGTCACTAACCCTCCTAGGAGATCTATTGCGAGATGACAGTGTGGATAAAGTAACATCTGCAGCAAAGAAACACAAACGTACAACATTGTCATGCTTAAACTTATAACAACAACAACATACCCAGTATATATTCCCACAAGTGGGGTCTAGGGACTGTCATGCTTAAACTTAATTACAAAAATTAACAACTACCCCTCGACCCCAAGCTAGTTTGGCCCCTCGACCCCAAGCTAGTTTGGTCAGCTATATAAACCCTCAATATCCATTATTCGTTACTTAAAAACATGTGATTATGACTGAAAGGAATTCAAGAAGTACCTGAATGCAAAGAAGATGATGCAAAGTGGGGACTTGAAGAGCCACCCCCAGTAACACTTGCAGTACTTCTCAACCATTCTGGAACTAATGCTGGTTCACTCCTTTCCATTGGCGCAGAACATGATCAGATTACTCTACAACAAGACCTTTTATATCCAACTCCCTTTTCCTTTCTCAACCAATATGTCCAGATTTTTTCCAAGAATTTGCAATAAACAACCACATTACTCTATCTAAAAGTTCCCCCAAAAGAAATTCAACTTGCTTCACAAATTCTAGACCAAAATCAACCATGCACCTTCCTTTCCTCTTTATCTTTGAGGCAATTTCACCTGTATCCCAATCTTTACTTCGGCTTCACAAATTTGAAATAGGTTTTACAAAGTTAATACCTATGTCAAAAGTCTTCCGTTACTCCATCTCTTTCAGCAAAAAAAAAGATGGATGACGAAACAATTGAAGCAATAATCAGACTATCATTATTTCTTCTCTAGCAATTACAGAAGATATACCCCTTTTTTAGGTTTCCCAACAAGATTTCAACACCTAAACTCAACGACCCACCATGCCAAATGGGTAGTAAAATTCACAAATCCACAAACCCTAGACCCGCAATAACTTCCCCCCAACAAAACTTAGGGTTTCTACACCACCACCAACCCAGATAACAAAACTAGATATTGCCAAAAATAACCCCCCCCCCTCACATACCAAAATAGAACACAAACAAAACCAACGAATGCAATAAGATCCTCAATAAAACCCTAACCGCTCTAAAATAACGCCAAACCAAAAACTTTGATATATATATATATATATACACCGAAATATATATATATATATATCCGTTTCGGCTGAATACCCAATTTCTTAATAGTAAATAGAAATAAAATCTTTTTTTCTAAATATGTAAAGCGCAGTGGTAAACACAGAGAGAGACGATGAGGGCGAGAGAGAGAGCAGCGAAGGAGCAGAGCAGAGAGAGAGAGAGAGTGGTACTAGGGCAAAACAATAGGGACTGTGGTTATGGTAATGTGTGTTGTGTGTATATTAGGGCAGTTATAGATTATACTGCGTGTGTGTGTGTGTGTACGAGATTGGGAAGGAGAGGGTTGGGGGAAACTGGAAAGCCTATGTTTTGTTTTTTGATAAAAATGGTTAATCCTCGAGTGTTTGATATTGTTAGGTAATGAGTTCTCTTTTTGCCGTAGCCTTTTTGTGTTCTTTTCTAGACTAGATGTGTTATACCGTGTGTTTTGATGTTTGTATAATTTTACTTCTTTTTTTAGTTTTCCATTTGGTGTTCCTATAGGTATTGAAGTCGATTAATTTAGATTTATACTGTGTAAGATTCATTTAAAAGAAAAATACTTATTTATGTATTTTTTCAACACAAGACATTTGATTAAGTGTGAAAAAAGTACAATTCTACTTTTCTCTAGAAAAATTAGGATAATACTAGTAATAATAAACGATTAAGGAGGACTGATAAACTTTCTTTGAAGCTTGGCCTCATTATGAAAAGGATTCAAACTATTGATGCAAAAACATTTCTATCAATTGTAAAAATTATTGATTATTTTCATTATTTCAACAATTTATAATAATTTTTTTTTTTTTACTATTCTATTTTCTGAGAAGAGGCTAACAAGGTTAGGAGGGTATATGAAAGATTAGGAGTCCAGCATTTTACATTAAAGAATATTTGGATAAGCTTAGAAGATAATTAAATCAACATTTAAAATGTACAAGGTAAGAACAATTGAACTCTCATTAAGTCCTCCATTTTTTAGTGGTTTGAATTATCTTTTGAAAAGTATTTGTATTCCTATCTAGATAGAACATTTCAAATAGAGTTGGAAGGCATTTTTTTATTTTTAAAATTAAGTTAAAGTGTTAACTAATTAGTCACATTGTAGATAAACATGGGAATATGAGATGAATTTTTGAGTATTGAAACACAAAAATAGCATATCATTATTTCTTGGCTTGCTAATTACGCTAAACTCATATTTATTCTTATATGTAAAAGAAATAGAATATTGTTGTGAAATAATAGCAATATCAATATGTAATAAGATGTAAACAAGAAACGCAAAGAAAAAGCGAGAGATTTTCTTATTTATTCAAGTGTCCAACAAATTTTTATGAAACTTTTATTTATAGGATTATATTGAGGAATATTAAATAATGTCATGTACATAACTATTAAATTTTTAGGAGGTTACGATAATAAAAATTATGAAAGTAATGAAATAAAGATTAAGAATTTATTCCTCTAGGAGTTATGGATGCAAATGGACATCTACTCTTAATTCTTCATAATAAATATTGATAACTTTAATAGTAATTTATTTAGAAGGTGAAAGGTTTATGATACGATTACGAGTGTGAGATCTCACCAAATAGGGATAGAGAATGTGAAGTTACTTAGGCATGCAGCTCGCGTTGCTCAACACTCGTTCCTGAAAACAAAAAAAGGCCATAAGATTTAAAGAAATCATAGAATGTTGATATAAGAAATGAAGCATTTATATCAAAACTCATAACATAAACATTTGAAATGTTATAATCAGGTTAAAATAATTTTCAGAGTCATGCTTTAGCTTAAATTCTTCAATCATAAATATTGTAAGTTTATTTTTAAGTCCGGAGTTGATGGTTGAATATTTCTAGATCCTATTTGATGAGAATTGAGTATACGATTGGAGGTTTTATGTATAGATATCGTTGACCTGTGTTGCTTTATGTGTAGGTAAAAACAGGCTTGATAGGGGATGAAAATTCATACTTTGCTTCATATTTGAATAAACGATTGTATGACTTAAATGCTAAATATTCAACTTTGGAAACAAATTATTTTGTCTTTAAATGTTCTTGTTGCAGTGAGACTTTAAATGTGTAATATGAAATATTGACGATATAAAGTTTCATGGAATATTTGAAATGACATTGTCAAAAATAATTGTCACTTATTCTTATTAAAGAAATGAGATTTTCCCTTAGTGCTACTTAGATAAAGTAATTGAATTCGGCTAAAAGATGTCATGACTTTAAAATTAAATACTATATGATCTTTGTGTTTGAGGTGTACATGTGGCGTACACTCGGGCGATCAAGGATATGTATGATGGAGGCAAGATCAGGGTACGAACAGTGGGAGGAGACTCAGAGCACTTTTTAAGTGATGATGGGGCTGCACCAGAGATCAGCTCTTAGCCCATTCTTATTTGTCTTGGTGATGGATGGACTGACGCGACAAATCCAAGGGGAGGTGTCATGGTGTATGTTATTCGCAAATGACATAGCCCTATTTGATGAGACTCGCGGCGGAGTAAACGCTAAGTTGGAGGTTTGGAGACAGACGCTGGAGTCTCAAGGGTTCAGGCTAAGTAGGACCAAGACAGAGTACTTGAAGTGCAAGTTCAGTAACGGGAGCGAGCATGAGACAGGCGTGGAAGTGAGGCTTGGTACTCAGGTCAGTCCTAAAAAAAGAAAGCTTCAAGTACCTCGGGTCTGTTATCCAAGGGAATGGAGAGATTGATGACAATGTCACACATTATATTGGGGTCGGGTGGATGAAATGGAGGCTCGCATCTGGAGTCTTATGCCATAAAAAGGTGCCACCAAAACTTAAAGACAAGTTCTATAGGGTGGTGGTTAGACCGACTATGTTGTATGGGGTGGAGTGATGGTCAGTCAAGACTTCGCACATCCAAAACATGAAAGTTGCGGAGATGAGGATGTTGAGATGGGTGTGTGGGCATACAAGGAGGGATATGATTAGAAATGATAATATCCGGGATAGAGTGAGAGTGGCCTTGGTGGAGGATAAGATGCGGGAAATGAGGTTGAGATAGTTCGGGCATGTGTAGAGGAGAGACACAAATGCCCCAGTGCGGAGGCGTGAGAGGTTGTCTATGGACGAGTTCATGAGGGGTAGAGGTAGGCCAAAAAAGTATTGGGGAGAGGTGATTAGACGAATTATGGCGCAGGTGCAACTTACTTAGGACATGACCTTAGATAGGGGGTTGTGGAGGACACTGATTAGGGTATAAGGGTAGTAGGTAGTTGAGCGTAGTCCTACTTACGCTTAAAAATTAGTAGTTGTAGTGTTATTATTGTAGGCATGTTTAGCCTATCATACTAGTAGGCGTAGTATTGCTTTATAGTCCGTTGTCGCTTGATTTCTGTTGCTATGGGTTCTTTAGTGTACTTTATTTTTCTTATTTACCTGCGTTAGTTATTGCTTCCTTTTTCAGAACGCGCTATATTCCCTTTTGTTACCATTATTTTCATATTGCTTTAAATGTTGTGTCCGGCTCCGACCGTTTCTCTTGCTTTGCTTGTGCTTATGCTTTGTCTTGAGTCGAGGGTCTTTCGTAAACAGTCACTCTATCTACCAAGGTAGAGGTAAGGTCGGTGTATACTCTACCCTCCCCAGACCCACATTGTGAGATTTCACTGGGTATGTTGTTGTTGTGTTTGACCTAACTGATCAGAGGAAGGCCAGTCACATGAGTTTATATTCTAGTGTATCATTGCCTAGCTGGTCAGGGAGGTACAAATTATCTTGTATGACATCCTGATGTATTTCTATACCGTTGTGTGATTTTTGATGAAACACCGGATGTGTAGATTGATGCCTATATTGACAAATATTGTGAACAAACTCTTATGATGTTAAGTGAATTATTTTGCAATTTACCCGAAATATTTAAATTCTTGAATTTCCATATCAAAACTTGACATGCATATTGATTTTTATATAACCTTTGCCCCACCATAGAGTGATTTTCCTATGACACATACGGAGTGTTCCAATATTCAAGCTCAATTTCCATGTTGTCATATTTTCAAGTGTTGGTTAGACACATGAAGAATCGTGTACGAGCTAGGGTCCGACTTCATTTCTTCTTTTAGTGAAGTAACCTCGAATCGTGGGAGCACGTTGAGTATTTCATTCTTTTGTACATTCGGGCTAAGCTTGTAACAATTATACTTACATTCTTAAGTATTGTAGCTCCACAAATAGTGTCGAGTTATAGTTTGGGCTTTTGGTATTTGTACGAATTTAATCTTTTATTTTTATGAAGTATTTTTCGAAGGTTGTAATGCTATTGATATTAATTATTCTCGATTAATCGAACATAACAAGATATATGTGAACACAATTCTGGTAGGTAATACATGATAATGGTCCACTCGGTGTGAGTGGCAACACGGAGTGCTGGATACATTTCATTCTTTTTTGGGGCGTGACAATCATAGCTCATAAAACAACATTTGGAATGGTGATACTTGCACAATCTTGTTCCCACAAGTACTAGTTCACAATTAACGACTTAAACATCATTTTTCATAAAATTGTCAAACACATACATGTTTTTAGAGGAGAAACTCCTAGAAGGGTAGGCCTCTACTTACTTCGGCTTTAGCTTAAGAGAATGGTGATATAAGCTCAAATTTTTACCAATGATAAATCTAAATATTCATCTTGGGGTGTGTCATTATATGAATAAGGGTGTGTCCTTAGCTCACCCAACACAATCCTTAAAACCCAATCAATGTTTTAACTCGCCCATATGCTAATCAAATTCTACTAATAGGCTAAAAGTTAAAATATTAATTAAATTCTTAACTTGTATTCTAGAGGGGAGGTGTCATGGTGTATGTTATTTGCGGACGATATAGTTTTGATTGAAAAGACTTGCAATGGAGTTAATGCTAAGTTGGAGGCTTGGAAACAGACCTTGGAGTACAAAGTGTTCAAATTGAGCAGAACCAAGACGGAATATTTGGAGTGCAAGTTCAGTGACGTAGCGCGTGAGGAGGACGTGGAAGTGAGGCTTGGGACACATGCCATACAAAAGCAAGGAGGTTTCAAGTTACTTGGGTCCATTATCCAAGGAAGCAGAGAGATTGATAATGATGTTACACACCGTATTGGGGTTGGATGTATGAGATGGAGGCTCGCCTCTAGAGTCTTGCGTGATAAGAAGGTGCTACCAAAACTTAAATAGAGTGGTAGTTAGACCTACTATATTGTATAGGGCTGAGTGTTGGTCAATCAAGAAGTCTCATGTCCAGAAGATGGAGATGGCAGAGATGAGGATGTTGCGATGGATGTGTGGGCATACTAGGAAGGATAATATTAAAAATGAAGTTATCCGGGACAAGGTGAAACTGGACTCGGTGGAGGACAAGATGTGGGAAGCGAGGCTAAGATGGTTCGGGTATGTTTAGAGGAGAGGCATAGAGGCTCCGGTGTAGAGGTGCGAGAGGTTGGCTTTAAACGGGTTCAGAAGAGGCTGAGGTAGGCCGAAAAGTATTGTGGAGAAGTAAAAAGGTAGCACATAGCGCAGTCGTAACATACCGAGGGCATGTCCTTAGATAGAAGGTTGTGGAGGACAAGGATTATGAGGTATTAGTACGTGTCACGTGTATCCTTACACACTAGCAGGCGTAGTGTTATCTTGTGGGTTCTTGTCCTTCGATTTTCTGTTACTATCTGCTATTCTTTGTACTCCGATTATCGTACTAGTTTGATACATTTACTATTAAAATTTCTCCATTAATGCTTATTTATAGTATTTTGCCATAATTTCTTTACTTTACTACTTGATTTTACTTTCTTCAAACCTTATCTGACCTTTTTTGTCATGTTTTCTCTTGAACCGATGGTCTTTCGGAAACAACCTCTCTACCTCCAAAAGTAGGGGTAAGGTCTGCGTACACTCTACTCTCCCCAAACTCACTGTGTGGATTACACTTGGTATGTTGTTGTTGTTATTGTTGTTGTTGTTGTTGTTGTTGTTGTTGTTGTTGTTGTGTTCTAGAGGGGTTTAAACTTCTAATCAATAATATTATTTTTCAATTTTAAGATACGATAGACTTAGAATAATGAGAGAACGTTAAAAATAATTTACATTGATGATTTGGATGGTTGAAAGTTGAACTCCCCCTCTTAGAATTATGTCCTAGTTATTAAATAAAAATGACGTGAGATATTATTGTTTTATATGAATATTTTTATCGGCGTAATTGGGGGATATACATGGTTAGAGAAGTTTAAAATTAACATACACTTTGAATAAGTTCGGATGTTTTGATGAAACCTCGTGAAGTTGATGGGTCAGGGTAATAAATCGGTGCAAGTTTAAGTGGCTATTAGACTATTCAACCAACTTAGCAAGACCATTTTGGATTTCACAAATATTATTTGCTTCATAAAAATTTGAGAATAATTCCACTTCCCTATAAGTACATCTGCCTGCTTATATAAGTTACAATTGTAAAGAGAAAAAATTAGTGTGATAGTCTACATTTTGAAATGAAAAAGACAAGTGTGGGATAGTTAGGAGAGATTAGGATTGGTGTAGTTCACCCACACCAACCTAAGATATACATAATACATCTCTTGAGATACACATATATCACTAAATCATACTCTTTACATAACAAATACCCCTTGTTAAGTGTCCTTGTCCTCAAGGACAAACTAAGAAAACTGTTGGTTTAAGTTGTGCAGATCAATCTAATTGTTATCTTCTACTGAACAATTAAACCACTTAATCAAACTTTGAGTAACCGCCCTGTTGTTTTTAGTAATCACCCTCTTCTCCAACACTGCTTCAGGCTCTAAAACCTTATGACCATGAGAAGAAAGTATCATGAAAAAATCAGGGATAGAAGGAGCATCACCAATTTTCTGTATCAGCTGAGAGATATAAAAGGTGAAATGGATTTTGACATGATGAGGAAGACCCAATTGATAGAAATGGTACCAATCTTCAATAGGCCAAAATATTGAGGATTGAGCTTGTGATAAGCATGACCTCTCATAGACATATGCATGTAAGGTTGCAATCCTAACATATATCAAGTCACTCACTGCAAACTTCCTAGGGGACATATGTTTGTCATATTGTTGCTTCATCCTGGACTGAGCTAACTGCAAATGATGTTTAAGTAACCTAATAGTACTTTTCATAGCCTGCAAACTTCTACCCACCTCATCCCCATAGAATAATGAGCAATGTAAGGCAAATGCAAGAGAGTCTTCTCTCCATATAACACTTCACAGGGTGTAAGCCTAGTAGAAGAGTGATAAGTAGTGTTATACCACCACGCTGTCAATGGCAAATAATGTTGGAAATTTGTCTTTGGTGGGAAGGTGCGTCCACCCGTATTTAATGACTTAAACACTAGGGTTCCGTATGTTGAAGGCTTTGTCTCTTCACACTTGCATAATCTACTAAGTGAGTAGATGACCGTAGGGCCAAGAATCGTCAAATTTCATTGAGAAATGAAAGAGATATTAGTCCACGAAGTAAGGTGTTTGAGGAATGAAAATATGGTGTGGACAAATCTACCACATCGGTGGGAAAAGGAAGAATTGTTCTTTTTATAAGTCTCAAAATTGGCTAAGGGTTTGGGACCCCAAGGGGTAACCCGTGTGTTTGAAGGAGGGAGGACCTAGATGTGCTTGGGTTCAAAGCTAAGCCCACACGCGCGCCGCCGCCGCCCGCCCATCCGGTCTGGGGTCGTGGGCCTTGGGCTTCTTCTGATAGACCCTCAAATTGTTTAATATTTACAATTTGGTCCCTGAAGTTTCTGGAAAGATGAAATTGGGAACGACGGAAGGCAGAAAGTTTCTGCCTACCGTTTGGGCCATTACTTGGCAGTTGAGTCCCTCCCCTTATGCTATATATTGGAGCCTTTTGGCTCAAGTGTGGGTGACAAAAACGAGACAACAACATATATACACAGAGATAACACAGATTTTGTCCATAAACGTGAGCAGAAATAGTGGCAAAACAGAAACTCTTCTTTCCTTTTCTATTCTTCAGCAAGTCGTTTCGTGTTTGTTTTTTCTTCGTCAGAATCAACCTATTTGCTTTGTAGTGTTGATTAGTTGTTGTTTTATCTTGGGATACTATTGCCCGCTAACGTAAAAGCATATATACGGGGCAATCTTGTCTTAAAGACAGAGAGACATCTCTCGACTCAGCCACAGTTGTAACAATTCAAATTTAGTGTTTCTTGATTTCAAGTTATCAAGATCCAACACTCAACAAGCTTGCGGCAGTTCTGAACATTGACTTGTTTGTTTATCCTTTCGAACACTTGTAATATTTATTTACTTCCCGTACTGCTTTACATATCCAACAAATAATACCTAATCTTTAAGTGTATCCTAACATATGGACATCTATTAAGCCTTCAACACAACTTTAATTCCCACTCCACAAGCACCAGTCTCAATCACAAATTTCAGACTGAAATTAGGAATAACTAACATATAAGTTGTAGTTATAGCCCTCTTCAATTAGTCAAAAGCCATAGTGGCTTGAATAGGCCGTTCAAATTTATAGTTAGTCAACGTCTCCGATAATTATGATTCCATACCCTTGGATAAATCTTCTATAATAGCCAGTCAAACATAAAATTGCTCTCAATACTTTGACAGTTTTAGGCACAAGTCATTCAACCAATGCTTTAACCTTGTGCACATCTTCTATAAATAAATATTACAAGTGCTTCAAAAGGATAAACAACAAAGATTACAACAAAAAGTTGTCAATCTTTTAATCTTGTACTACAACTTCAAATCTGGATCTTGTATTCAGAAATACAAGAACATGAACTGCTACACTTGTGGTTTGTAGAACCGCTGAGAATTCGAACGGTTAAAGTCCTTTGAGTTTCAAGTTCACACCTGAAACACTTAGCAACCAATTAGATAATCACAACACCACTGGCTGAGTCGAGAGATGACTCTCTGTCTTTACGACAAGACTGCCCCGTATATATGCTTTTACGTTAGCGAGAAATAGTCTCCCAAGATAAAACAACAACTAATCAACACTACAAAGCAAATAGGTTGATTCTGACGAAGAAACCAAACATGAAACAACTTGCTGAAGAATGGAAAAGAAGAACTCTTTTTGGACTGTTCTTGTTCAAGACTTGTTTTCTTCTCTTTCTTTTCTCTCTACACTCAAAATTAGAGAAACATTTTCTCTTTATAGTGTTTAAGAGGAGGAGATGTATTAAGAGGCTATTTTAAGAGGTATAGCAATGGCCAGCAGTTTGGGGTCCAAAAGATAATATCACAACCAGCCCAGAAGCCCGAGCCCGGAGCTACCCGAGATCCGAGCCCAGACCAAACGAGAAGGGTGGGCGGCACGCATGTGGGGATAGCCTTGAACCTAAGCATACCTAGTTCCTCCCTCCTTCAAACACATGGGTTACCCATTGGGGTCCCTAACCCTTATCCATTTTTTAGGCTTATAAAATGAATAATTCTTCCTATTCCCACCGATGTGGGAGATTTGTCCCACACCATATTTTCATGCCTCAAACACCTTACTTCGTGGACCAATATCTCTTTCATTTCTTAATGAAATTTGATGATCATTGGCCCTACGGTAATCTACTCAATTAGTAGATTATACACGTGTGAAGAACCAAAGTCTCCAACATGCGGAACCCGAGTGTTTAAGTCATTAAAAATGGGTGGACACAACCCCCATCAAAGGAAAATTTCCAACAATCCCCTCTTGAAAGAGAATTGGTGTACACATGGTGCCAAACTTCAGCAGTCTTTCAGCGAAAAGATATTGAATCAGGAGAGATAGCTTCTGCTTTGAACCTTCCCTAGTTGAATACCATCGGACTTACTTACTACGCGGTTAACGTGATGTCTTGAACCGTTAGTGTTTAGTGTAAGCCAAGACAATGATACCAACACAATAACTCCCCTTATTCGTTTTCATTCTAATTGTTCTATCCGTTGTGGTCGTGGAAACATTTTGATTCTTAAGTGCGTTCATTTGAGGCAACTTGTCATCGCACTTAAATAGGTGATCTCCTACAAGGTATCTTGTTATATCCCATTTCACAAGTGTTATGAATCATTAAAAGTTTCCCCAACCTTAACCTTAACCGTTTGAGGATTGTTAAAGGTTTGGAAGTTTAGCCTTTACCCACCATGCAGGCAGCACCTTAATGTCTATCGCTTGAACAACTTTGGATTCATGTTTCCTTATAGAAATCATCATACGAAGTGCTCTTGCTTCCACCAAAGCGCTCAACTGAACCTTTTGCATCTTAGTTTTCCATTGAATCAAATTCTTGGGATCTCCAATCAGTATGGTTGGGTTACAACCGCAAAGATTCGTATTGTTAGGGGTTTTAAGCCCATTCTCCTAGACAGACAGAATTCTTGATCTTCGGGCAGTCCCTTAGTTAAAGGGTCCGTTATATTATCCTTTGATGTAATCAACGAGAATGACACACATGGTGATCAACTGCCATACTGTTTTATGTCTCCGACAGATATGTCCAGATGCCATCATCCGTGACCTTCCTGAAGCCGACCGGCTAGACACAATGTATAACTGCTGAAGGCACGAATTTCTCCCAGTAAAGGACGTCCTCTAAGGAGTCGTGAAGTTACTCAACTTCTTATCATGCTTTGTTTAAAGCGATAAACTCCTATTCCATCATGAATGGCCGATGCAAGTTTGCTTAGAGGATTTTCAAAGACACACCATACACATCCACTTGTGCCTTTGGTGTTCTTCAAGTCCGATGTCCAATTTGCATCATTGTGTTCTCCTAGAACCGTACCATAATCCGTAGATAAGCGAATATTTCAGATATCGTCATATCCAATTTTAATGCCTTCTATCGATCATTTTTAGAATCACGAGTGAATCTTAGTTCAACTGATCTACTTTGTAAGCCGATATCAGGTCGGCTATAGTTGTAAAATACATTAAACTACATGTGACTTGCGCATATCGCTCTTGGTATATGGATACACTATGATTCCAATCAATTCTATGATTCATATCCATTGGTGGCTTCAACGAGACTGTCAACTACCTCACAAATGAGTTTAGAATTAGACCAGTCCGTTAGATGTCTTAGAAATTCCAATTCCTAAGATGTCATCTGTGATACCTATATATTTTATATCGAGACTTTTGTTTTAATATGACTTTCACTTTCAGACTGTTGATTTTCCAACTGTTGGCTTTCTAACTTCAGAGTCAAAATTTCTGTTGTCAGATTTATTGTTTCTTTTTTACCTAAAACTTCCAAGACCAAAATGTAAACATTTCAGGGACCAAAAAGAAAGTTCAGGAAGAAGCCCAACAATCCAATCAAACCAACTATGATCCTCCCCTTTAAACTCTCCGATTAGGAAGGCTGTCTCAACATCCATGTCACGCAAGACTGCAATTGTCCTGGATGTTAAGCTACTCCAGGGGAGCACATGTCCAAGTAGCCGAGGCCTTATACTCATCAGTAGATCCATTTACTTTGTACTCAATTTGAGTATCCACTTTTACAACCCAAATGTTCTTTTCCCGGAGGAATGTCAACCATTACACAAGTATGGTTCTATCTGATTGAATCTATTTCTCTCTGTAGCTTCTTTCCAGAGCAGTGCTTCTAGAGACGACGATTCTTTTTTTTTAATTGTCCATGGTTCATTTCCAACCATACAAGCTAGAAGGCCTGAAACAAGGTTTTGTCCCATCTTTGCTCCGTCTCGATTCAACATCTAGAATCCCTGAGTTCTGTAGATCTGGAGCATTAAGTTTTGGATAGTCGGCAACTTTCGAGTCCTGTAGATCAGGAACGTCTGGTTCCGAATAATCAAGCACTCGCGGGTTCATGTTAACCTTGAGCAATTATTTATTTTTCCTCTCAAAGAAAGTTATCTTCAAAGAACCCAGCATTCTTTGACACCAAGAGGCGATAATCACAATTATTATTTGCTGATCCAGTGGATATGCAATCTTCAGTCTTGACCTATTTCCGTATTCCAGCCTCTACCAAGCCACCCCACATCACAACATTTGTAGGTGGGATCCTTTCCATGTTTCACATGGAGGGTTATCCTTATCCTTATGCGGAGTTCTGTTGAGAATCGTATTCGCGGTAAAGATCTCTTTGCCCCACATATTTTGGGCGTACGACTTTGCACTTGGATAACACTGTTAGACTGAGGTGAGTAAGGAGCAACCGTTTGATGAACGATGTTTCACATTCTCCTCTATCACTACGAATTCCTCAATCTGTAGGCTTGGTTGATTTTCAACTTCTGCTTTGTAGAGCTTATCCGTTTCAACAACTTCATCTTTGCTTTTCAACAAACAAAGGATACAATATGTTGTACCATCGTCAATGAAGGTCACAAAGTCTTGTCTCCCCCCTCTATTTTGTACAAACCTCAAATCACCCATGTATGTGTGACTAAGTTCTAAAGGAGCGATGCTTCTTTTGCTATTCCTTTGAAGGAATGGAAAGGGGATTTTGCCTCTTCGCCCACCTCACTTTATTTTGAGGGTTTATGTCGACATAAGGCAACAATCTCAACTTAGTTAGCTTTTGAATGACTTTCTATTTAACGTGTCTTAATCTATGATGACATAGATGCACGGATTACAAATATATCATTCATTTGGCTACAGACATATTGTATCATTCTTAGTTATTACAGACCTATTGGACTAGTCTCCAACCAGCTTGACCAACAGCGTCCCTGAAACCAAGTTTGGGACATGTATCACCTCCTTTTAGAGTGATCCCATTCCCTGAAGTCCTTTTGAGGACAACCTCTCCAACCCCTTCTACTTTAGAGGTGGCGTTGCTTCACAAGAACAACCTCTTGCACGTGGTTAGGGTGTAATCGAATCATATGTGATTTGGATACTCTGGTCCACTCCAGTTGATTTGGCAGAATGAGTGTCCAATTTCTTTTCTGCCTTTCTTTTGACCTTCAGATCATTTAAGACCTGGAAACTCTAGCCCACTCTAGTCGCCCGTAGGCTTTGTACGACTGAGTGTCCAATATCATCCTATCAAATAAAAGATCTTCTGTCAGATAGTGTGACATGTTCAACGTCTTAAGATACGCCATTATCTTTTAGTCTTCTTCTTTTGAGATTGGTGCCCAGACAATTCTTGTAGCTTGCTTAAGAGTGGTAACAGTTTTTGCACAGTCAGTGGATCTCTCTCCTTCGTATGTGCGAACATACTTTACACACTTTTAATAATTACACCTAAAAGAACAGATCTTTTAAGTTTTATTTTCCAATATCCAATCTTTAACCGGGAAGAAAGGTGAGATAAAACTTCTGATTTTAAAGCGTAAGGAATATAATTTTTCTGGAAAACATTTTCATATTCATAGTCTTACTTTAAGCCCTTTTAATCAGCCACCATTTAATCTCATTTTTTACAAGAAAGAAAAATAACTTATCCCAATTTCGGATTCTTGCCCACTTCAGTCACTTCGTCGGACTGAGTGTCTATTTCCTCCTTACCATAATTCGGATCCTTTGTCTGGGACAGATATAGGCCCTCTGCTACATGATAGAACGGCATCTTCAGCCTTCTCCTCTTGTCCTAGTTGACATACTCAGCTTCTCGTGGGCGCTTGTTCCCACCACTCTCAGGAGCGGTGACACCATCAATACATTGACCGTTAACAACATAATCAGAACTGTCTTCTACCAGAAAATCACAATCATAACCAGATTTGGTCACACAACTGTTGACCGACATCTTTCGAACACTAATACAATCTTGTCTTAAAATTGTTGGATATGAAGTGGTGCGGAAAGTAAATAAATATTATAAGTGCTTCGAAAGGATAAACAACAAAGATTACAACAAGAAGTTGTCAATCTTTTAATCTTGTACTAGAACTTCAAATTTGAATCTTGTATTCAGAAATACAAGAACATGAACTGCTACGCTTGTGGCTTGTAGAACCGCTAAGAATTCGAACGGTTAGAGTCCTTTGAGTTTCAAGTTCACATCTGAAACACTTAGCAACCAATTGGATAATCACAACACCACCGGCTGAGTCGAGAGATGGCTCTCTTTCTTTAAGACAAGATTTCCCCGTATATATGTTTTTATGTTAGCGGGAAATAGTCTCCCAAGATAAAACAACAACTAATCAACACTACAAAGCAAATAGATTGATTCTGACTAAGAAAACAAACATGAAACAACTTGCTGAATAATGGAAAAGAAGAACTCATTTTGGATTATTCTTGTTCAAGACTTGTTGTCTTCTCTTTCTTTTCTCTCTACACTCAAAATTAGAGAAAGGTTTTCTCTTTATAATGTTTAGGAGGAAGAGAGGTATTAAGAGGTATAGCCATTGCCAGAAATGTTTTGTACGTTTTGTAATAAGTGCAAAACGTACAAAACGTTTTAGATGGTTAATGCCATAAAAACTGTTGGCTTTCCCGTTGCTGGCAGCATTTCCTGAAACTCCAGGGTCCAAACTGTAAATACTAAGCAGTTTGGGGTCCAAAAGATAATATCAGCAGCAGCCCGATCCCGGACGGGCGGCGGCGCACGTGTGGGGCTAGCCTTGAACCCAAGCACACCTAGGTCCTCCCTCCTTCAAACACATGAGTTACTCCTTGGGGTCCTAAACCCTTATCCATTTTTAGGCTTATAGAATAAACAATTCTTATTTTTCCCACCGATGTGAAAGATTTGTACCCCACCATATTTTCATGTCTCAAACATCTTACTTCGTGGACCAATATCTCTTTCATTTATTAACAAAATTTGACGATCCTTGGCCCTACGGTCATCTACTCACTTAGTACATTATGCACGTGTGAAGAACCAAAGTCTCCAACATGCGAAACACAAGTGTTTAAGTCATTAAAGATGGATGGACGCAACCCCCATCAAAGGAAATTTCCAACAAAGACTTGACAGGATGGATCTATATATGTAAGCACTTTTTCGATTATGAAGGAACCATAGAAGAGGCTAAGGTTAGGATTGTTGTGATTGATTTAGAGGGTTGAGTTTTGCAGTGGCATCAAACAATGCTCAAATAACGTATAAATAGAGGATTACCTAATTAAAGAGATTATATTAGGTCACTATACCATCATTTTGGTCGTACTTTGCAATAGGGTCCAATGGAGGAATTGATTGGATTGAAACAAACAAGAAGTGTCCAAAACTTCTTGGATCTATTAAATGGTTTGTTAAATCAAATTGAATTGACGGAGGAGTATTCCATAAGCTGCTTTCTAAATGGATTAAAATGAGAAATTAAGGTCCAAGTTCAAATGTTGGGACCAAGAACTCTAATAAAAGCTTATAGTTTAGCAAAATTGGCTGAACATTCTCTGAAATTGTAGAGGGGTCAGAACTAGTCAAATATGAGGAATTATGTACCTTTGATTTCTAGCTATTCAAAATCCTTGGATTTCTCAGTCCAAGAATTACTCTTATTACCAAGGAGCTGAGAGAAGTAAAAGATCAGATGAAGGTAAATTCTTTGAGCCAATGGAAAGCCAACAATTAAAGGATACATGAAGTTATTTAAGGGTAATATGGATGAGAAAAGAGTTAAGGACCAGTGCTTTTGGTATGATGAAAAATATGTGCCTCGCCACATTTGCAAGAAGAGGATATAATAGTTCATTCTTAAAGTAGATGAAGATGTTGGAGAGTGGGAAGGAGATGACTGTGTAGATGAATGGGATAGGGCATTGAAGATTCCACTATGAATGCACAAATGTCAGTTCATGTTCTTGATGGAACAATAGACTACAGAACTATGAGAGTTAAATGATTGACCAAAAAAAAGCTATGAGAGTTAAAGGCGGAGGGAAACGAAAAGTGGTGCATATCCTAATAGATTCTGGTTTAACTCACAATTTTATGGACGTGGGGATTGCAAAGAGGTTGGGATGTAGATTAGAAACTGTCAATCTTTTCTCAGTATCAGTTGCCAGTGGAAATAAATTGTACGATTCTTTCATGATTAGGAAGTATCCTAGAAGATACATGGTGTGGAATTCAATGATTGATCACTTTAGGAGACATATTCTGGAACTTTAGACAGCAGAAGATGGAATTTCAAATAGGGGGAAAAAGTCATTAAGAGGAAGTCCACTTGAAAATTCAAAGATGATATACAGTTATCAAATGAGGGAAGTTTTCGAACCATTCTGGACAGTTAAGCATGATGGTTGTAGCTCAGGTTCAGGCAAGGGAAGAGAAAACTATTTGCTTACATTCCTAATATTCTTCATTGTGCGTAGTCCCTATCAGTTTTCCATCTCATAGAGATCATGATCATAAAATCATTTTAAAGGACGGAGTTCCACTAATGAATGTTAAATCATATAGGTATTCTGCGACACAAAAGGATGAAATAGGTAAGATTATCCAAGAGATACATGATGCATGGGTTATTAGACTCAATGTAAGGCTATTTTAATGACCTATAACTATGGTCAGGAAGAAGTATGTTACTTGAAGGCTATACATTGATTATAGACAGCTCAAAAATCACATTGTCAAGGATAAATTTTCAATTCCAGATAAAAGAGGAACTCGTGAATGAATTATAAATCTATATATTTCTCTAAACTGGACTTGAAATCTGGTGACTAGATCGGGATGGCTGACAGAGACATTGAGAAGAATTTGTAGTGATGCCCTTTCCACTGATAAATACTCCTACATTCTAGAGCTTGATGAATAAGATTTTCTAACCTTATTTGAGAAAATTCATTATTTTTTATGATATACTCTTACACAACTCTTGCATGGTCTAATCATTTGTTACATTTAGAGTGTAACAATCCGTCCGGTTGTTTTTAGCTAAAGACCCTTATTAGCTTATTTGACCCTTCCCGTAGACTCTTTGTGGGGTTTATGATGCGCGAGAATGGGTAGCATGAATCCCGAGGTCCATTTATATGAATTTCGAATGCAAAACCCAAAACTAGAAACTTAGAGTTGGATAGTTTGACTCAAAGTTGACTTTTGGATAAATGGGTTTGTTTCTGGGTTCCGTCGTTTTCGACCGCTCTGGAGGGTCATTTATGACTTAGTCGAGTCGTTGGTTCACTTTCTGAGGCAATCAGATGTATTTTGTGGCTTAATTTGTGAATTTGGATATTTGGTTTTCTGGGACGATTCTTTAGAAAAGTATGCTTTAGCTCGGTTAAATGTGAAATTCGAGGGTACAAGCGAGTTTGTAGCATTGTTTACCTTAGACGAACATGTCTGGTTTGTGTCTGGGGTGTCGGGAGTTTTTCGGGTGTTGGATAGGAGTTTTGGGTTATTTTCCTAGCGTCAGCACCAGCATGTTGGCTCGCCGAAGCGGGACTTTGGAAATTATGGGTTTTCGCCATGGCGAAGGATCTGTCCGCAAGGGCGAGTCCGTCTCCATGGAGTCGTGTTCTCCGTGGCGCTGAGGTGAGGTGTCAAGTTACACCGCTCCAGCGAGGGTCTGGTCCGATGTAGCGAGTCTGCTCCAGCGGAGTCGATTCCACTGGGACTGAATCACTATTCAGGTGTCCTATTTATTCCCTTACGTCAGAAATCTTTTCTCCAAATAGCAAGTCTTAAAACCAGAGTCGTCCTAGCGTATTTCTAGAGGTCTAAGAGCAATTTCATCCTTGGGGTAAGTGATTCTTCCTTTGTGAATTAAGTTTATGCTACTAAGTTCCTTAAAAATAGTGATATAGTATGAATATAAGTTAGGAAAGATGAGCTATGCATTTTTTGTGAGAATAAGAGAGTTAAGTTATTGATTAATGGAGGTTTTATGGGTTAGTCTTTTTATATTAATGTAAATTAGTAATGGATATGATTAGATAATCGTGTTTTAAGGCTTAATTCAGTTATAAAAGCCTATTCCAATTGGGGAAATTCTAGGGTTATTGGGTCTTTTTGTATATTGTTCAATGGAGGGTTCAATTGTGAATAGATTTACAATTAACTTAAGGATGTGACTACCTAGTATGTATTCTTGATATTTGAGTATTAAACTTAGAGTCTTGGTAGCGTAGGCCCGGGATTGGTATTTAAGTCTTGCTTTATGTTGTGCACACTTTATATTAACTATTATAATATGCGTGATTAGACTTCGATTATCACGAGGCGCAGAGGAAGGGCAAGGCTATCATCGAGGCTTGATCGTGTAGCACTTCTGTTCGGCCCAGAGGTAGTTTATGGTTTAGTTTTTCGAGACTTTGATAGAGGTGCGTAATTAGTTATAACTATTGAGAGATATTAGATGTGTTTGGGGTCCCACTCATCCGATTGTGATGAACATTTGAGTGGGTACTGGTGTTGAACTGTGACGATGAGTGATTTGGGGAATCAACCTTGTGCTGGTTCGGACTACTGCTTATTTGGGCTTGTCTCCATATATGGGTTTGTCATCATATTTGCTATTGTTTGTTTACTCATCACACATGTTTTCGATATGATATCCTGATTTTAACTTGGATTTGTATATGTGCTATTGAATTCTTGATTACATCTAATCATATCATGACATTTTGCCTTACATTATCATTGCATTCATACACTCATAATTATGTGATATTGATTGAGAGTGATATGGATGTGTTATGGGTTCAAAGAGGTTGGAAAGGTAAAAAATACTATGAGATTATGACAACATTGAGATGTGGAAAATAACTGATAAGGCTCGACAAATGAGTCTTAGGCTCTAGTCATATTCGTGTGTTAAATTTTGGCTGGCTAGGAGCGGTATATGGACTTCACGGGTCCCCCATAGGTGTACGGATCATAATAAAACCTTGACGTACTGTATACCAGATTGAGAAAGCTACCTTGCATATGCATTGCATTCACATCATACATACTTATGTCATTTCATTTATAGATTGTGATTGGACTTGTCTTTGAAATGGTTGTTGATAATTGACTGGATTCTAGAATTGGAAGAATTATACATGCTACTTGAATTATCGTTGAACTCTATGAACAACATGTGGGTCAGGTGACCTACTTGGATTATTAAACTGTTAGTCTATGATTACTTGGTGTTAACTTGGTATTTATCTTTGATTATATATCTTTCATCGTTGTCGGCCTATGATGTCTACGGGGTACGTTGTGTACTCATGCTACACTTGATGCATTCTTTTTGGATGTAGATTCAGTACCTTCCACCCCCGCAGGACCACGTGGCTAAGTCAGAGCATCTGACCTTCAGTGTTCAGGGTGAGGATGCTACCTCCAGTATACCCTTGGATCCTCCTTCTCTATTACAGTCTTTTGTTCGTATTTGAGAGACATGTTCAGACTATGTATTCAGTTTTGGCACTTGGTTGCCCATTTCAGACTTATACCGTATTTTAGTGCTCTTGTATTCACATACTAGATCACTTGGGAATTATTTTGGATGTATCAAACTTATTACTTTCTTTCGCATTTATATTATGCGACAACTTATGTAGTATTACCTATCTTCCGCTTTCATTTATATCATGTCTTGTGAATGATTGAGAGTGGTTCGCCTACCGGTGGTATTATAGGTATCATCACGATTCCTGAAAATAGGTCATGACAAAGTTGGTATTAGAGTCCTAGGTTAAACGGTCTTAAATACAAGAGCAATGTCTAGTAGAGTCTTGCGAATCAGTGCGGAGACGTCCGTACTTATCTTCGAGAGCCTATGGGACATTAGTAAAATTTCACATTCTTCATTCCTTTCGTGCTAAGTTGAATACAATTGGTATCTGACCTTTATTTCTATTCTCACACAGATGATGAGGACTCGTGTCGATGTGGCGAGGGAGAATGCACCAGCATCAACTATGATGGTGCGCGATCGCGGTAGAGAACGTGCTCGGGGCCAAGGTAGAGCTAGAGCGGCATCACCAACTTGGGGCAGAGTACAAAGAGTCGGTCAGGCTCGTGCTAGATCTGTTCCCCTTAGCCTGTTATTGAGCCTCAGGATGATATGCTAGAAGAGGAGATAGGGCCAGCCTAGGATCAGCCTGGACTTATTGCTACTCTAGTTCTACAGGACACACTGTTAGGTTATTGAGTGTTCTTGATGGTTTTACTCAGACATATGTACATCCTACTACTCCGAGTGGTTCTCAGACCGGTGTGGGAGAGGGGCAGACTACCCTGAGTTTTGTACTCTCGGGGTTCAACCAACAGCGATGTCAGTGCCCCGTATTGATAGATTCATGCTCCATAGTTTGGTCCCGACCTATTGGAGGGACAACTATGACTCGCGATGAGCGAAATATTTGGGAGCACTTTTTGAACATGACCCTCCGGTATTTTATGGACAACCCGAGGATGATGCGTATAAGTTCATCGTGAGCATCCATGAGAGCTTGCATACTCTGGGTATTGTTGAGTCACATGGAGTTAGTTTTATGGCCCTTCAGCTTTTGGGGGATACAAAAAAGTGGTGTAGGGCGTATGTTGATTACTTACCCGTTGAATCGCTTTCATTGACATGGGTTAGGTTCTATAGAGTGTTCCTTGAGAAGTATGTGCTTTTGAGCTTGTGTTTGGGTAAGTGTGATGAGTTTTAGAAGATTGCGTAGGGCAATTCTATAGTTGCACAGTATGAGACTCGCTTTCATGCCTTATCCCGTTATGCAACACCGTTATTACCTACTAAAGTGGAGCGAGTGATATGTTTTATTCGAAGATTGATTGTTCCACTTTAGTTGGCTACTTTGCAATTGGTGGCTGCTAGAGCTTCTATCGAGATTCAGACTGGCCCATCTGCCTGGACCCGCCTCCCAAATTTAACCCGAAAATTGTGGCCGTGGTCAGCATATATCTGACCCGTGAGCCACCTGACCCAAAAAAATGGGGACTCGATTAGGGTCAGGGTCGAGCCAGGGTCAAAACAATTTACCCGTCTGACCCGACCCCGACCCGTTCATTTTATTATTATTTTATTGATGCTTATTTAAGGTATTTTTTATTAAAGGTAATTCGGTTCGGTTCTTTAGTATTGGGCATGGACCGAACCGAAAAACTGAACCTACCTATGTAATTAATTTTATTTTTTATTTTAGGCTACTACTATCTCTTGAATCATAGCCATTGAAGCCAATCTATGAAGCTTTTATGGAAGTCGAATGATGCATGAACTTAATTAACATATCACGGAAGCATTGACATAAAATGTAGGAAGAGAAAGTAGTTGTAAATTGGTGCAACTTTAAATGGTCATAACTATGTGCTCGGATGTCCGTTTTACCCGATTGTTTTTTTGATTTTGCGTATTTTTTTTAGACGCGACTGGTCACGCCGCCAATTTTTAGGAAAACATTCATTTTCCCTATCAATTTGTGTTTTCCCCCAAATCGGTTTCTAATTTCCCTTTTCTTTAGTAAAGATTTCACGTTATACAATAGATTTCAACGTCGAAATTTTGTGGTAATGTAGATGTGAATGTCAATTTCAGTGTTGGAATTTCAATTTTTAAAAAAATCCTTTAATTTTGGAGTTTTTTTTACATGTTTTAACAATATATATTATGTTTTTGGACTTTAATTTGGACTGTTATTTTAATAAAAAAATAAAAAAATATTTTTATTTTATTTTGTAGAGCGGGTCAGGGTCGGAAAATAAAAAAAATAGGGTCAGGGTCAGGCAAGCAGAAAAAAAACCACTTGACCCGGCCCTTACCCGACCCGAGCTTTGGACAAGTCTATCAAGATTATAATTGAGCATGTTAGGATGGTGGAGTCTGTGAGGGGCAAGATCTATAGATATGAGCCCGATAAGAGGGTGAGGCGACATGGACAATTTAGTGGTTCTACTTCCCGTGGGTATGGGTATCAAGGTAGATATCAGCAGTCGCAGCCTAGTCGACCAGTTCAGGCAGCTCTTTAGATCACTGATGGTGGGGGTTGGTCTTCTAATGTTTCTCATTCTAGATATTTAGACCATGGTGGTTCAGGTTATTCTATCTTCATTCAGCAGCCCTCAGCGGCCAGGACTTATTATGGTTATGGAGAGGTTGGGCTCCTCATGAGAGATTTCCCTAGATAGTTTTTGGGTGCCTCTCATGCACCTAGTATCTCATCACAAACATCTAGAGGTGGTAGTCAGACTAGCCGGGGAGGATCTCAGTCGGGTCGTGGTGGCCATCAGTCTGGTCGTACTGGATCCCAATCAAGGAGATATGGAACTTGTTCGGGATGAGGTGGCTAGCAGCGTACTCAATCTGAGGTAAATCGCACTCATTGCTATGCATTCCCTGGTAGGTTTAAGGCTGAGGCATCGGACTCAGTCATCAAAGGTATCATCTTAGTCGATCATCGGTCTACTACAGTGTTATTTGATCCGGGGTCTATATTCTCTTATATGTCTGGCTACTTTTTTGCTAAATTTGAGATGTGGTTTGATATGCTTGATATTCTTATTCGTGTATCTACACCAGTTGGTAATTTTGTGATTGTAGATAGAGTTTATCGCATATGTGTAGTTACTTTCATGGGTCACGACACTTGGGCAGATCTAGTCATCTTAAATATGATGGATTTCGATGTTATATTAGGTATGGATTGGCTATCACCATATCATGTGATTCTGCACTGTTATTCCAAGATGATCACGCTAGTTATGCCTGATATTATGAGGTTAGAATGGAGAGACGCTCCCAACCCTGCTCATAAGAAAGTGATTTCTTATATCCAGGCTAGGAAGTTAGTGGTCGAGGTTGTTTGTCTTATCTTACTCACATTCGGGATACTAGTGCAGAGACTTCTTCTCTTGAGTTAGTTCCAGTAGTTAGTGAGTTCGCCGAGGTCTTTTCTTCAGACTTATTGAATATGCTGTCAAACAGAAACATTGACTTATGTATTGATTTTGAGTTGGGTACTCGCTCCATTTCTATTCCTCTGTACCGTGTGGATCCAATCGAGTTAAGAGATTTGAAGGAGCAGCTTCAGAATTTTTTGAGTAAGGGCTTTATTTGACCAGGTGTATCTTCAGAGGGTACTCTTGTCTTGTTCATGAAGAAGAAGGATGGCACTATGAGTATGTGCATTGATTATCAGCAATTGAACAAGGTCACCATCAGAAATAAGTAGATTCAGCGTATTGATGATCTATTCGATCAGCTTCAAGGTGCTTTGGTTTTCAAAGATTGGCTTAAGCTCTAGGTATCATCAGCTGAAGATCCGGGCAGAGGATGTTCCCAAGACGGCTTTTTGGACTCGTTATGGGCATTATGAGTTCTTGGTGATGTCATTTGGGCTTACCAATGCCCCCACGACGTTTATGGACTTGATGAATGAGATATTTAAGCCGTACTTGGACTCTTTTGTGATTGTGTTCATTGATGACATTCTGATATATTCGAAGAGTCAGGAGGACCATAAACATCATCTGAGAGTGGTTCTTGGTTTGTTGAAGGAGAATAAGCTATATGCCAAGTTTTCAAAGTGTGGGTTCTGGTTGAGTTTTGTAGCATTCTTGGGACATGTGGTGTCTAAGGATGGGATCATGGTTGACCAAAAGAAGATAGAGACAAACAAGGACTAGCCTAGACCGACTTCTGTGATGGATATTTAGAGTTTTATGGGTCTTGCTAGCTACTACCGCTGGTTCATCAAGGGTTTATTTTCTATCGCTTTACATCTGACGCGTTTGACTCAGAAGGAGGTGCCTTTTTAGTGGTCTGATCAGCGTGAGGGGAGCTTTCAAGAGCTCAAGACCCTTTTGACCACAACCCAAATTTTATCCCTTCCGGTGGAGAGGAATGACTTTACCATATACTGTGATGCTTATAGGATTGGGTTGGGTTGTGTGTTGATTCATAAGGGTAAGGTTATCTCTTATGCATCGAGGCAGTTGAAGGTTCATGAGAAGAATTACACTATGTATGATTTAGAGGTACAGCCTCTAGCCAGCCATTTTATGAGACTTGATATTTCGAATTCGGGTAAGATTTGGCTTGTGTGGAGGTGATGTCATCTCTTTTTTATCAGATTTAGACCTACTAGTATAATGATGTGAAATTGTGCAAGATTCGAGATAAGGTGATGAGTGGTGAGGCCAAAGAGGCCATGAATGGTAGTGAGGGCATTCTGAGGATCAATGGTAGAGTGTATGTGCCTCGTGTGGAAGACTTGACTAGATTGATTATGGAGAAGGCACACATCTCTAGGTATTCGATTCATCCAGGTGCTACTAAGATGTACTGTGATTTGAGGCAGAACTATTAGTGGGGTAGGATGAAGAGAGACATTATTGATTTTGTGTCTCGATGTCAGAATTGCCAGCAGGTCAAGTATTAGTACCAGGGACACGGGGAAGTATCTCAGATGATGTCCATTGCCGAGTGGAAGTGGGAGATGATTGTCATGGATTTCGTTGTTGGGTTGCCCAAGACTCTGGGCAAGTTTAATACTATTTGGGTCATTATTGATAGATTGACCAAGTCCGCGAATTTCTTTTCAGTCTAGACGACTTATAATGCAGAGAAGTTGGCTAAGATCGACATTTGTGAGATTGTTCATCTTTATAGGTTCTTATTTCTATCATCTTAGATCAAGGTACTCAGTTTACTTCGCACTTCTGGCGGACTTTACAAAAGGAGATAGGTACTCGTTTGGATCTCAGTACAATGTTTCACCCTCAAAATGACGGTCAGTCTGAGTGGACTATTCAAGTATTGGAGGACATGTTACGAGCCTGCGTGATTGATTTTGGTGGTCATTGGGACCAGTTCTTACCTTTGATAGAGTTTGCGTACAAAAACAACTATTACTCTAGTATTGATATGACACCGTTCGAGGCTTTATATGGTAGGAGATGTCGATCTCCAATTGGTTGGTTTGATGCGTTTGAGGTTCGGCCTTGGGGTACTGGTCTATTGAGAGATTCCTTATAGATGATGACGATGATTCAGGATAAGCTCATGGCAACTCAGAGTAGGCAAAAGGAGTATGCAGACTGAAAGGTTCGCTATCTGGAGTTCATGGTTAGTGATAGAGTTCTTCTAAAGGTCTCACCTATGAAAGGTATGATGAGGTTTGGCAAGAGAGGGAAGTTGAGTTTGAGGTATATTAGACACTTCGATATTCTTTAGAGAGTTAGGTAGGTAGCATATGGGTTGGCTCTACCACTAGGTCTTTCAGGCGTTCATCCAGTTTTCCATGTGTCTATGTTGAAGAAGTATCATGCCGATGGTTCTTATATCATTCAGTGGGACTCCGTGTTACTTGATCAGAATTTAGAGTTCAAAGAGGAGCATGTTGCTATTTTGGACTGGTAGGTGAGGAATTTGAGGTCAAATGAGATAGCTTTTGTGAAGGTTCAGTGGAGGCACCGTTCGTTTCTCTCCATTCGAGGATGAATGTTGTTTTAATTGGTATCTGATATAATGACCCGTCCAATCATTTTTAGCTAAAGATCCTTATTTTCTTATTTGACCCTTTCCATAGACTTTTTGTGGGATTTGTGATGCGCGAGGATGGGTGGTACGGATCTCGAGGTCCATTTATATGCATTTCATATAAAAACCCCAAAACTAGAAACTTAGAGTTGGATAGTTTGACTCAAAGTTGGATTTCGGCTAAATGGGTTTGTTTTCAGGTTCTGTTATTTCTGGTAGCTCCGGAGGGTCATTTATGACTTAGTCGAGTCATTAGTTTGCTTTCCGAGGCAATCAGATGTATTTCGTGGCTTAATTTGTGAAATTTGGTTTTCCCGGACGATTCTTTAGAAAAGTATGTGTTAGCTCAATTAAATTGGAAATCCGAGGGTACGAGCGAGTTTGTAGCACTATTTACCTTAGACGTGCAGGTCAGGTTTGTGTTCGTGGGGTCTCGAGAGTGTTTCGGGGGTTGGATATGAGTTTTGGGTTGTTTCCCATTACTGGTGTCTGGTGTCCGCCTCAGCAGCACCAGTGTCCGCTCTGGCGTGTCCACCTCGGCGAGAGGTTGGTTCACCGAAGCGAGAGTTTGGAAATTATGGGTTTTCACCGTGGTGGAGGATCAGTCCAAAGGGGCGAGTCCGCCGCCGGGGAGTCGTGTTCGCCGTGGCGCTGAGGCGAGGTGTCAAGTGCTAGATTATCTTCTAAATTAAAGTCTTGTTGAGTTGCAGAAAATATCTCCTCTTCTAAATCTAATGGTATTTCAGGAAAAAATTCATTTTCAAGCAAATCATCCTGTCTAGGAATAGAATGACTAGAAGAAATACATCTGCCCTTGTTACCCCTACTAGAAGAAGCATTACCCGTATCCTTACACTTAAACATACCTCTAAATTCTTCCATTTGAATTATATACTAATAAATAATTAAAAATAATAAAATTAAGTGCGCTAATTAAAATAAAGAAACAATAATAATTTAATGAAGGAACGATTGTACCAAACGCCGACGTAACGTCGACGTGTAATCGAGAGGTTGAAAATTGAAACTTTGCTCGATGGATGATCCTCAAACTAGTTGCCAACTTCACTCCCAAATGAATAATAAAATTGAATATTTAGTAGACAATGTAGACTTGTAGAGAGATAGATTGAGAGATTGTAGGAAGATTTGTGAGAAAGATGAAGAGAAAATGAAGTATTTATAGTTGGAAAATTGAGTTAAAGTGTAAATATAATAACTTAGGGGTTAAAATAAATATTAAGGGGGTAGGGGAGTTGGGGGTTGGGGGAGGGGGGGAGGCCAAAAATAGTCGTTGCACAACGACCAAAATATAAAATGGCCGTTGTGCAACAACTATTTTGTACAAAGGGGAGGGGATCAGGCGGAACAGGGGGCGTGACCGGAGTGGGATCGGGACAGGATCGGGGCGGGACGATCCAGGTCCTGTCCTAGTTCGAATCCTATTACCGATATTTTTTTTAAGCGGGTAGGGGCGGGACCGGGGCGGGTAGGGGCGGGACCGGGGCGGGTAGGGGTGGATCCGAGTCGAGGTGGGGCGGGACCGGGCCGCCCCGGCCCGTTGGCCAGCCCTAGAAAAGAAGCAACATTGTTGTTAAAGTATACTAGTATTAACGAATATTTGTCTAAACAGAAGCTGACACCCAATATAGCAAATATTCATTAATAGTATGTACTTTATAGCATATTGAAATTTCAGTGAAACTATATTCATCAATAGTGGAATAAAAAAGTTGAATAATTTCTTTTCAAATTGACACTTTTTTTTAGAATATTTGCTATACCTTTTTACCGTTTGACATGTTTGTTTGACCGATTAATTACTCTTATTTTAATTTCTTTTATTTTGCGCATAACAAATTCTTATTAAGTAATAGGTTTTTAAGGGGGTCAGCTTACGGGTCAGGCCTCTCTCTGACCTGATAACAAGTATCGTCTCTCCGCCCAGCTCTATCAGCGGGCCCTTTCTTTTGCAATACTTAAAAGAGTCTCTCATGGCCCAATTATTATTACAGCGTTTATTATTATTTCTATTGTTTTAATATGTTTTTTATTTTTACTTTTCAAATTGTTTTTTATTTTTAAAATATATTTTTTTTATATTATTATCTTTCATTTCTTTTCTTCTCATTTTCCAATCTTTATTTCTTGTGATTTCATGTAATTGCTCGTATTTTAAAAAAAAAATCTTTATTTAGCATAACTTCGTTATTATTCTAACTTTTGAAACTACACTTCCTAATATTAGAAAGAATGAGTCATTAATAAACTTGGCATATAATGAGTGATGTTATTAAAGTAAAAAAAAAAATTGTTGAATGAGGTTATAGACTTTTATTTTCTCTTACTTTTGAATTACATTTACTTAGATTATGTTGAAACTTACTTATGTAATGTTGAAATTTGACATAAGAGTATTATGTTAAACTTTTATTTTGGATTTTGAATTTAGTATATTTTCGATATCAATTTATTAGGTTTTTTGTTTTTCATTTATTTTGTGTTTGGATCTAATTTTCGTTTTTTTTTATTGTAGAGCTTATGTAAAATTAGCTTTAGTTTTGATATTTTTGTTTTGTATAGATCGATTAGCTGTTACTAATTGTATATTGGCGTAATTTTCCGTTTATGATCGTATTTTTTCACCTCCAAAGGTCAGTTGTTGAATATTTATTTGGATTTATTTTGGTCTTTATTGGTGGAAATTTACCTTACATAGCAACAGTATGATCGGATCTATGTTCATATATTGTTTAGTTTTTTTTATTAATATATCATATTTTCGTAAGTATGTGTTTACTATTAATTAATTGTATTATTTTCTATTAATTAAACCCTATCCAAATGTATCATAACATTACTGTTTTTTAGGGGGGAAAACCTTTGTTTTAGAGATTGGTGTTCCTGTTTTAAATTACTACGTATTATTTTTGTTTTAAATTTTTAGTTCATTTAATCATATGTACAACTAGATAGATTATAGATAGTATAACTTAATTAAATCGAAGTGAGTGCATCAAGGGTGCCTTTTATTTTAACCATTACGTCCCTACTTAGAATAACTTCTTTGGTTTTAGTGTATATGGCGCTTACTTGTTTCTAAGCTAGCGTTTGGCCATAGATTTTGGATCATATTTTGAAAAAAATTCTTCAAACATCTGTTTAATCATAGATTTTGAAAAATCTGTCTTCAAAAAAATTTCAAGTTATAAAAACGGGTTCAGACCAGTTTTTGGGACTTTCGCTCATAAACTTCAATTTTTTTTCAAGTAAAATGTATGTCCAAACACAACTTCAAATTTAAAAAATCACTAGAAAAAACTCAAATTTTCAAGTTTCAAATTTCAATATCAAAATCTATGGCCAAACGGGAGCTAAATATCATGTTATGTACATTTAGTTTATTGCATAGGTTTTGGTTAAAAAATAATTCAATTCAATATTTTTGAACCACAAGGGGGGTATGGCATGTACACTTGGTAGGGATGGCAGGTGGGTACAATTTTGCGGATTCCGCACTGTACCCGTCCCAGTTGGGCGGGTATGGATATAACTTTGGCGGATAGTAGGCGGGTATGGATACTCATACCCGCCACCCTTATACCCATACCCGCCTACTACCCGCCAAAGTTATACTCATACCCGCCCCCAACCGGGGTAGTAGGCGGGTGGCGGATATCCACTTGGGTGGTGGAGCGAGAGTGGATTTAGGAATATACCCGCCTAGGCGGATATGGATGTTGAAAATATTATCAAAGTTGGAAAGGACCCATTTTAGTTCCTAGGGCGAAGATTTCCATGTTGAGTTATGGAGCCTAATTTATCGCCGACACTATGAAGACCCTACGCAGAGCGTGGAACGCTGATCGACCTGAGCGGACAGGCCGACGTGGGGGTTGGAAGGGGTTGGTAAACCCCCTCCCGGGGAGGAGCCCCCTAAATTTTTTTATAATGTAAGGTTATTTCGCCCTTCTGTTATGTGTTCTTTAGTGTATTTTGTTTAGCTTATTTAGTTGTGTTAGCTAATGCTTCCTTTTGTTCGAATGCACTTTATATTGCTTTAATTCCTTAGCTGAATCTGACCATTTCTCTTGCTTTGTTTTGATTGTCTTGCTTGTGATTATGCTGTGTCTTGAGCCGAGGGTCGCACGAAAACATTCGCTCTACCTACCAAGATGGAGGTAAGGTCTGTGTACACTCTATCCTCCCCAGACCCCACGATGTGATATTTCACTGGATATGTTATTGTATTAGTAGTTCTATTGACATGTTATTTCATATTGCATATTATTCTCTTTTCACTTACAGTTGATAGATCATTTTTATTGTCAAATATTTAAATAATGTTATAGCTTATATTTATAAATATTAATCTTTATGTCAAACATCCAATCCACGATGTTCTCACAAATAGTGTTTTTAATTTTTATAATTAATTAAATTTTATATATATATACTTGCATACCTAATTTAATATCATTTATAAAGGAACATATTTTTCAGATATTAAATTTTAATTTTTGATAATTAAATTTTTAATTTAAATTAAACCAATTGTGTAATTACACTTGTGTAACCAAACAGTATACTTGTAATTACATTATTACAAATAAACAGGTTGTCGTAATTACCCTACTAGCCTGTGTAATTACACCAATTCCAATTACCAGGTGGAACATTCAGAAGCTGAAACAATATTTCATGGCACACAAAACTGCCCTTTCGGTGCTGTCCTTTTAGTGTCTGCAATGAAACAGTGCATGGTATGCTTAACGTAAAAGCTATAATAATGAAACAAACCATTTCAAGACATATTTTTTTAAGCTTTCCAATGAAATTTCAAGTTAATGATAATCATATGTAGAAAGAGGCGACGAGCGTCCAATACTTGGTGCTTAGCCTCACTGCACAACCAACACACACATTTATACAAGTAAAAGTAATTGTAACTCTTGTTTGACAGACCGGATCGAGTCATCAAGTGACTTATATGCCCTTCCACATGGTACATTTTTCTACCCTCTCAAGATTCTGAATGTGATGTCAAGTAGATCAGACCGCTGAAATATGTGAAAAAGGAGGAAAGCGAAAAGTTGACATCCAAACCACAGTTAGCTTAATAGTGCATACAAAAAACCCTTCGGGGAAGCAAACAATCACCATTTCCCCCATGACATCTAAGGTTCTACAAGGCAGCAAAACCTAATAAATACTATTAAAGAAATTTACCTGATTAAGACAAACACACATTGCAGAACACCTGCAACTCCTGCCCAAGCTGAAGGACCCAATTTTCCTAGTGCATCTTGTATCAATAGGCCAACTGATGCTGCCAAAGACACAAAGGATACAACATATGCAATAAATAGCCACAGCTTCAACCTGCATTGTCAACGTTGAATCAGTTGAGAAATTCAATGTGACAAGGGGAAGCAAATAGAATCATAAATCCATAAATTTTTGATAACCTAGAATCATAAATCTATTAAAAGAAATAACAGATGCAAGGAAGGTTCAAAGATAAATGACAATACCTAACCAGTAATAACTATCATTATGCTTCAGACAAGGAAGAAAAAACATGAAAACTGGTTACTGACAATACCTAACCAGTAATAACTGCAGAGCTAGGTTATTCTTATAAACGGAACATAACAGTGATTCCAGCTGAATTTCACTTTCTTCTGAAATTCACAAATATTAGCAGGCAATGGAATCCTACCAACAAAAAGTTCAACTAGGTAATAAAGACGGATTCAACCAGAGCATAATATTTATTTGTCCCATTCCCTTCATAGTTGCATAAAAAAGGTCTCTAAGTATTGAGACCATACAGCACTAAAGCTTCAGTTCTCGAAAATTCCGATTAAATTTTTCAGTTTTGTGTTGTGTGGAAATGTGAACCAACACCAAACAGAATTCAATTAGGTTCTAAAAAATTCAGTTCGGTCAAATCAGTTCAAGGCTTATTTGGCCTTTCAAGATGATCTTCTCGCCCAAAAAGGGCTTCCAAACCAAAAAATATCAAGTTTTGCTTATTATCACTCTCCCAATTATATGTGGCAACTGAGTCCTGCCCACTTAAGTGGAGCTCACCGGGATGATCGATCATCTCAAGGGCTACCAAGGTGTAAATGGCTAAAACCTAGGAAAAAGAATACACATAACTGTTCCTCCTCCCTAGCTGCTTCAACCTGGTGATCCACTGTCACCTCAACCTGAAACAACATATTCAAAAGATGAAACAAGAGCAAGAAAAGGAGGTTTATCAAGGATGGAACTTTAGAATCCTACATCTCCGAGTCTGCTTTGAGATTAGAAGTTTGTCGAAAAACTTATCCGCTGCACAATATAAAATGGAACATTTGCTCAAAAGGTCAGGGGATGCGAATGTCATACTGATAAAGAGTTTTATGCCAACATTTGATACGTCGAGAAAAGTGATCAGTTGAAATAAGGCAGGCGGGGTGGAGCATGGAGGTAAGTCTAAAGTTTGGTAGTATTGTTATGGAACATCTTTTTTAACATGGCGGGAAACTCATTACGTGCTTTCGACAAGACAACTCATAAAGGTAGGGGTAAGGTCTCCGTCGACAAGAAATATTTTCACAAAAGTTATTTTCAAAAAAGTACTTTTGTGAGAAAAGTACTTGTTGTAGCTTCTGTCTGCTACTCCCCCATCAGTACTTATTTTCTCCTAAAAGCTTGGCCAAACACCTCACTTTTGGTGGTGGGGGGTGGGGTGGGGGGTAAACACTTTTGGCCTCCCAAAATCTTGGTCAAACAGGCAATAAGTTGGCTGCCCTTCAATTTGGGAAATCAGTGTTGTTAGTAAGGAGCCATGATGCGTGCCCTTTCATTTTCTATATATTTCTTTGTCCTGCTCTAGTTTCTTGCAGTTTTTTCCACTGTAACAATGTCATCCAAGTATGCTTTTCAACTATCATCAGATAGAAGGATGGGAATAGGTGAAATGCAATTTTATTCCTTGTGGGGGCTCAAATGTGGAGTATCAGAATATTTTTTTATTCCTACTATATCTATTCCTCCAGTGAAAGTTTGGTAGTATTTTTATGTTTGGCATCTACTGATTTTTTTTAAAGGGTAAAATGATTATCCAAGTTCCTTAACTCAGTTTCTCTTGTAGTCCTTAATCTAGTAAACTTCCCTTTATGTAATTAGTTGCATAATTACACTATTCACCAATACATTGGAAGAGATGAGGACTCTAGCCTCATGAGTTGTCTTGTCGAAAGCACTTAACGAGACTAATGTTCCTTGGCATAAAGTCCTCCGGATTTATGATATACAAATTGTGCAGTTTAAGGAGATCAACCTTCTATGAATATTACACCGGATGCGCAGATTCAGGAGATACGAGTACTCTAGATGGAGACATCCAGATGGTAACGTATCAGAACACACTGAGCATGACGTGTTTTGCGACTCTTCACCGAGGTATATTTTTCCCCAACTTCAATATACACTGGTGAAAGAATGAATGTCGACAAACACATCCTACTCAATCTGTTGTCATGTGGTTACCATCTTAGTGTCTGCCTCAGTAGCCCTATTAGATAGTATTTCTTGAATCCGCTCATCATGTTTAATCTCTATGTTATCTCCTTGGACAGTGTAACTGCTATAGTGGATTATCTAAGCCATCCTCCAGTCTATATTGAGCAGTAAGAGTACTATGGTATTCAAGTATGACTACTAGAACCTTCTCCGCGGCCTAAACTGTCTTAGGGGATGCTGGTGTAGTATGCAAACTATCCAAATTAACCTTGATTGCCTTTGCTCGCAGTTGTCCTTGTCAAATTCTACCACACTAACCCATCATTTTCCCAAAAAAAGTTTCAATACAGACAATCTTTTATCCAAGAGGCGAGTTGTAATGGCTCTCCAACAAAGGGCATCTGAAGAGATAGATGGAGGAAACTAACTCTAAGCAGTTAGTTAGTAATCAATTGCAAGGCAGACTAAATCAAGACTTGGAGGGAAAAGAGTAGGTCAATTGACAGTTCTGGCACCTCTGTTACTCCTCTCTCTCTCTCTCTTTACCTATCTCTCTCCTTCACTCTCTCTTTCTCTCTCTCTCTCTCTCATTCTCTCTCTCTTCCTTCGCATCTCACTCTCACACCGAAACTGTTCAACTCGATTGCAGGTGTAAATCAGAAGATTGAGGTGGACTAGTATAGTCGAAGTAACTGTAGTGCATTAAAAACACAACTTTTTTCTTTTAGCTGGACTTGATATAGTTAATTACATCATTGTTATGTAATTAAACTACAGGGACACAATTGGTAATCCTGAATATCACATTACTTTCTGTAATCTCTATCTCAGGCGAAACAATCAGAACAAGACATACAAATTACTATTCAGAAGGCTATAAGAGTTGATCTTCAAACCAATGAAACACCAACTCCCAGATAAAGTGGGTCGATCCTTGAACAAACTTTAGACCAATCCTCAACAAACAAACGAGTTTATTCACATAAAGAGAACATAGAGTGCATTATTCATACCTCCACTCGCCTTCATCATACGGGGAGTAGTCAATGTCCTCTTTCCTGACGCAATTAAACATCAAAGCAGCCAAAGATGCAAATATACCTACAATTTTCCAAATAATAAAGAAGGCGAAGAAAACAAGAACCTTAAGCAAAACCCATATATCAAGAATCATATCCAACAACCTACATATCAAGAACCAAGTAAGATTAAACAATCTTATGCAAAACCCATATATCAAGAACCAAGAAAAATCAGAAACCCAGAAAAATTCAACAATATTACGCAAAACCCATTTTTCAAGAACCAAGTAAAATTCAACTATCTTAGGAAAACCCATGTATCAAGAATCAAGAAAAATCAAGAATCTTACGCGAACCCACTTATTAAAACCACAAAAAATGAAGGAATGAGGTGAAATACCAGGGAGATAATGAAGGAAAGAGATTGTGACAGAGCTACAAACGACGGCGTCAACCCAGAACCACCATCCGGCGCCGAACACAGCACCGGCGACCCCAGGTCCAAATATGGCCCACAGCTCTGATATATCCATTTTGATTAACAAGCAAACTGATAGAAAAATCCTTGTAAATTGATTTGATTTTACTTGAAGACGTGGATGTGTGATAATGTTTCATTTGATTTTATTTGATTTTTTTCTTTTTCTTAATGCTTTAGTCCAAAACTAGTGGAATGTTTTTTATTGGTGGCATTAAGGGTCGTTTGGATTATCGAAAGTAATACATGTATTAGCTTTGATATTATTAATTCTTTATTTAGCGCACTTCATGAATTGATGTATAACATTCTATTTTACTATCCGATGTAAAACTAATATTACTATAATACATAACAAATTATGGTATTACCAATATCAAAATAATTAATATATACATGCATGGTTAAAGATAAAATTAAGTCCTTCAAAACTAAATGATGTGAAGGGTATTTTTATAAATAAATAACTTTTGGAAAAATTATGTTATGCATGTAATTTTTAATACACCACACTAAACAGACCATAAAAATAATTTCAGCATAACTAATCCCCACACTATTAATCTTTACATTAGTAATACACTTCTATTCAATTATATTCTTATACCCTACCAAATGAAACATTATCGGTAAACACTTTACCACTGGTTTGGTAATATGAAGTGATTTTGATTTTGACCAAAATTTGACTATTTAGGGTTGTTTTGTACGAAGGAAATGCTTTCCATAAAAAAATATTTTGTAAAAAATATTTAAAAAAATATATATATAGTAAGTCAGCAACAAAATATTAACCCAAGAATATTTATACTATGGGGCGGATCAGGCGGGCAATGGGGGCTCAAGAGTGGGGGGTTGGGGGCCGTTGTGCGGGTGGGTAGGAGAAAATGAACCTGAAATATTACTTATATATGAAACTTGTTTTTCTTATTTTATGAGGAAAGTCATTCTCCTTATTTTTTAAAAAAAAATTCTAAAAAAAATGTTTTAAAACCAAACATGAAAAATTTAGAAAATGTTTTCCTTCATACCAAACACACCCTTAGAGTATTCCATTCATCTTATGATTTCGACATAAAAATATTACTTATTAACATTTTCATACCTTATGCAAAAAATTATGTATATTTTATATAAAATAAGAATATATGTATAGATTAGCAAGATGGAGAAACAAACTTAAAAAGAAAAAATAATGCCTATAAATAAGTAATCCTTGCATAACATTCTATGTATATTATTTTCACTACAAATAAATAAATGTATGCATTATAGTACCTCCATAATAGAAACATGAACCAAATGGTCCCTCAATAATTAAGTCCCACTTTTAATAATTATATTATTTTATATATTAGTGGATGTCCTTTACTCGTAAAAAAGTAACACTCAAGTGAAACCTCTAAAGATTTATATGCAAATAAATCTTTCATATATAGCTAAATCTACGTATTGTTATTCCATTAAACTTGGTATAACATAATACAATAATTATTTTATTAGTTATATATGTATTAGCTATGCCAGAAATAAAAAGAGGTATCAAACATGGAATAAATAATAGTACCAAATTTAAAATCTTGATTATTTTGTCTAATACATCATATCAAACAATCCCTAAGTGTATTTTTAAATGATTGAATTTTATTTTTATATTTAAAGGGTTTAGATTAAATTCTTTTCACAAGCATCTTAACCATTGTTAATGAAGTAAAATTAGGATAGCATTCCCTAAATTTTGAGGAAACTTTTCAAACTCCCAAAACTTTTAGGCTATACTTGTATCATTATTTTAATTACATTATCATTACTTCCATTTTATGTCCTTTACATTTAAATATGAAAATTATTCTAATGCAATGGAACTATCTATCCAATTTTTAACAAACAATAACATATTCGGTGTAATCTCACAAATAGGGTCTTAGAAGGTAGAACCTTACTTCTACCTTGGAGGAATAGAGAGATTGTTTCTGATAAATCATCGGCTCGAGAAATTATTTTTTCTCTATTTTCCCCGCAATGCTGTCATTATTTTAATTACATTATCATTCCATTTTATGTCCTTTACATTTAAATATGAAAATTTTTCTAATGCAATGGAACTATTTATCCAATTTTTAACAAACAACAATAACATATTCTGTGTAATCTCACAAATAGGGTCTGAGGAAGATAGAATCTATGCAGATCTTACTTCTACCTTGGTGGAATAGAGAGACCTTGGTGGAATAGATAGACTGTTTCTAATAGACCCTCGGCTTGAAAGAAATTGTTTTTTCTTTCTTTTCCCAGGAAGGTTGCAACCCTTCTGATTATTCATTATTCCATTTATTTTTCAAGGATGTAAGGAACAAAATATATATATATACTTTAGTTGAACATGCCAGACAACTTTTAAGGTTTATCCCATCTCAAAACTGTTTATGCATTCGTATTTCATTTACATTCGAAATTGTCCATTTCTTCTTTTATTCATAATCTTAACCATGAGAACTTTTTGCAAATTAAACACAAAATTACTAAATGACCTCAAATAACTACCCTTTATTTAAAATTACAGGGGTAGGTTGAAAAAACAAGATTGTGAGATAATATAATTGTTTTTCTTGGTTAAAAAACAAAACTTTTATAGTTAACTCTTTAGGCACATAATCTCATTAAATAATTTTCATATTTGAATGTATAAAAGACAAACTGGAAGCGATGGTAATAATAGATATAAAATTTCACAGGAAATGTTGGATTCTTCAAAATATTTTTGTCAAATTTCGAGATTACTCTCTCAATAATTTTGAAGAATCAATTAATCATATGAGAATAATAAAGATAGTCACAATCTACATATCAATATCGGCAAAACAAAATCAATGGACCTTAAAAATCATGACCGTCCAAGTCCCTCTATCCCCAAAAGACTCACTTCCAACTGTTTAACCAACCCCTTTCCTTTGCAGCTCCAATTTTTTTTTTCTCATTCACTCTACTCTATTAGAAATGGATTTGAACAAACATGCAAATCATGTTCATGTATACATATGATCCCACTTGTGAAAATATACTGGGTATGTTGTATCCATATCCTTTCCTTCCTCCCGTACCCGCATCACCCAATAAAGTCAAAGATAAAACCTTACAACTCTCTCATTCTTTCAACTAATCAACAGAATTAGACAATTACTCAACAAGATAATTCAACACGCTCCGTACTTAAAAATGCTCAATGAAGAAAAACTGCTGCACAAAAGGTTTTTTACATAAGGATCAAACTTTTGATATTTCAAACTTCTGCTGTTACTCACATGAAGGAAATCATGAATTTTATAAATAAAGAGCTGAATGCGGTAGAAAAAGAGCATGCAAATACTCTTAATTTTTCACATGCAAAATAGGAAGACATAATAATTAGAAAACTTTAAAAGAGAGAAAAAGAAAGCATACGTGAGAATTTCTGGGACAGAGATATCAACTAGAAACACACAACCGTCATCAAATAAGTAACAAGACCCATCGAAGACGAGAAAATCAATAGTAAAACTGACCTTTATCTGTGTCAATAAGACAGATCAACCTGTACCAATCGTAGTTCCAGGCCATTAGATCAAGAAGTAAGAAAAAGGAACAAAAGAATAGAAAGGTTAGTAGTTCCGTTAATCAGATATAAACAAAGAACAAAATATTACAACAGCAGAGAAGGGCCAAGCACAGATTTGTCAAGAGTCTAAACACCATCCACGCGAAACAATGGTAGATCATCTCACCTGCAAATTCTCGCTAGCCAAACCGAAACAATCAATAGATAAACTCCTAATACACTGGCACTTTCCGAAACAATCAATGGATACACTCCTAATACACTGGCACTTTCTTTTTAATAAGACGCAACTGACACGAGAAGCTGAAAAAGAAAACAACGATATATATTACTGTTGAAAAAGAATAACATCAAACAGAGTAGCTTCCATAATAACTGTTGGGGAAATAAGGATATGAGACAGGCCCCAAAGATGCAATTCGACAAACTCGGGCAAACAACTACGACTCGGGCAAACAACTACGACCTCAGACCGGGCAATAACGCTTGGCAGTGCCAAAATCAACTAAATGAGAACAATGAAGAAAGTACACAACAGCTAGTGAAACTGCTATCTGAATGCAACCTGAAACCGGTATAAGAAAACACTATAAGAATCTGGAACTATGATAATAAATTAAAAAACTCATTGCTCTGCGCTAATTGCTTTCAATTAACATTGCAAGAATATTTACAATAACTTTACAAGGCTTGCATAGTAGGGGATATCTTCTAACTACTGTATACAATTACAAGAAGCAGAGCTATTGTCACCACCCAGCGCACAATAAACAACAATCGTGACGGAGCCATTCAAACCACTTCAAGATCCACTGTACAGTAAGCTCTGAATGAATATACAACAATCAAATACCGTCCTCAACCTAATCTCGATGGCTCCTGGAAGGGCGCTTGTTATCATCATATTATCTTTAAATAAGCCATCCTCCCCGATGGTTCAGATAAAAATGGTGTACGAGCAGCAAAATGCCAGATATGGGTTGCTCGTCGGAACCAAAATCCTACAATGACTGAGCTAAAATCTATCCATCAGGATCCAGTGGTTCTCCAGAACACTCATCTGGAGCAGCCTCCTCCTCCTTAGGAAGGCACCGGATTGGGACATAGACGTATCCTTTAGGTAATCGCTGGTTCTTCACTGAGGCTTGATTTGAAGTCATAACTAGCTCTTTCTCAAAAGTTTCCATATGCTGTTTATGCAAGAAACTGGTTAGGATTTAAATTCCAGCTAAAACACGCATATAAAATATCTAACTAATACATCCAACTAAACGTATGGATGTTTCCTGTTACGAAATATGTTATCCTAATAAATCAGAGAGAACATAACTCTACCTTTCTGTATCTCAATCGCTTGTCATCATGATCTGTAGAATTGGAAGAAGCTCTATATGGGATTTGCTTCCCAGAAAATGACACTCGTTGTGCGGGTTTTTTGACAGGGTTGGGTGATGTAGAACTGTCATCAGTCTTCCGATCATTGTCCATAGTCACAGGAAACTTAATGCGCCGTTTTCCTGCTACAGTACTGTCTACCGTTATGTCATCTGATCTTTGAATTGTTTCACTGCCTGATTTACAGCCATCCGTGTAGCCTTTAATGGATGTCGTAGTAGCTGAATCTGAACTAACATCAGGTTGGAAGTAAGGGTGTCGAGTCAGAGCAGATAAAACAGCATTGTCTCTACTTGAAGCCAGAATATCATGAGAGCAAAGGATTATTTCACGCTGCAAATCAAAGAACGGTCCATCAGCCATGACACTAGAAGAACACATAGCATAAAAGAAAAAGAAGCCAACCACCTCCCCCTTTTCAAGCATTGAAAATGTATCACCATTTATCTACCAGGTAACACATACTCGAATAGCAGATAAGACTTTTTTTTATAAGGAGCAGATAAGACATTTATCTGCTAATGCTCCCTCCAATTGAAGGATGGAATAACAAGGATCCTGTTATAGATGATATAAATCCACTTTGAAGGTATTTCACATTGACAGTTCTCCCTATGCTTCTTCCTACCATGGTTCTTTTTGGTGTAAAGACGAATTAGCTAGTGACACTGACGTGAAGCCTGGATTACCTTTGTAAATACTCCTCAGGTACACTTCATGCAATATATATATAACACTTACCTTTTCTCAAATAAAATGTTTCTTCTTAGCATGGAAACAATTGATTCACATCAAACAGAAGTAAATGCGCACAATTATAAGATTGAAATAATGCAAGAAACCATACTAACAACATCTAATAAACAGAACAAGTAAAATAGATTGTACCAGCAATGTAACAAAAATGATAGAGTTTGACAATGCAGCGGCTGAGAGTGATATCAAACCCGAAAAAAGCAGACATAGTACTCACGACTATGTATGCCATTAATCTGCAAAGAGCATGGAAAAGAAAGGAAAGGCTACCTTCAGCTTCTCTCGCTTAACGATTCTTTCGCATAACAGCCGTAATCGCTCAAATTCAACCTGCACAAGAGGACTTAACGGGATTAGGATCTCCAGTCATTCTAGGATGAACAAGTATGTTCATGCTGGTAATAGACAAAAACAGAACGCTTCAATATCATATTGTGAACAGTAGCTCACAACTGCAGCATTTAATGAAAAGGAGCTTCCCAGACTGGGAAGAGCAACAAAAGATTTACAAAACCAAGGCATAAAATTTCCACTTCAGAGCAGCATCCAATCCTGAATACAATCTTATTACAAGTTGTACTCGTGTTCCTTAGATTTCCACCATGTTCTAAAACAAGGCCAGGCACAGGAAGTAGATGAAGGTGATTCACCTTATAGGTCCCAAAGAGGATTTTAGTTGAACCACCCGGTTTCAGCACAAGCACAAAAGAGACTAAGATTAAGGTTTCTAAGACCCAATTCAACTACGTAAACACCAATTGGAAAATTACAACCTGGTTCAGGTTCAAATATTGTTCAGTAAATCATACTGAACTCAAAACTCTAGCATGCCAACTGAGCCAACCTTACATCACACAAAGGTGACTTGTTCACAGAGCTACCCCGCAAAAAGGAAGGAGCACATGGTCAAATAACATTAAATTGTTAAAAGTAAATCCTGCACTGTTGTTTGTTGGTATATTGGATTTATGAACATCATCAACTGTAGTGGCAAGATTACTAGGGACTGAAGAAAATAAGAGTCAGTTGGCGACTACACGACAAAATATCTTAGTCTCTAGTTCAACAACTAGGTTTAGTCCTTGCTTATTTCTAAGAAAGGACCCAATAGGGGACATTTTCTCCATCATTCGGATAAGTCAGGGGTCATTTTCTCTAAAATTTCATAAGCTTCTCTTTAACGCCATAGGGAACTAGGCCATACTCACGGTTATAGGGTGCCCTCCCAATTCCCAAAACAAGAAAGAGAAACCATTCAAGGAAAAAACAATCATTTTCTTTGTCAGGTTCAGTTCTCTAGCTCCAACATTTTGCAGACCAGATGACGAAAGTAGGGATTTTCAGGCAACTAAAAGAAGAATCTGTGACCTAGGTAGTATAGTAACTTGTTCTATTTTCCTTTTAGGCCCCGGATTATGCTGGACCAATTCTTGTCACTAAGATGTAGAGGAAGAGGCCACCTCTGGTGTGTGATCAATCCTGGAATGCTGTTCGAAATTGCTTTGCAGAATTAACTGATGGTACACAATTTCTTCTTTGGCATGAAGAGTGCCTAATTGCTTGTGTGTTACATATTCTTCAGTCCCAGCAGAACTTTTGCAGATTCTTTACTTCGAAAGTATTAATTTTGTTTCCAGTAGCTTTTTTGCTCATGCATGTCTGTGTATTAAACAGACTTCAAAAGCGTCCACTTTTTCTTTTGATGAAGTAATATGTTTCTTTAAAAAAAGCATCAAGGAGATGCAAAGTTACAAGTGCTTCAAAAGCGTCTAACTTCCAAACCATTTCTTCTTCTCTCTTTCTACAGTAACTGGTTACTGATAATGCTAAGCAGAAACCAAATGTAGTTGCAAAAATAATGAGTAGACACAGTTATAATGGCAAAACAGCAAGTGCAGTAACTAAAGAGGACTGCAGTTCAAAAGGTCAAGATAGGGGCCAATGCATCTATTACAACCCAAGCAATCCCCACTTTCTAGATCCATCAGCTAGTCTGTTTGATACCCTCTTCAGAGTATCCTACCTATTTGCTAAGTAAACATACAAAAATTACATTGAACTGGTGCTATTAAGTCTCAATTCTCCTATTTAAACTTTCAATGCAGCAGATATCTATGTACTACCTCAACCATAAAATTAAAAATATTTATTGTTAGCATAATCAATTGACCATGGAGATGAGAAACTGAAAAAGTAAGGAGAACAAATATCATAGAATACCCAAAAAAAAAGAAAAAAGAACTTGACAGCAAGACAACTGATGCAAATTGGAATATGATAAATAATAGGTGAATATCATCACTTACCCTGACTTGCTTCAGACTCTTCAATTCTTCCACCCCATGTCTCTGAGTCTCAGACTGATCACATTTGGAACAAAGTGAGTATTATATGCATAAGTAGTCATTAAAGAAACTTGCAACCATTGCATGAACAACGACAAGACCAACCTTAAGTCTCTGTTCCAAACTATGTTTATCACAATAAGCTTTGTGCTGCAGCTTGCCACCATTAGTTCTCATGCTTAAAAATAAGCCAGCACTTCTAGCACAAGAGGGATGGAATGTAATCTGACAGTGACTACACTGCAAATAACAAAAGTTGAATCTGAATAAACAGACTAAGTTTAACACGTCAAAAGGAAAAAGGAAAGCCCTTCCACATCTTTTACCTTAGTGCATACACCTTTTCTCCGCTGGCAAACGAGGCAGACATCATTACCCTTGGGGACAGTTGCCTGTCATTATCACAATAAGTGATACAGTAACTATTACAGCGACTACGCTGGTCCAGCTTTCCAGACCTAAACACAACCAAAATGAGCAAAAGACATATTCTTAATTCTGCTAAGCGCATACCAGTCCCTCTATTGGATGTACTTGTCCTCTTCTGAATGTTGATTCAAAGGCCCACTACAGAACAAAAAGATATTAGTGCAATTATCGATGCAACACAGTACACAAGGCTAGTTCAGGAAGATGAATAGTCAAACAAGAAGATTGAAATTTACTTCAGCACAGAAAGCATGAACCCATTGACCATCATTTGACTTTCTAAAAGCACCAGCAGTACCGCCACATAACCCACATTCAGCGACAAAACATGGTTTCTCCTTCTCCCAAAGATAAGAAGCTTGAGCTCCAGAGCCCCCAGACGACAACTCCTCGCATAGTTCACAATACCAAGGGCCTGTTGAGTTTCTTACACTTCGATAGCAATCCAAGTGAACAGCAACCTATGAACAAGGATAATTTGAACTCAGGAAAAGATTTAAAAGGGACAGAGAATAGGAGTGTAGTGCTTCCTACCTTGCAGCTGGTACAAACTAGAATAGGATTTAAAATTGTCTCAGACCGTCTGCAGATATCACAAGTTCTGGCATGGTCTTTTGAAATATCTGAACCTAGCTGGACAAGATCAGAGTTAGTTTCGGGTAATATCCGCACACCTGTTGGCCTTGAAAGTGTCTCCTTGACCCGAGGATGCTGTTGGGAAGAAAGCCTAAGCCTTTCATTGGTAGCAGTCATCTTCAAAACATCCAGCACAGAAGGGGAGAAACAAATACATTTAGTACGATGAAAACTAGACTGAAATTTTGAAATAGTTGTTAATACTGCTTCAGTGACTCCTAAGTCCAAACATGAATAGACTTACAACCTTCTGGTGCGTGGATTCTTCTATATTGTCTTTCCTCAAAGATGAAATCCTAGACGATGCGGCAGCTGCCGCAGTTGCAGCAGCCAGTACAGTCTGAGCCTCCTGATGTCGTTTTTCTTTCCTTCCTTGTTTTTTGGCTTCCCTAAGCTCATAAAGATATTGGCTAACACACACAGCATCCCATTCTCGTTGTCTAGCAGCATCAGTCTCCTGTTGGAGACTATTCACAACCTTAACAATTAAATCATCTGAAAAAAAATGAGATCAGTTAATTCAACAACAGTATCCATGAATTCTGGCACATGTAAAAGCACAATAATAGGTGCACGTTATTGTCTGCGATCCTCAGACAATAAAAGGACACAATAATGCTAACATGCACCAGATTAGACGAGGAGGATTATAGCAGAGACCACTAAAACGTTTTCTTGCAGCAGCATTACAAAGCAGTCTGTGCTGGTAATAAACGAGCTCTCCTTCCACCTCATCTGCTGGTGAAAGCTCCAGCAGGCCCATAGCACTCGCCCTCACCAACTGTTCAGGGCATGCACGATTCAATTTGAGGCGGTTGCCAGAAGCTGACTGTTGGGAATGTTGGCTGCAGCAGATTCCTGAACTGGAAGATGCTTCAATCTGAGAAACCTCACCCTGTCTCAAATCTGTAAGAACAAATAACATGAATTTTATTATACAAGTTAAATCCTTAAGGTTTTACCATAAAAATCACGAACATTACCGTCCGAGGGAACCCCGCTCTCCATTTGCCTTAATCTATTCTGAATAAAAGGGTGAATGTAAGAGCTATGGAACGCTTCGCTTTTACTGCATGAAAATATAAATGCGGGTAAAGTTCATTAGTTAAACACGTAAGGAGCCCAAAAATAGCCACAAGTAACAGCTAAAAGATATAAAATATAGAATGCTCACAGGACATCTGGTAAGTGATCGAAAGAAACCGACGAAATCGTGCTGCTCATAACAGCAGCAGTCGCAAGATTCTGATCAGATAAAGCACCCTGCTCCGCTTGACCATTGTCAAGGCAGTGGATTGAAACTTTCAATGGCTCTGCAGCCAAATTATTCACAGATTAACTTTCTGAGAATGGAAAAAAAACAGTAAATATGCAAGCTCATTATTATATTAGCTTCACTATAGAAATTTTTTTCTTACATGTCAAACACAAGCCAGAGAGTGCCAGACAACCAAGAACGAAGCATATAGTGCTTAAAACTAATTCTTCAATGACATAGATATTAACCGAGATTGTAAAACATAACACAAAGACAGCTTCACCTTTCCAGATTTTATGGGAGGTGGATTTGGTTGCAGTTCAGTTTTCGACAATAAGTAACCCAAATGGCAATAAAAATACCAAAATAGGCTCAGAGGAAAAGAAACCAACCCCGGGAGTAAGGATGAAAGGTAATAGCATCAGACAAGCAAATGTCTAGATTGAAAGACGGACAAGTAGGAGTTTGGAGCAAGGAAACTCGTCCATCACATGGATTGAATGCTTCAGAAGAAAAGGAGAGAGTCCTCTGAAGACGAGAAAAATATGATCTATATGATTGTGGTAATGAATTGATAGAAGAGAGGAGTGTGGACCAATCTTTCAAATAGAGCAGCTAGAACTAGAGAATAAAGCAGGCAACTTCAGTTATCTTGCTTGGAGTAATTTGTATCCATTTGGTTTGAGAATTGTTGTTACTGGACTTTTAGATGTTTTATATTTCACACTGTGGGGTCACTTTGGGATTTTCAGTATGTAGTTTAAAATTTTTGTTTCGCAACCTCTGGACAAAAGCAACTAGCTAGCAACAAACATATTTGACTATCTGCTTTAACCGATGGTTGTTTAGCTTAGTTTGGCATTTTCATTTTTGATCCCCAGGGTTCCAAGTGTCCTTAAGCCTAGCTTAATCTCTCTGGTACTTCTCTTTACATTTGTATGATTTTTATACGAGTATCCCAATAAAGTAATATACTTTCTCCTCGTAATCGAGTTCTTTCCTTTTAATTCGTCCCAGAACAACAGCCCGTTTCCTTAAATCGTCACTAAATCAAGTTTAACGTAAAGGTAGTAATACTTCAGATCATTTTAATTAATCTTGCCTCTTTCAGTCTTTTCACATCTTCCACCAATGGTATGGTCATATATATTGACATAAAAAAAGTTTTAAAAAATAGCTAAGTTCACCAATTAATCACTAATAGTCTAATATAATAACCCGTTCACCCTTTTTTCTCTTGACCTCAGGGTTCAAAGTCAACAAGGAACTACAATTTGGGGCTACAGGATTAGCACGGAAACCTCCTTTATTTCCGAATCACTCTTTCTCTACTCTTTTTCCCTTAATGCTTCCTCTTTCTTCTTGGACCATATCTGCGACTAATACAGCTATGACAGTCTCCAGCTTCTCTACGCTTCAAGCTATCTAAATTTGTCACTTGATAAAATAATTTGAAACTCACAGATGAAAATTAAACACTGCCGAACCCAGAATGGATTAAACTATAGGATTTGGAAACAGCAGAGAACCTAATTGAAGAATATTGAGAAGGTTGGCTGGGAGCTGGTGGGTTTTCTACTGCACATAAGCTACGACAACAAACTCAACATATAAAGTAGCAAGCACAATCTAAGCATGAATGAGGAGATTGTACACCAGGAAAATGGCAACGCTGATCACTTGGAATTCCCTGCCTTCGGACATATGGTGGATCATTTGGAAAGAATTTTTCTAGTGCACGAAAGCTACGACAACAAACTCAACATATAAAGTCGCAAGTACAATCTGAGCATGAATGAGGAGATTGTACAGCAGGAAATTGGCAAGGCTGATCACTTGGAATTCACTGCCTCCGGACATATGGTGGATCATTTGGAAAGAAAGGAATACAAGAGTTTTTGTAAGCAGTGAAAAATCAGCAATTAGCATCAAGCATAGATGCAACATTTCTTTAGAGTTTTTTTATTGTGTAACATGGCAATAGCAAATGACATAGAGGGCGTGAAAGATTTTTGAGCTCGTTACATATTTTGTAATGTAGCTATCCCCTATAGCTAAAGTGCTGCACATTAATAGAATAGTGTTTACCAATCAAATAAATGGCAAGGCTTTGGAAATTTTACTTCACCATTGTTGTAGGGGGGGATACCGTTACATTCAGGCTTTTATTTAGGTGAGTAAACATTAGTTCTTCCCAAGATCTTTTTTTATTTGATAATGCCTTCCTAAGTTGGTTTATTTACAGAATCCACCCATAAACGACCATCGAAAAATATGGATGCACCTAAACTATCCCAACATGGCATCTAATGGGGAATGTACCCCAAAGGTAAAGTATATATATTTTGTTGGTAGCATGACAGCCTAGTAAGTATTCATTGAGGATCCCACTTGGCAAGGTCATGCATTAGCCTCACAAGTAACCACCTATTTTCCATGGCCCAAGACCACAGGGAAAAAAGGATAAATCCCATATACAAGAGGTATACGTGAGAAAGATGAATAGGGCAGCCCGGTGCACTACACTCCCGCCATGCGCGGGGTCCGGGGAAGGGCCGGACCACAAGGGTCTCTTAAATATTCAAAAATCTCTTTTGCTTCCCTTTATTTTTTATTATCTTAAACATATTAACCATTATAACATTATTTTTATTTTTTCTCTAATATTTCATCTTTATTTTGGAAGAACATACTTTTTCAACATATTATATGAAGATATGCTACTACACGAGTTTGAAATATAATAATATATGATTTGTCTTACTAAAATTCCTTAAGTCCTCATTACTTATCAATTATAAAATAGGCCAAAGTACGGGAACAAGGAAACTTAACATAAACTAGAAACAGGTTTTTCCAAACAGAAATAGTACAGGATCAAGGCACAAAAAGATGTGGCATAGCAGTCAATGAAGTTAGATAGAAGACCATTGGAGACAAGGATCCATATCCTGAAATAGGAAAATAGGTTAGGTGATTCTTTCCATCTGCTTAAACCTTGGTGGCAGAATTAGTGACCTAAGTTTGCCCAGACACTACTGTTATCTAAAAACTAAAATAGGCATGTTTCAAAGATCCAACGAGATGACAAGATGTGACTGAACTTTCTTAAAAGTTACCATTTTTTAAAATTCATTGCTTAGTTTTCATCCTGCACATCACACGAAGCGCAACTACCATGTAGCTCTGTTCACCAAACTTTAGGATTAACAAATCACCTAGCTTTTTTGTCCCTAAGAGGACTCAAGCCATGATCTTGATTTCAACCTCACTGGAAGCCAGACTATTTTTTTCATTTATCGTTATTTTTAATTCAAAACTTCCATTACTAGACACCAAACCAGTGTCAAAAGTGTGTACAAGTTGTTTATGACACCATAACATCCATAGGTATCTAAATTGCCGTCTATCTATACAACAGGTATTCTCTATTTGCACAAAAATACAAGTAAATAAAATGAATGAGAAGAACAATAATGTTCATATGAAGGTTAAACTACATACTCCTCACATGCATACGCAAATCAGAAATGTATAATGCAAACCTTCATCATTGTAGGGGTCGCCCACTAGAGTCGCTTTTGAGGGAATAGCCTCAACCATAACCTGTACAGGAGACAAGATAGGAAAGAACATTACCTCTAACTACTTAAAAGCTACACGCTTTATAAAAATAAATGATCAATCACTAACTAAATCAGCTCAATAGGTCACAAAATCTAGGTGTCCCTTACATGGCGAAGATTCAAATCACCAAAAAGAGCAACAAAGATAGAGTGGTCATCAAAATAGAATACCAAACAACTCTTAAAAAGGAATATAAGATTATCAAAAGACTTGACCAAGATCTTTTCCAAATGTAGTAATTTCTTTTTAGTAAGGGCCAAATGGAAAATTTTCTCAAGTAGTTTAAAAGCCAAATACCAACATTACAGATACCTAAAGACGAAAAAAAGATTACAATGGCAAAAAACGATAATGTAGACCCATCAGGAGCATTTGATGTGGAGGTACAAGGTCTCAAGTGATCATATCATGTTAGTCCAAAGCAAGAATCACGAGTGTGCTACACAGAAAATGGTTGAGACACGTCGGGAACACATTTATTATGGAAACTAGGGAAGATCAAAGGACGGATATATCTCAGGAAGGCACAAACATACAACGTGTGAGCCCATTGAAAGGAATTATGAAAAAAAGAGATGAGTTTCAAGGTTTGTGGACTGTATAGTTGAGAATGGCACAAACATAATCTTTGGTATGATTAATAGTGAACGAAAGTACACTGAATGAGGCATCCCTAGGTGTGTACTGATCCCACTGATAATGACATGATAGCACCCAACCATATGAGGAGGAACTTTCAAGGCATTTAGCGGGATACAAGGTTCAAGAAGAACATATAGGACTAGGAAAGAGAGGAAGTTCAGCAGTTGCTTCAAAAAAAATCAGCTGCAATTTAGGGCAGAGGGAAAAGCCTGGGACAGTTTGGAGAGGATTAAGGGGAGGATGGTTCACAATGAAGCCCTATTAGATGGGATTAACAAAAGGGGGCAACATGAGAGAAGTGTGGAAAGCAATTTGGAGTAGCGAGGCGCCAAAAATTGCTTCTTCTCCGGGTGAGCAGCAAGAAATGCCTTCCTTACTGATGATAATTATAGGAACAGGGTGATGAATTGGTCCCAAATGTGCAAAATCGGCCTTCCATACTGATGATAATCATAGAACAGAGTGAAAGCTACGGTAAATAGGTCTCACGTGTGAAAATTTGCACGGGGGATAGAGATCAAACTATCATTTTTTACTTCGCAGGACAGCTATCCACCTATGGGCCTTCATTTTTGTGATGTTTAAGAAAACCAGATAAAACGTAGCCGATAAACCAACTCAGCAAAATTGATCCCATATCACATGTGATTCAGCTGACCTCAAAGAAATATACTATTAAATAATCTTTTTAAAAAAAACTGGTAACTTTGTATTCCTCAGCATTAAGGGTATGCTGGCCACCTAATCAAAATCTACAAAAATCATAAAACATTTATCATACCTTCCGCACACCAACAGAAGGAAGCACTCTTGGACAACTTGAATCTTCCCTTCCATTCACACTAGTTTTAGCTTCTTCTACAACTACTCCGTCAATGTTTAGTGTCTCCTTAGATGAATAAAGTGATTCACTGTCTTTTACAACCCTGACATTGTTTTTGGTTCTTCTTCGAGGTGGTACAGACTTAACGGGTACGACGTCCATAATCTCGGGATCTGTTACTCTAATGGAATCCAAATCATCCACCACACCAGCCTCAACTTTTTGCGCTATTGTGGATTTAATTTTAACTTTAAGAGTTTTCTGTAAACTTCCAATATAAGCATGATTCTTCAACCACTTAGCTACCTTAAACCGTATGTCAGGAGTCATTTTACCATCCTGCAATTAGCAAAAGTGTAGATCAAGAAAAGTATCAGTACAACAACAACAACAACATACTCAGTGAAGTCCCACAACGTGGGGTCTGGGGAAGAAAAGTATCAGTGTGTTATAAAAAAGAAATCAGTTCATTCAGAAACTTCAAGAGAGACAGAATTCTAGAGTTTCATATCATGTGCATAATACATGAAAGTTAGAAGAGAAAATAGCAAAACAAAGGATATTACGTTGAGCATTGAGGCCAACAAGTCTGAAGGTAAACCAATCTCCACAGCAACATCTTTTACATCAACTTTTTCCTGCTCTATTAACTACAAAAGCAATGAATATATTCAGTATTTTATAAATTTAAATGGCATATAAAACTGGAATTAAAGAACAAAAAAAGCTTCTCCAGATTAAAAGTACAGATGTCAAATCTTATGTGGTATATCCAAGTCATACTCAATTCCCAGAACAAAATCAGTCACACAAGGTCGACAGACCATCATATCTGCTTAGATTTTAGTATTAAGGCAATCTGACATCTACTTGGACACTTCTGAACTCCAATGGGCATTAACGAAGTTATGCTTCACTGTTTCCTGCTCTACTCGCTGTATTTTCTTGGTTGCCTAATCAGAAGTTTTAAAAAGAATAAATAGGATTTCTTTTTCTATTATAAGGAAAAGTAACTAGTAGATTATCTTGTCCCTTTCTTTAATCAAGCCCTGAAATGCAAAGAAAGAGATTGGAGTTCGCTGATGGACTTAGGCAATGAATTATGTTAATGCTCTTTGCATGCAACTATGCAAACATTAATTAATATTCTAGTCATATCTGTGTATGCTCTCACCACAATTTTCAAAATTTTGCCAGCATGATTTAGGAGTATGTGATTGTACAGTTGCTACTTAAGCTAGGTGTGACAATACCTTTTTTAATATCACGGTGAAATCTACAGGATCAGCCACATCACCATTTTTATTTTCACACAAGTCCCTATCAACAGGCTGCTGTGAAACACCACATTCTGTTTGACGTTTAACACTCAAGCCCTTCTCCAGCAGTCCTTCCTGTTGCAATGCATCACCATTCAACTTATCTAAACCCGAGATAGAATTGTCCGTATGCAACACTGTTTTGTCTCCATTTCTTAAGCCAAGCTTTAACTTGTGTGGTTTGGCTGTAACTGACGCAGCCAACTGATTGTTACCTGTCACGCAAGAAACGTCTACTGCAGTTCCTCTACCTTGTTGACTGTTACTATTGGTCTGGAGATCTGAATGCTTCACACAGAATGCACGTAATTCAACCTAAAACCATTGGAACAAATAGGTAAAAAAGCAACAAGGAAGACATTTTAATCAAGATGATCTTATTAACTGAAAAGGATCAAAGCACATCTAGTACAAAATGACATCAGTTAAAACCCGAAAGCAGAAGACTAGAAGAATAGAGCTCACATCGTCACATCCAAGTTTCCCCCATATCTCCATTCTGTGGCTTGCTTCCCTGGCACATATAGGATGGAAAGAAGTCCTACAAGCTCCTACAATCATTAAGAGAAGATATCAACAAAGAACATGCCCCAAAAGCATATATTAATAGTGTAGAAGAAATGATTTCATCAAACAGGATCTTTCAGTTTATTTGGTTTTCCTTCTCTCCAAGCAATGTATGTAATAGGTGGCTTAAATAGAGGGGTAAAGTAGACCCATAATGCAATTTGGAGGGGGGGGGGGGGACTTATAGCAACAAATTAATGAAAACATGTTCCACCTCTACAAGACTCACTAACAAAACATTTTAAAATGTCAGATGATCACCTACAAACTGGACCAATTTAATCACCGACAGAACACAGTATTCAAAATCCGAAAGTTAGACTAAAATTAATAACTGTCTCAGTTGTTGAAACTGCATTGCTGTGTAAATAGATTGCCCAGCAGTTAGAAAGTAGAAACTACATAACATTGTTGATCAAAGCTCTAATAAAGATAGCAAATCATGAGAGCACTTTTACAAAAAAGACATGTAAAACTCCACCAAAATGTGATACTCAAATGGACACAAACCTTAGACGGTTGAGTAAGTCAGGACTCCCCCCCCCCCCAAAAAAAAGAAGGAAAAGGAAAGTGGGAATACAAGTGTACAGAAAGCAAAAGATACACATCAGCAAAACAAGATGACCATATTGATGAATAGAAGCTATTCTCCCATTCTGTCTTCACTACATTCAATTCTTAGTTAGAATCAATTATGGATAGCAATCAAAGGAAATCTAAATTATATATCAACAAAACAAACAAAACAAAAGAATACATAGGGATTCCCCTAATTATTAATATCATTGCTTTCAATAAGTAGTGTTTTTGTAAGAACTTGGATTAAATAAGTGGTCCGGTCAACAGTCAACTGTACGTATTCCCACTCAAGCATTATAGGAACCAAGCTTGAGCACAATTCCAACACTAAACAACCATCAGCTAAAAAATAATTTACCTTATCCATAAAAAGACAACCTTCAGTGTGACTCGTATACAATAATAAAACTCGAGCTTGGATTGAAAAAGTAAATAAACTGTAGCTTTTTTTATTGTTATAAGCTAAAGCTTTTATTCAAAGTTGAACAACATACAATTTATTTCTACTTTAAGAATTAAAGATTTTGGTCTATAATATTTACATCTTAGAATAAATAAGGAAAAAGGTCCAATCAGCCCCTGAACTACGAACTCCACTAATTGTTGGGGGCTGGTGTACCCTTGTTGTTACGAAAGTCGCATATATGTCCTTATTGACATTGTTAGACAGACACTAGTTAGAACTTATTAGCATCTACACTTCGATTAGCAGCTAGAGTTGCTACGTGTCCCCCACATGGCCAACTATTAACGGAGGGAACATCTAGACCATTTTGCAAAGTTTAAAGGTTGACCCCTTTCTCCTTTTTGTCCTTCACTCACTGTTCTTCATCTTTCAAAGGCCACCTTTCCAGCCAAAAACCCTTCTCCACTGCAAAATCAAAGCTTAGCAGAAAAGGAGAAGAGGCAGCGAACCCTCTGTTAGTAGTTAGCCACGCGAGAGACACGTGGCAGCCACAGTTGCTAATCAAAGTGATTAGATGCTAATCAGATCCAACTAATGCTCCATTTGGAAAAATGGCACATGTGTGTCATTTTTGTGACGGCAAGAGCACATCTAACCCTAACTATTAACGGAGGGCATGCTTAGACCATTTCACATAGTTCAAAGGCAAATTTGGACATTTTCCCGAGAAATAAGATAGTGGATAGATATATCCAATATTAATTTGATCATGACCATAAACCATCCAATCTCAAGTTATACAGTCTCAACGTTACTATTCTATATCACAGTAGAGCTCGAGTGCAACTCATATAATGTAATAATAAACAAGATTCTCTCAAGTTAATGACTAGAAATTCACAATTATAAAGAGTATTGAGTTTCCCGAGTATCCTCGATGACTAGTAGCACACAATTCAAAACTCGGGGATAATGGGTGAGCTCCTCTACCGTTCTCCATTTAAATACCAGGTTTTTTATGCAACTGGGTTCGGACCCATAGCGTGTCTGTCCCTGCAGTCACAGGTTGCACTCTTTTACCACTAAATTACATTAATTTGACCAAAAATATTACACTATATAGGTGTTGGACAACTAAATACATGGCGTGAGGTTGGGCTAACCACAATCGTCAACCAAACTATACCAATGATCGTCTATATTCCCGTGTGTATTTTTTTTTTTACAACAAAAGAACAAATTAGAACAGAGACAACTTCTAATGAGCTCTTTGTTTGCAAATATATGTTCATCTGCAAGCTTCGAGTTTAAACACAATCACCTAGTTTTGACCGAGCGGTGAAGAATACCTAGTTATCGCCAGTTCTCTCCATGATGTTGAGTTGCATCTTAGACTTCCTAATAAAGACTCAAATACTCATATCCCAGAGCTGGAAATTTCAGCCCAATAATTGCAAGCTTCTCCCTATTTCATACTCAAAATTATTAGCATTAGCTCCCCGTTCAAATCATAATCAGCTTTTTAAAAGCAGAGAAAAAATTATGTAAGTTCCCATATGTATTCTATGAGACTCGCTAGAGGTTGAGTATATGTAAGAAACAATCAATTTGATGTCCATTAAGCTGGAAAAATGAAAGAAAACAAACATACAACTCAATGTTATACTGGAGAAAAGTTGGGGAGGACTCGGCATTAGGAACTTGAAATCACACAATTTAGCTTGCTTTTGAAGTGGTTGTGGAGATATGGCAAAGGAGGATATTTATGGAGAAGGTATGGTGTGACCAAAGCCCTTGGCACACAGGTCATGAACTATATTCTCACGGCGTAAAGTCTCTAAGAACTATGACACTTATAACTTCACCGACACGGTTGGTAATCTTGTCTTGGTGTTTTGGAATAGTAACACTTGGTACATTTCATTTAGAAGAAATTGTTTTGACTGGGAAATCCCCAGAATTGCTCTCTTATTTACAGATTTAGAGATTGTATCCCTCAATGATCAAGTGGAGGATTGTATTGTATGGAATAGAGAGCAAATATAAAGTTCAGATACAAGACTCTTAATGGTTGGGAATTAACAGTAGGTCATGGAAGCAACTCTGGAAATCTAAAGCTCCTAATGAAGTTAATAATTGCTTCATGTGGTTGGTGGCGCATGATGCATGCCTTAGACACAATAATCTACAGACACGAGGAGTGTTGTTATGCAGTAGGTGTGGAAAATGGCAGCCATCCATTTCTGCATTGCTCGGTAAATGGACAGATTTGGACACTATTCTTCTGTTTTTTCAAGATTACCGCTGCTTATTCCATACACAGCCAAATAGCTAGTAAACCTTCAGGGGTATTAGTAAACCATTAAAAAGGACCTGGTGCACCATCCCTGCGTATATATGCTGAAATATATGTGAAATGTGAGATGCTCAGAAGGGAAGAAAGTCAGTGTACAGCAGCTTAAATATAAATGATAGTGGCTTTTGGCTTTTTGGTGTAATCTACCGGATGTAAAAGATGAAGATAGTACATTAGGTTTCGTAGAATCTTTACAAGAATAGGACCTTTACTGCAGATATCTTCTTTTTTATTGTACAGAACGATTACTTGCTCTTGCACTGCCTTGGCACCAATTTGGCCCTAAGTTTCTGCATTTTCGATACATTAGTTTACTTGACTTCTCAAAAAAGAAAACTACTGCAGATCCCCTTCAAATTGCAAGAAGCCTTCCTGTGGTTGACACCAAGTATATTCTCATCACTGAAAAGAAAGTTCTCTTTATATAAAGACGTAACCAGTAAAGCTATTCTAGGGACTGCTTTAAAGTTTATCAGCAATTTCAGCTTCAACTCTGAGCTGTAACCTTTAGACTTACTGGCAAATTCTCTGATCTAATGACCTTCTCATATCCCACCGACCCAAATATTTGAGCAAAGCCGGTCAACACCAGTGGATAATGAGACAGAGAAGTGAAAGCAGAAATACAAGAGAAAAGCACCCCATTCCCCCAGACACAAAATGGGGAACTATGACCATGACCAAAACAGTATATCAAGTTCCTATTGCACTCAATCGCGTGATGTCACTCTATCCAGATATCCTACATTTAAATTCCAAAGCGGTGTTTCAAGAAGTAAGTATAAGGAAAGATCTACACCCTTTTTCATGAGTTGTAGGAAGAGAGTGGAGAATGAACACAATCAAATAAGAATGAACATAGCAACCAAATAAGATTTATTTCTTCTTAATGCTTGCTCAATTACAAATGATTGATAAAATAAAGATGAAAGCCAAAGAAAATTGAGATGAGTACACACAAGATATGTTGAACAGGCAAATAATTTTTTCTGTAAAAAATTACAGCACGAACTGTATATTGACACAGATTTGGTGCATGCCAATGGAGTAACGCACTAGAAAATAGAAATTCTAAATATGGCAACTAGTAGCTCCGGATTAACCAAACCAAACATCTTCGAGAAAGCCATTAACGAAGAAACGCAGGAATGGTAAAGTAAGGAAGCAACAAGACATACCATTACTGCACCGAACACACGCCCCCCCGTGTTTCACCTTGCACAGATAACAAATTAACTTCTTCTGTGTATCCTTTATACCATCAACATTCATTATTGGCTCCATGATCCTAGTATTCTCAACAAATACCTCAGGCATCCACTGACTACAAAACAAGTGTGCAAACTCCAGTCCAGAAGATTCTTCACTTCCCACACCTCTTTTCCTACAAGGTTTCAAAGCACCACCGCTTTTTGGGCAAAGAGCACATGGCTTGTCATTACTTACCGTCTCATTCTTTTGCTTGCACCAAGAACACAACCAACTGCCATCAACATCATCCTGCACACCATAGCATCTCTGATGAACAGCGACATTGCAAGAACTGCAAACGATCAGTCTGTTCAACACATCACCATGGTCACCTAAACTACAATAGTGACAAAATGAAGCTGACTCTTCTACAGGACGGGCAACTAAAAGCTTCTCCAACCCTGCATCTCCACCCAAAAGCTTCCTTTTCTTTGAGGGTCGTTCAGACGCAATATATATCTTATGCCTAGAACCTAACAGCCATTCTAACCCACTGAAAGGCAACGATGGGGACGACGAACAAGGCTTCACATTACCATCATTTTCTTCTTTAACCGATTTAGTTTCCCTTCCTCCTTCACTGTCCACATCCATAAACTGCTCATTCTCATTCTCATTCTCTTCTTTAACCGTCACCCCACTATCATTAACCCCACCACCCACATTGTCAAATGTAGGAACATACAATAATTTTTTATCACTACCCAAAAACTCGGAAGACCCAAGTTTATACAATCTATCAATATCTTCCACGGATAATTCACGAAAGTATTCCTCAACTTCATCCCAGAATCCACTATTACGACCCCCCTTTTGCCGCAAAGACGATTTCTTCGTCGTTTCGGTTCCTGTATGAGACTTCTTCTGTCGTTTTCTACTATCAGAATGCTTATTTAACAACTGAGCGAAGTTATTGGGTAAAGTAAGGTGCACAGTAGAGGAAGTAGATTGCTGTGACTGATGAGCATCCTCAGAAGAATCAAAAGGACAACGTAAGCACAAAGCTTTTCTTGCCTGTGTGTAGAAATCTATTTGTTGGGGCAATTCCGTAATTTCATCAAACTTCAAGGGCTTTTCTGTAATTTCAATTTCTGAAACCCTAGGGATAACAGATATTGGACATGTCTTTTCCTCGCCTTTCATCTTCCTTCGCCGGTGACATCTCCCACCACCGTTACCACCAGGCATCGCCGCCGCCGCTGCCACCATTCATCACCGCCCGCCGCCGACAACCGGAAATCCTTATCCTTAACACAAATCTACACCGACAAAATATAGATAGATGAGAAAGATGTTGTTGTTGGGGGAAATAGGAAAGCTAGGGTTAGGGTTTGTTTGTTGTTATTTTTGGGGTAATATATTTATCGGGGCTTGTTTTTTGGATCCGTTTATTTTTCTATTTTGCTTTTGTTTTTCACGTATTTGGAAGAGTCACGATTTTCGGAAGAACAGGGAACGGGTAACGTTAGAGAGAGAGAAGTGAGATGTTTTATTTCGTTTAATAGTAGTACGTGATGATAATAATGTTTGGGGCACTATATTTAAATAAGAAAAAGACGTGGAAAATGGCATACGAATATCTTTTTTGACCTTTTTGCATGAGAATTCGGATCGGATTCTCTAATTTTACCGCCTTAAATGAACTCCTATTTCTTTTTCTAATATTAATCCTTTACTTTTTTATTTCTACTATACCTTCTTTTCTTTTTTCATTATTAAAGTTGAGGTATTTCTTTTTTTTTAGATTACTTGGATCAAATGATAATTTGAAAATCGGGTAGAGATTTCAAATATATAGTGAATCTAATTAGTGCATATTTATTATTTTGATCTTTTTTCCTGAGGTTGAAAGGTAATAAATTATTTAACGAGAAGAAAGTACTTATTAGGCTACTAGTTCTTTATACTCTAGTGTTTTTTTTGTCGCGGTTGTCGATTCACTCTAGGATGTAATTGGATTATAATCTCTCAAATTCAAACTTTGCTCGTTTACTGGGTGTTTTGAAATCTTTTCAGATTGCGCTTGATCCATATAAGGTAGATTGAAGAAACAAATAAGAATTTTAGATTACCAGCATTTACTCCGTTATTCTTCACGCGTTTGGCCATCTAAGTTATTTCACTATTCCAACTCGTTATCAGTATATTCTCCCTCATCAAGTTTACTAAAGACTATCATACATATTTTGAGTACGTGCATTCAAAGAATAGGTGCACATTAGGGATGGCAATTGGGCGGGACGGGTGCGAGTACTCTCTCCCCCGCACCCGTACCCGCCAAAAGAATTTATACCCGTGGCGGGTACATTTTCAACATCCATATTCGCTTATGCGGGTATATTTCTAAATTCACACCCGCTCCACCACCTAAGTGGATATCCGCCACCCGTCAATACCCGCCTGTACCCGCCAACCATATTTTGTAATCAATTCATTTGTCATTTTGTCAACCTGCCAATACATGAGAATTATCTACTACTATAATGTATCTACTACTACTATACTTTACCAATATAGCAAATTGGCAACAAAGTCAGCATACTTCTCAATTAGTGATCAAACTCAAAACAAAATAGCCTTATAAATTAAATTAGTACATTATATAAACACGACAAACAACATAAAAATACTAATGTCTCCATAAATACTTAAAGCAATACAAAAATCTCAATTGATACACACAACATTTGCTCACATATCCATTCTTGGAGAATGTCTTTTTTGTTGTGTTGCGGCAGGGAACCTTGAAACCTGATTGAAGAGTCTTAGAGTACTTTATAAAGTCATAATGCTCAATCATGCTTAGTGGGTATTCATGGAGAATACTCATTTCCGCTAAGTCTTGTCTCCCATTATCTTGGTGGAACTCATACGGGGACAATGTCAGCGTCTCATTCTTATCACAAGGGCTAGCAAGTGTACCAAACATCCTTGATTGTCGGAGATCCATGCATTTCATTTTTTGGATATTTACTTGTATGCTCTTTCAAGTGACTTGTTCCCGCTCTCGGTCCTCCAACAAGTTGCTCCAAACAATGGTTGCACTCTGCTTTTATTTCTTCCCCTATTCGTTTCCTTGTAAAACCATCCCAAGTTTTTTATGTATGTCTACTAGTTCGGGGCAAAACAGAAGGAGCTGCATAATTAGTTCGCTCTTGGCTCTCTTCAATTTCTTCACCGTTTTTCACCGTATTCGGAGTATAATTTACCGTAGAAGGATCTGATGGTTTTGAGGAAGACTTCGTAATGGCATTACCCTTGCTTGCCATTCTTCCCTGTGCAATTACATATATACAATCCGAATTTTTTGAAGGATATTAAAGTAGGAAAAAACTAGATATGTTTTACAAAATGTGCAAATGACAAGTAGAAGGAGGGATGTATTCTTCAGATCATATTCAAAGAATGCTTCAAATTTTGTTGTTACTTTCCTTCAGTTTTTTCTTAAAACTTACTTTAATGGACAGATTCACAAGTTACTATCAAGTCTCCATCATAAAAAATCCATATGCATCTAATGGACAGATTCACATAGCAGAAAACAAAAATATCAATTCTCAATCAACATCTGCAAACACATTGACAAATACACAATACCCTATAGACTTGTCAAGAAAATAAAAATACCATACTCAAATCAATGCAGATTATGCACTTCAGACTACTAAAGGTGACATATTGCATAATCAAGAATAAAGTAGAATCCCCTAACATAATAATACTTTCACTGATAATATAAATTTTTAAAAATAAATCCAAAGCACAAAGCAAATACTCTACATTTCCCAATTAGCATCTACATACAAAAGAAACACCCTGCTAAAATCCCGGATCCACCCCATAATAAAAAAGGTGACAAGATTACAAAATCAAAGAAATGAAATACAAATCTCTCAACAACCCAACAATCCTTACAATTGATCTAAAGAACCACACAAACTTGGATCTTTAATCAAGAAAATTATTGTAAAAAAAATACATGAACAAGATTCACATAACTGAAAGCAAATAAAGACAAAAGCATTTAAACATTAAAGAAAAAAGGCAAGTGGATAATTCAAGAAACAAAAGTATTACTATCAGTGGCAAAAGCTCTGTGAAATGTCGAGGTGGTTCGTTACTCTGATGACGGCGTGACAGAGAACGAGAGATGGAGGAGAGACAACAAAGACCAGTGAAGGTGAAGTCGTGAAGAAGAAGGTGAGAGGGAAAGAGAGTCAGGGTCTCAAGGACAAGGAGGCGTAAAGGTTGAAGCAATACTACGGTGATTAGCGTTTTGCCTCAATGACTAAGGCGTGAATACTAAAGGCTGAAGCAATAACTTATGGGCTATTAAAATTATTTGAAGCAATGACTTGTGGGCCACTAAAATTATTTGGAGCAATGACTTATGGGCTACTAAAATTATTTGGGCTTTAGATAAATATAAAGTTGTACAAATAAAATTATAGTTGGCGGGTATAAAGCGGGCGAGTGAATTTGGGGCGGGTGGGTGGATGCGGGGCGGAGAGGCGGGTATAACTGCAAATCCACCACCTACCCATACCCACCAATACCCGCCAAATTTATATTTGTACCCACCTACCATTGCACACGTGTCTCTTCAGCCCTACCCTTGCATAGAACACATGCTTTTCGTATATGGACACCACACTTTTCAAGTTGATTCATTGTGGCCAATCTCATATTGATAGCCAATAGAGTGACAAATTGATGTCTAAGCATAGCCCCTGGTCCGGTAATGCTTTTCCAAGGGACTTTAGGGCATATCATGGAATAAGTGTTTATGTCTTCTTAATGTTGAATTTGTCTTGTCTACAATAACTTTGCAACATGTCATCAGGCTGTTGTTATCAAATCATTTCCTTGCATCAACTAACTTCCTAACCATCCAGCTAGCTTGGTTAGAAGTTTGTAGTTCAGTTTTTTTTTTAAAATTAATAATAAAATAAAAAATTCAACGTGAATAAGTACAAACAAGGGGGGTTAGGCCTTACTTTACCAATCATAATGAGGTAATGAACATTTACTAATTAACAAGCATGAAGAAAATAGGAGCTAGAGAAAATTAGATATTCTATGATCCTCACGGAGTTTATAATACACTATATGATAATATTACAAATGAGGATGCTTAGGTAATGCAAAAATATAAACTCCAAGAAAAAAGTTGAGTTATCAACCTCAAAGTTAATTATATATATATATATAAACTAAAAAATATAGTTAGCCCGTCTAAAGTAACCTGAAGTATTTTTCTCTTGTCTTCTTCTTCAAATATGTCTAAAAACACTTGATAGTTCATCACTTCTTCTTCAATTTATTAGATCTTGTTGAATTCCTGACACTGTCATATGATTCTGATTTGTCAGTCGCATCGGTAGGTGCCTTGGAACAAATTTCTCAGTCACCTTACCATCCCAACTATGTTGCCTTCTATGCGTCTTATTTTTTCTTTTGTTGCTTCCACTTCGTTGTTGCTTAGGTAAGAGATCCCATCCCTAACCACTTTATCAAAGCATATATACAACATATTATCTTTCTCATCCTCATCCTCATAAAAAAACTCATCGCCAAATCAATAGCATCAGTATTAGTTGGATTAAGTCCTAGCGGTAAGGCTCCTAACTCATTTTTCTTTGAAATCACACTTTTAGGCACAAAGATCCAGCTTGTGGAATTAATTTGCTATTCAAATGAGGAGGTGAAACTTGTTCTTCTTCATCAACCAAACCAGCCCACCTAAAAGCATTTATTGTTGAAAATTTAACTATGTGGATTGAGTTTTTCCCATCTTTAGTGACTCAAACACGTGGGGCCCCTATGTCGAAAATATTATTTCTTCGCACATGCCTAATCTACTAAATGAGTAGATAATATTAGTGCCAAGTATAGTCAAATTTCGTTAAGAAATGAAAAAGATATTGATACACAAAGTAAGTTGTTTTGAGACATGAATAGATGAATTGTTTTGGCCAAATAACAAATCTCCCTCATAGGTAGAAGATAGAAGGATTGAGCACTATATAAACTCTAGTTTTGAGTAAGGGTTTGGGACTCCAAGGGGTAACCCGTGTGTTAAGAGGATGGAGGCTAAGCCCCACACACGCGCCACCGCCACCGCGCGCCCGCCCATCAGGTCTGACTCGGGCTCGGGTCACGGGCCACGGGCTGTGGTCTGTCTTCCAGAATTTTCTTTTTGGTCTTTGAAATACTTTTATTTACATTTTGGTCCTGAAAGTTTAGGAGATAACCAAACATTGCAACGACTATGAAACGTTGCAACTAATCTAACTTCAACAGTCATAAATGGCCTCATCTTTCCTATAAATTAAACCCTTTTGTTCAGTTCTAAAGGAGACAGAAAAAGAGAATACAAACAGAAAAAGAGAATACATATAGAAAAATAGAATACAGAAACGCACATATCCTCTCTTCTTCAGCAATCTATTCTATATTCATTTTTTTCGCTAGAATCAACCTTACTTGCTTTGTATTGTTGATTGTTGCTATTTTATATTGGGAGACTATTGTCCATTACCGTAAAAGCATATCTATATACGGAGCAATTTTGTCTTAAAGATAGAGAGTCATCTCTCGACTCAGCTTTTGTTTTGTTTAACCTTTCTGACACCATTTGTACCTACGGGTTTAAGACAAAATTTTCTAAGTGTTTGAAAGATGTCTATTTCAAACCTTGCTTCTGGTTTTGGTTCTACTGCTGCCACTCAAGGGAAATTTATTGTCGCTGCTCCTGCCAGTTTTCAAGGAGAACGTCCAAAAACGTTTTTGGGTACCAATTTCAAGAGATGACAACAAAAGATGTTATTCTATCTCACTATGTTGAGCTTATCACACTTTCTGACAGAAGATCCTCCTTCTAGTGGGGATGTAATGGACACTCAGTCTAACACAATGACTGAAGTGGGCCAAGATATACAGGTCACAAATGCCCTGAAGTTAACACAGATGTATGGAATCATATTAATTCAATGTGCAAAAACTGCATTCTGAACGGTCTGTCGGATACACTCTATATTGTGTATTGCACCGTGAAGACGACAAATGAGTTGTAGGAGAAACTCAAGAAAAAGTACAACGCACAGGATGCATGTACTAAAATTTTAAATGGTGGATGATATATCAGTGATGTCCCAAATTCAGGAGTTTCAAATGATTCTTCATCATTTGGATTTGGAAGGAATGAAGTCAAATGAAAAAATTTTGGTTGCGTCTTTGATTGAGAAATTGTCTCCCTCGTGGAACGAGTTCATGAGTTATCTCAAACTAAAGACAAAGGAAATGGGTTTGAAGATCTTATTGTCAAATTGCAAATACAATAGGACAATAAAAGACATGTATCTAAGGGAAAGAAGCTAATTGAGGCAAATGCGAATATGGTTGATTCAAATGGAAACACTAACAAAAAGCGCAAGTACCAGGGAGACGGCAAAAGCCAAACGATGGAGAAGTTCAAAGAAAACTGTCATCACCGTGGAATGCCTGGCCATACGATCAAAGAGTGTCGCAAACTGAAGCGAGAGCAGAAGGAAAAGGCCAAGAACAAAGGCAAGGCCAAGGCTAACATTGTACAAGACGAGGGTGATCCTTCGAACCTTGACGACATGATTGTGGATTTCTCGACTGTAGTGTTGGAGGCAAATTTGGTGGAGAATCCAAGGCAATGGTGGATAGACACGGGTGCAACCCATCACATCTATTCTAATAAGAGTACATTCTCTTTTTACGCCCTAATCACGGGCAAAAAGTTATTCACGGGCAACGACGCTACCTCTGAAGTACAAGGGGTTGGAAAGGTTGTCCTCAAAATGACTTCAGACAAATAGCTTACTCTGAAGGAAGTTATGCACGTCCCTGACATCCGCAAGAACTTGGTTTCAGGGCCACTGTTGGTCAAGGTTGGTTTTAGACTAGTTTTTTAGTCTAACAAGTTTGTATTAACTAAGAATGGTAATTTTGTAGGAAGGGGATTCACATGTGACGACCTCTTCAAAATGAATGTTATGTCTGTAATCCGTTCATCTAATGAAATAAAGCCTTCTACCTACTTGCTAGAGTTTTCTAATTTATGACATCATAGATTAGGACACGTTAACTACAAATTTATTCAAAAGTTAGTAAAGTTGGAATTGTTGTCTTCATTCGACATAAACCCTCAACATAAATGTGAGGTGGGCATAGAAGCAAAATTAACCAAACCGTCTTTTTATTCAGTCGAAAGAAACACTACTCTTTTAGAACTTATTCACACCGACATATGTGATTTAAACTTTGTGCAAACTAGAGGGGGGAACAAGTACTTTGTGACTTTCATTGATGATAGTACAATGTATTGTTATGTTTACTTGTTAAAAAGTAAAGATGAAGCGTTTGAAGCATTTAAACCTTATAAAGCAGAAGTTGAAAATCAACTAAACCTACGGATTAAGGCAATTCGTAGTGATAAATGGGGAGAATACGTAGCACCATTTGAAGAAAACTATGCTCAATTCGATATTGTTCATCAAATGACCGCTCCTTACTTACCTCAGTCTAACGGTGTTGCCGAGCACAAAAATTGTACGTTAAAAGAAATGATGAATGATTTACTTATCAATTTCGGTTTAGCCCAAAACTTGTGGGGCGAAACGATTCTTACCGCTAACACAATTCTCAATAGAATTCCGCATAAGCGTAAGGATAAAACTCTATATGAAGCATGTAAGTGAAAAAAATCCACTTACAAATATTTAAAAGTGTGGGGCTGTTGGCAAATGTCAAAGTACCTAAACCAAAACAGGTCAAAATTGGACCTAAGACTGTAGATTGTATATTCATTGGATATACAAATAACAGTAGTGATTATCGCTTCTTAGTGTATAAGTCGGAGATACCTAATATCCATGAGGGTACGATCATGGAATAAATGAATGCTGAATTCTGTGAACAGATCTTTCCTTGAAAGGAAAAAGAAATAATTTCGCAAAAATGAAGCTATGAATAAAGTGCTCAAAATCAGCAAGACCCGGGAATTTCTGATTATCCGGAATGACGTTCCAGATCTACAGGACTCAGAAGTTACTGATTATCCGAAACTTAATGTTCTTGATCTACAGAACTTAGGGGTTCAAAGGTTGGACCAAGACAGAACAAAAGGGTCAAAAAGGACAAAACCTTTGGTCCAGATATTCTAACATATGTGGTTGAAAATGAACCAAGGACAATTAAGAAAATATTCTCAACTCCAGAAGCACTGCTTTGGAAAGAAGTTATAGAAAGCGAAATATATTCCATCATGCAGAACCATACTTGGGAATGGTTGACCTTCCTCCAGGAAGCAAACCTTTGGGTTGCAAGTGGATACTCAAAATAATGTATAAAACATATGGAACTATTGACATGTATAAGACCATATTAGTAGTCAAAGGCTACAGACAAAAGGAAGACCTCGATTACTTTGACATATACTCCATTGTGTCCAGATTAACGTCCATAAGGGTATTTATATCCATAACAACTTTGCATGACTCTGAGATACATCAAATGGATGTTAAGATAGCCTTCCTAAATGGAGAGTTGGAAGAGGAAATATACATGGAACAGCCCGTTTCCTTAAATGTGATTCTAGGACACGAAAAGAAAGTATGTCGACTTGTTAAGTCTCTGTACGAATTCAAACAAGCCCCGAAACAATAGCATGAAAAGTTTGATAATACTTTATTATCAAAAGATTTCTCCATAAACGAACGTGATAAATGTATCTATATCAAAGGGAATTCTGACTCATTTGTCATGATATACCTTTACGTAGATGACATGCTCATCACCGGAAGTAGTCTAAACTTGATCCTGAAAACCAAGAATATATTGAAACAATGCTTCGACTTGAAAGATATGGGTATTGCAGATGTAATATTAGGAATTAAGATTTCTAAGACAACTGACAGACTGGTCTTTTGAGGAAATTTGATGTATTTGACAGTCCCCCTATGAAGTTACCAATGGATATGAATCATAGAATTGATTAAAAATGGTGCACCCGTATCCCAAGAGCGATATGCGCAGTCATTGGTAGCTTAATGTACATTACAAAATGAACCCGACCCGATATTGCTTATCCAGTAAATAAGTTGGCTAGATTCACTCATAATCCTGGAAATGATCACTGGAAGGCGTTAAATCGGATATTACGATATCTGAAATATTCGCTGACTTATGGATTACATTATTCAAGATATACAGCCGTACTGAAATGATACAGCGATGCAAACTGGATATCGGACATAAAGAACACCAAATCCACCAGTGGGTATGTTTTCACAATTGGTGGTGAGGATGTGTCTTGGAAGTCCTCTAAGCAAATATGCATCGCTCGATCCACGATAGAATCAGAGTTTATTGCTTTGGATAAAGCAGGAGAAGAAACAGAATTACTTCACGACTTCTTAGAGGATATCCCTTGTTCGGATAAACTTGTACATTCGGTGATGATTCATTGTGACAGCCAATTGGCTTTAGAAAGGGCACGAAACAGTATGTACAACGGCAAGTCTAGACATATTCGTCGAAGTCATAAGACCGTTAGGTAGTTGATCACCACGGGTGTCATTTCCATTTATTACGTCAAATCAAATGATAATATAGTGGATCCATTAACTAAAGGCCTATCCAAATATCAAATATTCTGTTTGTCTAGGGGAATGAGCTTAAAACCTAAACAATAAGAATCTTTATGGTGGTAACCCAACCTTATTGACTGGAGATCCCAATAATTTGGTTCAATGAGACAACTAAACTGTAGAGGTTCAGTTTTAGCGCTTCACTTGAAGTAAGAGCACTTCGGATTATTATTCTTTAAAAGAAATATAATTCTAAAGTTGTTCCCGCGATAGACATTAAGTGCTACCTGCAAAAATGGTAAAGGATAAGTTTCTAAAACTTTTAATGATTCCTAAACACATGCGAGTGGGATATAACAGGATACCTTATAGGAGATCACCTATTTAAATGCGAAGACATGCCTCTTCAATTGTACATACTTAATAATCTAAGAGTTGTCCATGGCCACAACAGACAAAACTATAAGAAGAAATGAATAAGGGGAGTTATTGTGTTGATATCATTGTCTTGGTTTACACTAAATACTGACGGTTCAAGACATCACGTTCACCGCGCAGTAAGTAAATTCGATGGTAATCGACTAAGGAAGGTTCAAAGCCGAAAGCTACCTTTCCTGATACAATATCTTTCCGCTGAAATATTGCTGAACTTTGGCACCATGTGTGCACCAATTCTCTTCCAAGAGGGAATTGTTGAAAAGTTAACTATGTGAGATTGAGTTTTTTCCGTCTTTAGTGACTTAAACACGTAGGCCCCATATATCGGAAACATTGTTTCTTCGCACATGCCTAATCTACTAAATGAGTAGATAATATTAGTTTCAAGTATCATCAAATTTCGTTAAGAAATGAAAGAGATATTGGTACACAAAGTAAGGTGTTTTGAGACATGAATTGTTTTGGCCAAATAACAAATTTCTCACATAGGTATATGATGGAAGTATTGAGCACTATATAACTCTAGTTTTGAGTAAAGGTTTGGGACCCCAAGGGGTAACCTATGTGTTAAGATGAGGGAGGACCTAAATGAGCTTGGGTTCGGGGCTAAGCCCCACACGCGCGCCGCCTCCGCCGCCCGCCCGCTCATCCGGTCAGGCTCGGGCTCAGGCTCAGGTCACGGGTCACGGGTTGTGGGTTGTGGGTTGTTGGTTGTCTTCCGGAATTTTCTTTTTGGTCCCTAAAATATTTCTTATTTATATTTTGGTCTTGAAAGTTCAGGAAGATAATCAAAGTTGCAACGACTTTGAAACGTTGTAACTAATTTGACTTCAACCGTCAGAAACGTCCTCCTCTTTTCTATAAATTAAACCCTTATGTCCAGTTCTAAAGGAGACAGAAAAGGAGAATACAGACAGAAAAAAAAGAATACAGAAACATACATATCCTCTCATCTTCATCAATCTATTATATATTCATTTTATTCGCTAGAATCAACCTTACTTGCTATATATTGTTGATTGTTGTTGTTTTATCTTGGGAAACTATTATCCATTATCGTAAAAACATATATATACGGGATAATTTTGTCTTAAATACAGAAAACTATATCTCGACTCTGCTTTTATTTTGTTTAACCTTTATGACACCATTTATACCTACACTTATCTCCCATTGAGCATTAATTTCCCTATTTACACACTGTCCAACCTCATCCAAATGAGAATTTCCAGAAACATTCACAATATTATTGTCACCACAACGTACATGTGACTTAACTCCACTTTGGTTCACCTTATCCAATTCATTTAAATTCATATTTGAACTGAAAAGGGATATACCTTTCTTAGTTGCATTATGACTTGGTGACACCTTATCAATAGCCACTTCTTATTGCAACAACTCATTTTTTTGGTCAAGCACCTAGCTCCATCTACTGTAAATTGATCGAGAACAGCCTGATAAATTGTACTGGATTTGTCGCGCGACAATGCATCGTATGTATTTTTAAACGTTTGTTGCCAGACCTTTTGATTACTAGGACTCCTACTAAAATGCTGTTGGTTGTTATTGTAGTAAAGCAGTACGGATAGTAAATAACTATTACAAGTGTTTGAAATGATGAACAAACATTCAATATTCAGAAAATGAATCTTGTTGAACAAATAGACCAATGTTGATAACTGCCACAAACTTATTGTGTCTTCAATCTTGATAACCTGAAATCAAGAAATAACTAAATCTGGATGATTACAACATTGTGTGTTGAGTCGAGTGATTGCACTCTGTCCTTAAGACAAGATTGCCCCGTATATATGCTTTTACGTTAGCGGATAATAGTCTCCCAAGATAAAACAACACTTTAATCTCAACGCTATAAAATAAATAGGTTGAGTCTAACGAAGAAAACAAATATGAATCGACTTGCTGAAGATATGAAAAAGGAAGGAAGAGTTTCTGTTTTCGTCCAACGTTATTGGACTGACTTTCTCTTCTGTTTTGTCTCTGTGTATATAGTGTGTCTCTGTTGTGTATATCTTGTGTTTATGTGTGTGTTTGCTCACTATTTTTCTTCACAGTTTTGCAGTGTTTTTCATCACTGTTTCGTGTCTGTTTTTGCTATTTTTATGTCACGTTATTGAGCCAAAGGAGGCATCAATATATAGCATGGAGGAGGACTCCTCAACTGCCACACACATGACTGTAAATAGTCATTAGGAGGGTTGTTAATGGCTATTATGGAGGCTGATAATGGTCATTGAAGGAGGGTTGTTTATGGAGTAGTTAACATCCAAGTAATGACTGGTTAATGCTCTAAAAATAGTCCAAACGGTAGGCAGAAAGTTTTTGCCTTCCGTTACTCCCAAAATCAACTTTTCAGAAACTCTAGGAACCAAACTGTAAATATTAAGCAATTTGGGGTCGTTGAACCCAAGCACATCTATGTCCTCTCTCATTTAAACACATGGGATACCCCTTGGGGTCCCAAACCCTTTACCACTTTAGAGACTTATAAAGAGAGCAATTCTTCATTTTCCCACCGATGTGGTAGATTTGTCCCACACCATATTTCCATGCCTCAAACACCTTACTTCGTGGATCAATATCTCTTTCATTTTTCAATGAATTTTGACGATTCTTGGCCATACGGTCATCTACTCACTTAGTAGATTATGTATGTGAGAAGAGACAAAGCCTCCAACATGCGGAACACTAGTGTTTAAATCATTAAATATGGGTGGACGCATCTCCCCGCCAAAGGAAAATTTCCAACAAATGATCCCATTGATTTTTTTCCAGTATCAGACAAAGGTGCAAAAGCATTTTGATTAGATAAATTTACCTTAGGATTGACACACAATTGCATCTTTTGAGTCGCACCATTTTCACGATCCGAAGACTTACTTCTACTAGCCGAGGAAGTACCAACCAAATTTTTGTGTGCAATCACTGTCTAATTTTCCGTTGCATTATCATTTTCATATTTCAAACCACAGTGCCCAGAAATTTCAGTAGCTTCAACATCACATGTACCAGTTGTATTCTGCCCCGAATCAACTAGCGACGCTCCTACAACATTTACATTTTCTATCGTTGTGATATCTCTCTAGTTTTGGGAACTAGAGCTAACTCTCGATCCCCTGAATCTTCTACAGTTGTACCAGTTCCAATATCACTTATCACATCGTTGTTTTCTACAGTTATTCGGTGCCCAACTTCAACATTCGACGCAATGCTTTTTTGCTGGGTTCTTTTGACCCTCAACATCACCTTGTGCGCATGTAGTATCTATGTTCTCAGGTAGCCCTGTAAGTTTATCATCTACAGGAACAACATCTTTAGCTAACTATTTCTTGGCGTTCAAGTAGACTCTTGCATCACCTTTGAGTTTTTCAATCAAAATCTCATCTTCCTCTAATGCATCGATACTTTCTTTTTGTAAAACCACATTTTTTCCCAATGGCCCATGACATTTACGTTGATCATGTCCTTGGTGCTTGCATTGATTGCAATGAAGTGGTAAATTGTCATAGACGATCTCTTGAAGCTCCTTTACGACCTTACAGTTTTTCCATCCACGTATTGTATCCTCACATGATCTGGATGCTTGTCCAAAAAGGTCCAAAATAACTTTAACCCTAGCCGTACTAGATCTGGATCGAACTTGAGTTGCCTGGAGATGAAAGGTACTTGGCATATGCATTGCATTTATATCATTCATACATTCATTCATATTGTGATTACTCGTTGTTTGGTAACATAATATGGATTGGTTATTGGAACTTGGGTGATACACTAATTAAATGTTTGGATGATTTGATTGATTATATTGGACCAGATTGGTTGCAATAACTGACATTTTTCTCTGTGCAGTGGATTGTATGATTACACCTTTATGAGTCTGAGTACTCATTGTTGAACTATGTTGTGGTCAGTGGTGTTTATTGACAGATATATCATGTTGATCATAGAGAACTGGGTATGTCTTGCTTTACTTGATAATTGATAACATTATTTGATAAAAAATCTAGTAAAGAATTGGTCGGAATGTTGTATTGTAGTAAATGACTTGTATGTTATGCATGTGTAGATTCCCTCCCTAATCAAGGATAAACGACGTAGATCTCTACTTAGAGCATAATGGGAACGTTACATGAACAAATATGTGTCCTACCCTTACTTGTATATAATCGTAATCAGCCTAAGAGTTAAGGGAAATAAGAAGTTAACATTGTTGTGATTAGACTAATCATGATACCCCGTGAAGAGGATTGTAATAGGGTGTTGTGTACTAGGGTCAACCTGTCTTATTTGGTTATTTGATAACTAGGGTTATGGTCATTGAACTCTTCTGTAATTGTGGTGACGTATATGATTATGAAATCTTATATGAACAAAGTGACTTGTTGATTCTGTAAACTATTATGTGGATAATCTTATTTGGGTTACTGAACTGTCTAGTACATGGTTATTTGGTGTTAACTTGATATTTATCTCTTGTTGCGTATCTTTCGTCGTTGTCGGCTTATGATGTCTACGGGATACGTTTTATACTCATACTACACCTGTTGTATTATTTTGGTTGCAAATATAACTCCTATCAGTTCAGGACTACGTGGCTGAGTCTGATCCATCAGTTTGAGTGATTAGGGTGAGGATACTACCTTCCGGCATGCCCTTGGATGCTCTTATCTCTTCCCTTGTCTTTATTTTGATTCCGAGAGACATGTTCAAATATTTGTACCTAATGATTAGACATTTGATTTATATTATCCTTATTCAAACTTGTATTCGGTTAGAGCTCTTGTATTGCTGACTAGATTCTTGGGGATTGTACTTATGAGTCTCAACTTATGTTTCCACATTTTATATTATGATAGACAGTTTATTTAAGTATTTGTTATCTTTCCGCATTTCTTCTTACATCTTGTTAACGAATTGGGAGTTGTTCGCCTACCGGTGAGAAAAACATAGGTGCCACCATGATTTCTAAAAGGGGTCGTGAAAGTGATTATATTATTTTTCATTGTTTGCATATCTTTTATTTTGTCGTTTATTTTCTTTTGAATTTTTTTATCAATGAAAATTTGATGGGAAAAGAGAATGCTCAACGCTCACCACAAGGAGATGGAAAGAGTTTAACGTACATTCTTTTTTTTCTTAAAATAATACAACTAAAATTATCCATTTCACATTATGTGTGGATGATCAATTTCATATATGTTTGAACTTGAGCAATGACGCATGATATCATAATAGATTTAACATTTTTTAGATTATGTCTATTTTTATTATTTGTATTCGTGATTTCAGTTAAGTTGTTTTACATGTATTTTATATATTTGCATTGTTATGATGATGTGTTTGTATGCATTACTAGTAATTTCTAATGACTTTTTGTAGAGGTAGGCTAGGAGAGCTAAGCGAAATGATGATCTTGCTCGGTTTTTTAGACTCACAATTATCATATGTATGCAGATCTAGAAAAATGATTCGATTCCTGACCGGTGATTACAATCAGTTTTCAATTTTATTTAGTTGAATAGAGTCACAATTAGTCCACAAAGGCTACTTCAATTAGTATCCTTTATTTTCAGTCGAGCAATAACTCATATCACTTGTAATCAGATTTTAGTGTTCCATGACTTAGTCTCTTATTGGATTGAGTGGGATATCTCACACTACTCTTATATTACGTTTTCACACTTATTTCCACTTGAGACAACTTTAATATTTTTTTCTTCTCTTATTCTATGTTATTCACATGTTGTAGCTTAGTGGGGTCACCTTACGAGTAGTGCCAAAATTCAAATTTAGATCATGAAACTACGATGATGTATCATTGCTTAGCTGTTAGGGGAGGCACAACAACTGCCAGAGATGGCCTCCTAATGTATGTTGCACGCACTAATAAGTGAAAAAACATGAATATTAAGGTTTGACTAATGTTACTATTGTTAAATTAAAAGATTCTTATGATACACTTGAAGACTTGAAATTTTACATTTAAATTGATAATACTTGAAATATTCATTTAATTTGTCTCATTCGTGTATTTTTTTTATATATATTTATTTATATGTATAGCTTATTCACCACCTTGAGTGGCTTAGCTATGATCGTATACTGTGTATTTTCAATACTCGAGACATTATTTTTATGATGCCCATATTCAATCGTTGGTCAGGAGCAAGGTGCTCACGTATGAGTTAGGATCCTGCTTCACCTCTGCTATCAGTAAGCCAATTTTGGATCGTGAGAGCGCGTTATGTATTACATTCTTTTGTATAATCGGTTTGTAAGCTCACAATTTTATTCTATTCATTTCTTAAAGTATCATAAATGCTCTATACATAGTGTCGAGTTATATTTTAGGTTATAGGTACTGGATGAAGTTTGCGAATAACCTCGTTATTTTATGACTTGATTAATGAGTATAAACACGAATCATGTAGCTATTACACTAAATTAGTTTGCTCTGTGCAATTGATAGGTATCATATATTGCCACGTTACATTCCATTTTCTAGCATGACAAGATTGTTTATGTAGGTGCATGAAATATAACAAAATCTAATTGCTTCTAAAAAATTATTCTTTGTAACCCAGTTTCTTAAGTAAGCTGAAGGGTTTATTTTAATGCATCTCTACCTCAACGATTCAATTATTTAAGTTTAACGTAGCAATTTCATATGTTCTAAATCTTTAGCTTGATGCTTCTCAAAAGGGAAGCGGTCTAATCCCCAATAATTATGTGATTCCTATGTTGTTTGTAGAATAAATAACAGTATTGAATGCTTGTAATTTTTTTCTAAAGTAGTACATATTTTTATTTTTTACAAATTTATTTTACGATAAAATTTTTGGCACAGTTCGATACTTCTTTCGTTTTATTTAGAGGTCTCGCCCTTTATACAGTATAAGTGTGTGATGTACCTTGCTTATCATTTACAAATGCTCTATATTGGAAGATATCTATTTATCTCTCCTAATCTTGTTATATGTCGTCTATTCTTTTTCCTATTGCTCTCCATACATGCTCTATAAATGACCTTGTGTTGGTGTTATGTTATATTGCAAGATGTTATATCATATTATATAGTTATCTAGCTATTTTATATTACTTATTTGATTATTTTTACTAAGTAATATAAAATAGCTAGTAAACTTTAATGCTCTCCACTGAGAAAACTTTAATGAATATAAAATAAATCAAATACTGAAATTATACATTCAAAAGTAAGAAAAGAAGTATCATACGCTAGTAAAATTTGATTATTTTTACTAAGTCAAGCACGCCAAGCTTGATAATCTTATGACATATTAGTAGCGTGATTACTCTACATCTCCATTACCCAGAATTGCACATAAGTTAAGTCGAAGTAAATAGTATAATAATTTGATTAATTTGGTAATTTTCTGCATTACAAGCATAAATTGCGCTCAAATTAGCTTATCTGGTATGCAAGTGTTGATTGAACAATTCGGCTGAACTATTAAATTTTTTTAGCAAATTATTATGACATCCATAGAGTTTGTATTTTGCCATAACAAGTGAAAGGCAACTTTAACTCCATCTACCTGCTATGATTTAATTAAAAATGAATATACATCTAAATATTTTTTTAGAAATTATCTTCCATGAAATTATGTGTCCACTTTTAGACTTAAGAGTTCATATTAACATAAAAAATAACTCCTTCATAAGTAAATATTTTACTCTTCAATCAACTCATGTCACGAATAAAATACATGATTCTTACTATCAACAAATTTTGAGAAGATGAACATATGTACACTCTCTAAATTGATTCATGACGTGAATTCTACAAGCTCAATGCTAAAGAAAAATTACACACAACTTTGATAAGTGTGACAGTGAAAGAGTAATTAAGGAATACAAGGGAAATTGAATTATGGGTTTCAACAAAAATATCATTTTTTAAATTAATTTTCTTGCTAAAGTTTCGGCTTACACTGTGATTTGAGAATTACACAACACTGTAATATAAAACACATTATAATGTAGTGACTTCTTAGAGTTGATCAATATGTTTTTAAGGCAGTAATTCTTTTTGGTACATGAAGACAATGTTTATTATACTTATCTAATTAATGATTGCAGGTCCATTTGGAATAAGGAGATTCATGAGTTATCACGAAGACAACATAATAACTGATGTATTAGCAAAACAAGAATGCAAGATGGGGTATTTGAGGGATTGAAATGTTATAACTCCTCCCATCCTTTATTATGTTACTATTTTTTGAGAAAAATGTAATCCTGGTTAACAACTAAAAAAAGTAGAATAGTGTAATTCTCCTTGATTGGAGTCTTCTCATTGATACAATATTAATAGAAGTTTACAATTATAATTCTAATCGAATGAAGATATCTACTTTACATAATTACACTAGGATACTAATTACAATATATATGGAGAATATTTGTGTATTCTCTATCACACCCCCTCAGTCGGAGCGGGAGGAGGTCGGATGCTCAGACTGGATCTGAAATCAAGGAACAACTGTCGGGGAAGTCCCTTAGTAAATATATGTGTGTACCGGTATGAAGAAGGAATATGTAACACCTTAACACGACCATGGCACGAACAAAGTGAATATCTATCTCAATATGTCTGGTTTACTGGTGCTGAACCGGGTTAAAGACAAGTAGACAACATATATGTTATCATAGTAGACAAGAGATGCCTTATGTAAGGGACAATGAAGCTCTAGAAGAAGGTTTTGGAACCAACAAATCTAGGCAACAATGTTCACAACCCCTCTATATTTTGCTTCTGCACTTGAACGGAAAAGTGTGGCTTGTCGTTTGGCTGACCATGAGATGAGGTTATCACCCAAAAATACACAATAGCCGGAAGAGGATCAGCGTGTGTCCGGACAGCCGCCCCAATTAGCGTCCTTATATGATATCAACCTGGTCGGTGCAGATGGATAGAGATGTAGTTCATATTCACGAGTATCCTTAACATACTGAATAATACGTTTAAGAGCGGTAAAGTGAGGCTCATTAGGAACATACATGAAATAAGCACACATGCTGAACAACATAGGCAATATCGGGCCTAGTGAAGGTAAGATACTGAAGTGCTCTAGCAAGGCTCCTATAAAGGGATGGATCGGCCACCAGATCCCCGTCATCAGCAATGAGTTTCGACTTTGAGTCGACTAGAGTGACATGATCTTGCAGTTTGCCATTTTGGCCCTATATACAATTGCTTTGGCATACTTATGCTGACACATAAACATTGCATTTGATGATCTGGTCTGAAGTCCCCAAAAAGTAACTCAACTTACCCAAGTCTGTCATAGCAAATTCAAATTTGAGCAAGGGAACGATCTACTGTTTCAGCACATCAGATGAGGCAATTAGAATAATATCATCCACATAGAGCAAAAGGTATGCAATGTCATTACCTCAATAAAAAATAAAAATTGAGGTATCACTTTTTCTACACACGAACTCGATCTGCATGATGTAAGTGGCAAAGCGCTCATACCAAGCCCTGGGGCTTGTTTCAAGCCATATAGTGACTTTCGAAGACGGTAGACATATTGAGGAGCCTCTGGATGCACAAAGTCAAACGGTTGATGCATATATATGGTTTATTTCAAATCCCCATGCAAGAACGCATTTTTCACATCAGGTTGATGAATCAGCCAGTTCTTTCCCATAGCTATGCTCAAAACAGTGCGAATGGTGGCTGGTTTAACCACTGAACTGAATGTCTCACCACAATCAACTCCCTCGTGTTGGCACATGTCATGAGCCACAAGTCTCGCCTTATGGCGTTCAAGCTCACCTCTATCTCTAAATTTATGATGATTCAGCCACATACAACGAATCACATTCACTCCCTCTGGTCTCGAGACAAGATCCCAAGTGTGATGTGCAGTGCGCATTAGATTCCCCACGCATGGCCGCATTTCAATTCGGATCAAGCTTGACTAGTTTTGGGTTTTAGGTATTGGTGAGATAGTCTGAGTGGATAGGTTTAAAGCGGACTTTCAGTTTGCAAATCCTGTACTGAGCACGGGTTTCTATACGGTGGGTCGGAAGCGGGACTGGTTGGGTCACGATCAATGGGATGGGTTGGTTGGTTTATCTTGGGAATTGTGGACTGGGTGGGGCAGTGGGGTCATAGGATTTATCGTTACAGGATTTACAGTTATGGGGTCGGGGTGGGGTAGTGTCGATGGTGACGGGAATGATGAGGCCGAGACGGGGGCAGTGGGTTGGATATTGGATAATGGGGGTGGGTAAGGCAGTAGACTATGGCAGGGACATGGATGGGGCGGGATGTATTGTGTTTCTAATGAGAGGGGATGTGATCTGAATCGTCAAGAAATCTATAGTCGGTGACTTGGAATTTTTGGACGGTGGCGAAAAAGATGACGTTCTCCTCAAACGTGACATGACGAGAGACAAGAACTTTATTTGTGGACAAATCATAGCATAAGTACCCCTTATGATTTGACGGAAAACCCAAGAAGATGCACATGGTAGTCCTAGTTGCTAATTTGTGAGGAGTCGTGGAGGCGAGATTAGGGTAGCATAAACACCCAAAAATCCGAAGGTGATCATAAGAAGGGATCCGATGGAATAGAATTTCGGTGGGGGATTTATTCTGAAGTGTACGTGTAGGTAATATATTAATGAGGTATGTGATTATGTGAAGTGCATAGACCAAAAAATGAAGGGGGAATAGATGCAAAAGAGCATGGTATAAATCTTATTATTAATGGTGCAGATGATTATTTCAGTTTTACCATTTTGACGTGAGGTATGGGGGCACGAGAATCGAAATACCATGTCATTGGTTGTACAAAATTTATGAAATGGGGAATTGTTAAACTTATGGCCGTTATCACATTATGTTTTAGTGGTCTTCTCAAATTGAGTCTTAACATAAGCTTGAAATTCAAGAAAAATTGAGTAAACTTGTGACTTATATTTTAGAGGATAAATCCAAAGAAAGTGAGAGAAATCATCCAAAAATATCAAATAATATTTGTGATCCAGATTGTTTGTAATGGGAGATGTCCATAAATCCGCATGAATAATATCAAAATGAGAAAAAATAACACTCAAAGATGATTTAACGGAAGTCGAACATGCTTACCTAAAGGACACAAATGGAAATCTTGGGTCGATTTCCCATTGTTACATTGAATGAAATTTCGATTTCTAAGAAAACTAAAAACTGGTGCTCTCGGGTGCCCAAGTCTACTGTGCCAGGTTGATGGAGATATTGCAGCTAGAGAGGTATGTGGAGTGACACGTGCAACAAAATTAGATGAGAAATGATATATGTCCCCCACACTATTGCATCTCGTAAGAGGTGTCCCCATATGTACATCATTCACAGAAAAAACAAAAGGGTCAAACTCAATAGATACGGAATTGTCACCAACAAATTTCCTAACAAAGATTAAATTTTTAATGATGTTAGGAGCATATATGATATTTTTGATGGAAAAGAGAAGGTGAGGTGAAGGTGTATGAGTGGTGCCATAACCTTGAATTGGAATGCAATTGCCATTTTCAACCAAAATGTATTGAGGATTTTGCAAATTAAATAGTTGAGGAAGATTACTAGAGGTGAGATGTGGCACCCGTGTCCATGTACCAGGCATCGTCGGGCTACTGAAGATTCATAGTACTATAGACCTAGGCTAATTTGGTAGGTGTGAGGAGGCCAAAATTTTGCTGCTTCTATTGGGCCGGGGCAAGATGGGCCTGCTCTGTGTAGCATGTCTGACGGGTACCTGGTTGAGGGCCCAGTAAGCTGGGTTGTTGCCATTAGCATGCGTGCTGGGCATGCTGCGTCAGATATGGGCAGTGGAGGGCGACCCAGTTTTCGTAATTCGTCCAAGGCAGTGGGCCGACCTAAGGTGTTGGGTATAAGGCATGTTGTGTTGGGCCGGTGGAATTAGATCGTCCTCTACGACCCTTTCCTTTTCTGCTGCGCCCACGTCCCCTGCTGTCGCCTTGGCCACCACAATGGGGTGGGTGGTCCGTGTGTGGCGGTGGTCCGGTGGCAGAGTGGTGGTCGGCGTTACGTCAACCGCCAAAACATGTTGATTATGCTCGTCTTGTTTGGCTCGTCCAGTCTCATCCAATAACAATTGTGACCGGGCCTTGTTAAAGCTAGAGAGGGGATCGACTTGTTGGATCATTGTGGCAAGTGTATCATCCTCACCTTTCGGTAAACCATTGATGAGTTGCAAAACCATCTTTGTTTCAGAAATCAGATTGCCAACATTAGACAATTGATCGACCACTAATTTAAGTTGTTTACAATAATATGACATGTTAGCAAAATTTTCAAGCCGGATGTTGTTGAATTGCTCCTCCAGATACACGACACGTGTATGTTTATTGTCCTGAAAGATTTTCTCTAGCCTTGTCCATAGTTCATGAGCCGAAGCATCTGTCTTCATAATAGTATTTAGTAAGTCTTTAGATATGGCGCCATATATCCATTGTTTGACGATTGCGTCGAACCTTTTCCATGTTGAGGTGTCGACGTCGAGTGGACAAGGGTAGGTGGTATCAATGTGATCAAGCAGTTGTATGCACATACATAGATTTGAAATAGTTCAACCCACGACGAGTATTGACCATCCTCTTGATCAAGAATTAAAGGGATGAAGTTCTTGATATTCGTCACGACAAAGACCGGATGAAAGATGGTAGGAGAGGGGTGGATGTATTAGGATGTGTGTCGTGGGTGGATGATGAATAAGCTGGAGAATCCATGACAATGGCTGCCGGCGGCGTGTGGAAAAAGAGAAGAGGGGCGCCATAATTTTAGGGTTTTCTGGCTGCGAAAAAAGAAAGAGGGGGGGGGGGGTGTTAGGGTTTTGGAGGGGTAGGGTTTGACTCTTGATACCATGTAGAATAGTGTAATTCTCCTTGATTGAAGTCTTCTCATTGATACAATATTTATAAGAGTTTACAATTGTAATCCTAATCGAGAGGATATCTACTTTACATAATTACACTAAAATACTAATTATAAAATATATGGAAAATTGCGTATTATCTATCAAAAAGATTAAATTATGCAATAAGATTTAACTTGTAAGAACTAAGAACATATATTATCTTTTGAAACCTTCCCGCTCCCTAAAATAAAACGTAAAGGCATCTCTTAAATAATGAAAATTAAAACAAGGTGGCGTAATGTTAGTGTTGCTAATTAAAAAAAGAAGAAGATAACCATAACTTTTTTTTGTTGAAACGATATATTGTTATTATATATTAAGGAGGATTGTACATAATGGTTACATTATCACTATCATTGATAGTGTTGATACTAGTGTTTCCAACAGTAGCCAAACTATTACAAATAGAGAGTGAAACCAGCTTAGTAGTTATTTTGCCATCTTTGTCTGCTTGGGTCTTTGGTGCGGCAAATTCCGGCGGAGCTAACAAAAATGTGGAGTGGTCTCTCATATTTTGTAGTGTGGATCCTTTCTTTGCCAAACAATCAGCTACTTGTTTGCTTCACGGAAGATGTGTCGTACCACTGGATTCGCTAACTTCTTTAATAGGGACTTGTAAGATTCAATTAACGATGCATAAGTTAGTGTAAAATGAGTTAAGAGATGTATTACCTCGTTTGAGTCAACCTCAATCTTGATTGAGTCAATCTCAATCTCGATTGGAAGCAACTACTTTGAAATTTAAATATATTGTTATTCAATTAACGATGCATAAGCAATTAGCAAATACATTCATAAAATTGTTCAAGATATTTATTGCTATATTTTGGATATTAATGAAATTCTTTTACAATCAATTAAAATTTTTCTTTCACAAGATCCAAAATGCTTGTTAGATTGAAAACGAAGAAAATAGAAAGAACAAAATAGAATATAAGTTTAATCATGTCATCAGTTTTGCTCATTTATATTTGGAAAAAATTCATTAGATTTGTTTTAGAGAAAATACATGCTTTACCCCCTAAATTTGTATAAAAAACTCAGTGATACATTTAAACTTTGCGAATATTTTTTTACTCCCTTTATCTTTTTTGTAGTGAAATTATTACCCCATATTTTACCCACCAACCCATTTGCTTTACTTTATATTTTGTTGTATTTACTTAAATGTAAAACCTTAACTAATTATTGAAACTCTTAGGCTAGAATTTAATATTATAGAGTTGCCCCTTTAGATTTTATAAAATAAAAGGATCATTTTGAATAAATAAGTAATAATGTTTAATATTCGGATTGTCCGTTTATATATCCCTTTAACTAAATCTTTCAAAAAAATTAACTTATAGTTTTAAAGCGGGAAATAGAACCACACTATTTTCACCTTCAAATTAATCACTTTTACAAATTAACTTCATCATTACAGTAATAGATAGGAAGTTATTTTATATAAGCCACCCATTTATACTCTGATGTGAATCCTAAGCTGCTAGAATGTGCCAAGTATGACTGAAAAGGGTTGAAAAATGGCTATGGACGGCTGATGCAATTAGGACTTATGAGAAGATTACATAGAAAAATAATCATTAATGAAATTAATTGATTGCCCAATTAAAAAATGACATGTATAACTTTTTGTTAGCTTTTAACTCAGGATTTTGCAAGTATATTTTCTTTTTGATAGATACAATTACGTACGGACCACCTATAAGTGTTTTCATTTTGTGGGAAAATGGTGAGAGTAAAAATGAATGGGATCGATAGACACGACACCGAGGGCAGAGAGCGGTTCAGATCCAATTTCAACCCCCAACGGCACCACCGCTAATGGGCTACCGGACGGCGAGGGTTCCGTCCATCCGCCGGCGGCGGACGCCACTGGAGCTTTGACAGAGAACGAATCGTTGAGGAAGAGAATGAAAGGTAGTGGTGTCTTACCTCTGGAGACGGGGACACGTGTCATGTGCCGATGGAGAGACGGCAAGCACCATCCTGTTAAGGTTATTGAACGCCGGAAATTGACATGTGGTGGAGTTAATGACTACGAATACTATGTTCATTACACTGAATGTGAGTCATATTTTTCAATCTAATGCTTAATTTTCCTCAATTTGGAGTAGCTAGGGATTGGCGTTGTTTAGTGGAATAATTTCGGTTTAATACGGAATGTGAGCGAAAATGTTCAAGCTAATCTCATGATTTCATCGATTTGTAGCAGCTAGGGTTTGGAGTTTTTTTGTAGTTTTCTTATTTTAGTTGAATAATTTCAATTTATGCATTTGTGGTGAACAGTAGTTCCGACACTGAAATTTTCAATTATTTTCTGTTTCTTTTTAAAAAAATTTAAGAGCTGTGGTTGTTAGTACACTTTCACGTTCTGTAAATAAAACAATTCAATTTCCAACATGGACTCTATGATTCAAATGGTTCGACCCTAGTACCGAACGCTGTAGTTTATTTTGGGACGGAAGAAGTATTATCACTTGCTTGTTCCAAAGAAGTACCACAATTGTTTAGGGGTTTATATAATAGACATTCTTGTTACATTGCTGGTTAACCAGTGGAACGCTTTACTACTCATAATGTGAGTTATTCTCAAGCTACTCAGTTTTTCCTTTTCTTCATTTAGTATTAATTTTGAGCAGCTGAGGTCATGCATATAGTCTTTTTGTCTGACCTAAATTGCTATAGTGAGTGATTAGTCGGTTGAGCCTTATAAAGCTTCTTTTGGATGTTGCCAAAGTTGCTAAAACATGTATTTCTTGAGAAAATAGTAATAGAATAAAGGAAAAAAGGAATTTCATTTTCTTGTATGTATTCATTTGAAAAGAGAGGGAAGTTTAAAGTGAAGAAACCGCATTCCTCCCAAACTTCTGCACCTTATCAAGTACTTAGTTTGGAGAGAGTCTTTCTACATTTTCTTGCTTAAAAAAAGCACAAAAACAGGTGAGAGTTAACTTTCCTGCACTTCCCCTTTCTCCATATTAGCAAGCCTGAACTATTTCGTTTGTGCACAATTTCAATTCTCTGGCCCGTACTAATTACAAAGAATGTCTAACTACCTTATAAAAAAAATACAAAGACTGTCTAACTAAGGTTATTTTTCTATTTGCTGATTTTTCAATGCAATAAAAGTGTATGTTTTAAGCCTTAGATTGTTTACTTATTTTGGACAGTCAATCGGAGACTTGATGAGTGGGTTAAACTTGAACAGCTTGATCTTAATTCAGTAGAGACTGTTGTGGATGAGAAGGTCGAGGACAAGGTAATACTTGGTAAAGTCATCTGCTTGTAATTTTCCATATGTGGCACTTTTGAGGTTTTGTCGCACCTCTGCTATCGGGAGGTGGGGTTTTTCGTGGTAATAGTTGAGAGAAAACCTTATGAAGATCTGAAAGAAATTAAAACGCCTTCTCTCTTTTTGGGCGGGAATTGAGGAAATAGGTTGAGAGCTAAATCTCCGCTACATGCATGTCACCAACAGTCACTTTTATCTCATATGCTTTCTCTTCTTCAAAAAGAAGAATTACAACCTTTTCCTTTTCATGCTTTTTAGAAAGTGTTCTTTTTGTGTTCCAACTAGATGGCTGAGTGGATGAGGTTTAGGAGTACAACATGTAGATGCCAGATTCAAATAACACCTACAACACTTGCTGCATTTGTTTTTGATTGTTGCAGTTACACTCACTTTGCCCTTCATTTTTTTAAATCAACTATTCTGTCCTGTCGTCTGATGCTCCAAGGTCTCACAACTGAAGTTTTCAGGTGACAAGTTTGAAAATGACACGCCACCAGAAACGTAAAATTGACGAGACTCATGTCGAGGTACATTTTGTATTCTTTATATCCTTTTAAAAGGTTATACTGTTAAACCATATCTGTACTGCCGATGTTATTTTTCTCTTATGTTTTCATTGTTACAATCTTATGTTGCCATCAATCCTTCTTTTATTGAGTCAAAATTGGTTCCTTTATCTGGTGTACAAGCATTTCTAGTTGCCTATTATTAGAAGTACGTTACACTATACCAGATTTTCTTGAAAGGTTCGAAAGAGTACCATTGAACTGTGAATGAGAAATACTTGTGGTTTTATGTATGGTGAGGTTTTCAATTGAGTCACCGATAGTAATGGAGTTCCTTTGCCACAATACACTACTAGAAAACAAGGAATTAGCGATGGATAAAATTTCGTAGCTAAACAATAAAAATTCCATGCTAATCCAGTTTAGCTACGGATTAGCGACGGATTATAAGAAAATTCAATTAGCTAAGAGCTATCTAGCGACGGATTAGCTGGTGATTACCGACAAATTTCGTAGCTAATTCCATATTTTGTAGTAGTGATAGTCACTTTAGTAAATGTCTAAAACTAAAATTGATAAATTATAAAAAAATTCCCATCTTTTTTCTTTCTTTGGGAGTTTCTGCGACTGAGTTAGTGTGGTTAAAGACTCAGTTGATCCCTGAAGCTCGGTGAATCCTAGGTTGTTGCTTCGTCTCGCTTAGTTGGCTTTACTGTCGGCGTCAAGGTGCTAAGGTGTGTGCTTCTTCACCCATCGTCTCTGTCATTGACAGCAGTAAGACAATAAGTATAATTGATAAAGCTATATATTAATTGCTAAGACATTATAACAGAATTTTCTAGTGATTAGGAATAACAAATTAGAAATTTAGTACCAGAAAACTAGCTTCCATTTTCACAAAATAATTCGAGTTCTTTTATCATAGTTTTCAAAAAATAATTAAAGCTTCATCTTTTCATCCAAGTCAGAAATTTGTAATTGATTTTGAACTTGTATGACATGTTTCTTTATTTTATAATTCGAGTTTAACCGTCGTTTCTTCAATTCTTCTATCTAAATAATTATTGTTTGTGATTGTAGCTACATTGTCTTGCATTATAATTTTATTTTATCTTTGTTGGTGATTTTCTTGTTAACGTCCACGCTTTAATTCCTCTTCGCGCATAAAGCCCCAACAAAGTTTTGGCGCTTCTCTGCACTTTTTGCTTTTAACTACTCTGGACTGAGTTCTCTTCCTTAGTATATGAACTAAGGCGTTGTTTAATCTTAACGTGAATTGATCTCAGAGGTGGAACTGATGAAACACCACCTTGACTACTCGTCTCTTCCCAAAAAAAATTGGAGTTAGTATTGACTTCTTCCTGTTCTTTATTGCCTTAGCATATTGTATACTGATTTAAACACATGCTTCACAAAGAGAAACATGACCTCTAAATAAGTGAATAAAGTAGTATCAGCGGACTGTATCTTTTGATGGAATGGATGCAGTAGTTTAGTGATCTCTTAACTGTGGGAAAAAATCAGTAGGCTTTTTTTAGCTATCTACCTTTTTTTGTTTCAAATTGGTATGGCTTTCTGTTTGTCTTTTTTTTTTTTAATGTTTATTTGTTAACAGTCTCCTATAGATTTTCTAATTTCGTTTTTAGTTTATGAGACGTCAATTTTTTTCTTTGTTTGGGGTGACCCATTGATTTTGTGAAATATGTTTGTTTCATTTGCAGGGCCATGAGGAGCTTGATGCTGCTAGTTTGCGAGAGCATGAAGAGTTCACAAAAGTTAAAAACATTGCTACAATAGAACTTGGAAGATATGAGATTGAAACGTGGTACTTCTCCCCATTTCCTCCAGAATACAATGACTGTTCGAAGTTGTTCTTTTGCGAATTCTGTCTCAATTTTATGAAGCACAAAGAACAGCTTCAGAGGCACATGGTGAGCATTTTCCCAGTTTTTCCTTGCTATTCTTCTTGTTATGGAAATAGGGAGAAGCGATATTTACTCTGAAATCTGAAGCATGCTGTTGTCAATTTGTACAGTACCCTTTTGCATTTCGGGGTCTTACAATTTCAATTTAAGTGCCCAAAAGGTTTCCCTGGAAGTGCTATTTTCTATCTTATTCCCTTTATCATGGTTTAGCTTGTTTATTTTGACCATGATTCTTAAGGTAAGAGTAAGATTTGGGTTTTATTCTTACCTATCAGAAAAAAGAAGGAAGATTTGGGTTTTGTTCTTTTCAAACGGAGTGGGTCAAACATGGAGTCAAAGCTAGCTTTTTGAAAAAAATTCAACATTTTTAAGAATAAAAGAGGGTAGTGATATACCTTTTTGATAATGGAATTGCTGGAAGAATATTGAAGGATGAAGAGAAATAGTTTCTTTTAAGGGTAATAGACCCAGTTTTGGGATTAAGTCAATAGGAAGTAGGACAATATAATTGTTTCACAAAGGGAGTAGATACCAACTATCCACGTCTTTCACCTTCTGCTACATTTATAGTCTTTTTTTTTCTGACTTATTTTCACTCTTCTATGTAGAGTAAATGTGATCTTAAGCATCCCCCAGGTGATGAGATCTATAGAAGTGGTACATTGTCAATGTTTGAGGTATGATAGTTGCATTTAAAACCAAGTTTCTTTCCTTTCTTTGTCCATCACGCGATTAGAGGAAAACTTCATGGAAATGTGTTTATAGGCGTCTGATAAGGTTTTCTTCTGTTGAACATTTGCTTCAGGTTGATGGCAAAAAGAACAAGGTTTATGGGCAAAATCTATGCTACTTGGCCAAATTGTTTCTTGATCATAAGACTTTATATTACGATGTTGTCCTCTTCCTCTTTTATGTGCTCTGTGAATGTGACGAACGAGGTTGCCATATGGTTGGTTACTTTTCAAAGGTAAATTTCACCTGCAAGATTATATTAGATTTTTAGTGAAGAAGTTTTTCTTTTGTTTTTTTACTGTGTTACATATTTAGGGATGATGAGCTGGCATAGTTGTCATGTATGTAGCAGTGAGGTAGTGTACCTTCAGTTGGTCTTCAACTGGGGATTAATCTGCTGTAGTGAAACTGTAGAATTGTCACATCATTCTGCAGCTATGGGAAGTTACTTTTGACTTCCTGATAAAAAAAGATACTTTGATTTGTCCGCACTTGTTGCTATTTCCTACTGGGGCTGAAAATTTTAACTAGGATTGTAGCAAGGGCAATCATACATAGTGAGAGCCTTCCTACCTGACTATAGGTGTTGAGTAACTTGTGATCAGACAGCATTTGGGAAGCACTTGTTAGCTTCTTGCCAGAGCATTTCCTGACCATGTTACCAAGGCAGTCAATTTTGTATCTGAATGTTCAGAGAAGTTGCATTTTGATATAAAAGGGCAGCCCGTTGCACTAAGCTCCCGCTATGCGCGGGATCCGGGGAAGGGCCGTACCACGAAAGCAAAATATACTATTGGAGTGTGTTCAAACTTTGATCTCATTTCAACTTTTTACTTGATATTTGCTCTAAATGGTCCATGAAACAAGATATGTTTGTTGCTTAAAAAAGACCTCACATATTTCATAAGATTTTATTTATTTGTTAATTTCTAGGACCATCCAAAATTGTTAAAGGAGAGAACAAATAGTAGTTCACTATTTGCTTTTGTCCTATAAAAGCTATTGGTTTTAAGTTCCAATGCAAGATAGTGACGGAATCCTGGAAAGACAGAATTTGTAGATAGATCTCAGGAGTGTTCTCGACATTAAGAACTCTAGGACATTGAAGAATAGAGGTTGAATCAAACTAAAGCATAGTAATAGTTGACGTACACCAACAAACGTTCCAAATCCAAAACTATTACCCCCTCTGTCCCAATTTATGTGGCACCATTTCCTTTTTAGTCTGTCCCAAAAAGAATGTCACCTTTCTATAATTAGAAACAATTTAACTTTGAAATTCCCCTTTTATACTTAATGAAATGATTTATAGCCACACAATTGTCTTAGGTTTGTTTTAGACCACACATTTTAAAAGTCAATCTTTATTTTTTGAACTTTGTGCCAAGTCAAATGGTGCCACATAAATTAGGACAGAGGGAGTATAGTTTTGGATTTGGAACATTTGTTGGTGTATGTCAACATTGCTAGGCCTTTGGTAGCATTTTTGCAAGGCTTTAAAGCTCATTTGAAACTCGCTATACAATTCCACGAATTTCCAGAAACCTAAAATCCACAATTCAAATGTGACTTTTCATGTTTTGATCAAAGTTTCTGTCCATATCCTTTACCAAATGGAGGTTCTGAAGTGCCTGTTGGAAACAACTACCTAAACACGAAGTGTTAGTTCTCCCAATCTTTTTCCTTCTTCCAAAAACTGCACAAACACAGCTTTAGTAAGTGATATATGTGCTAAAGTACCCTGTTTTCTAGCCAAAATCTAGACATTCTATGGCGGTGTTCTTGATATGCCTAGTCAGTTTTTCCTCATTATTGTATGCGGAGCAGAAATGAGTTTTATATTTACCCAGACTTGATATTTGGTCAATCTCCTTTGGTATTGGGTTCCCCACAGAGATATGTTAATGAGTACTTTCTTCATGCTGCAGGAAAAGCATTCAGAAGAGTCTTATAACTTAGCCTGCATTCTGACACTTCCACCTTATCAGAGGAAAGGTTATGGGAAGTTCCTAATTGCATTCTGTAAGCTCTTGAACTTCATAACACGTTTTCACCCGTTTCTGCAATTTATGTTAATATTTTTCAAAATTGAGGTTAGAGAAACATTCACTTGTATAATTGCACCCAATAGGGGACCCTCCATCTAGCAGATTTACCAATCGGATAAAAAAGAGCTGTACAATAACTTTTCACGCTTACTATAATGTGTGTATACTCTCTCTGTCTCTCACACACACACACTCTCTCTGTGTGTATCTATGTGTATTTGTGTGTGTATATACACATTATTTATTGTTCTTTTTGAAAGTTATATACACATATTACTCCCCCCGGACCAAAAAGAGTGTCCACTTAGCCTTTATTTTTTGATTCAAAAAGAGTGTCCACTTACCAAATCAAGAAAGAATTAACCTTACCTTTTCAGATTTGCCCTTATTAAGTGTTAGGTGACCAAATCCTAATACCTATTTAATTAGGAACATTTTAGTCAAATGACCTATTTGGCGTAGAAGTTAGTATTTTCTTAAGGGGTGTGCAAATGGCTAAGTGGACACTCTTTTTGATCCGGAGGGAGTATTTATTTAGTCTTTTTGAAAGTTATGCACACATATGGGGTGTGTATGTGGACTTGCGTTAACTAATGACTTCGCGCCCTTTCTGTTTCTCTCTCTTGGAGTATCTCAAAGCTTAACATCATTTTGTAATTGACCGCTATGTCTTGTTTTACGCTTTCAGGGACAAGAGTGTTGTACAGAAGGTAATGATTTTGTGGATTGTCCATTTCATTCGTTAATGACGTCGTGCTTTTGCTTTGAGGAGATATCATAATTTTTTTCTGTTGACTTGTCTATTAAGTATGGATTTATCGTGTCTATGAGACCAGGGTCTATATGTGATGCAAGTTGTTAGCTAAAATTTTAATTAATCTTTCATTAAAACTTGATACAAGATGAAGTTATGTATCATTACTTTATCGTTATGCCTGTCCTGCAAATAAATGAGCCGTTGAATAAACCTTTTGCAGCATATGAACTTTCAAAGGAAGAAGGTAAAGTGGGCACACCAGAAAGACCCCTTTCTGACCTAGGAATGTTGAGCTATAGGGGTTACTGGACGCGTGTGCTTCTGGATATATTGAAAAAGCACAAGGGCAATATATCTATCAAGGTTTGTATCTGAAAATTTAATTCTTTTTCTACTGTTTTCTGTTTTTGTCTTTTTGGACTTCCATTTACCTAGCACAAGAATGTTAGTTCCATTTAAACCTGCCTTAGTCTGTCATCTAATGATGGATATCAATCTATGATGGATTTGTGTTTTCTGCTTTGCTTCTGGTAGGAACTTAGTGACATGACAGCCATCAAGGCAGAAGATGTTTTGTCCACCCTTCAGGGCTTAGAGTTGATCCAATATCGAAAGGGACAACATGTCATCTGTGCAGACCCAAAAGTCTTGGATCGTTATCTCAAAGCTGCTGGTCGGGGTGGCCTGGAAGTTGATGTCTGCAAATTGATATGGACTCCGTACAAGGAGCAAAACTGAGTATGTATGTATTATTTGATGTTCTTTGTATATACAGAAATTTAGCTGCTGGGATGCACACTGATCTTTAGCAGTAGGTGTAGCTCCAAGATGATAGATTTAGAGAATCTGATCTTACATTATATAGGTATGTACAACTATGACGAAAGTAGTTCTGTGATCAGAGTACAGATTACGAACCTTGAAACCTTATAGAAGGGCTTGCGTGCAATGACTTGTTCTTGTAGAGGCTCTCTTTCAGTTTTGCTTGTTGCTTTTCATTTTGATTGGGCAGGTGCTTTGAGGCCTTTATTTATGACTCGCTACTTATTTGTGTGGTGGTACTGTGGACATTTGAGGTAAGCACAGGGAATCCTTTTGTCAGAATAAAGTTATGATCTTTAGAGAATATGCAGTCATCCATGGTGATATTGTATTTGCTAACGATGAGGTAGCCAGCCTGCTTGTGTGAAAAGTCTTTAGGGTAATAAGTGGTTTCAGTCCATCAAGTTACTGAAAGTCCCTGATTTTGGGTTTATTGCTTAAATCAATAGATAGATTCATTCGGTACAGTTAAATTGGAATATCAATAAGTGGCTGTCGGATTTTTTGTCCTGCAACTAGATCACTTTGGCGTAATTTTGGTGTTGCTGCCCTTTTGACATTGCTCCTGTAGCTGTGAGCCTCCATTTTACCAGCGATGAGAAATTCACTCAACTGGGGCGTCCACTATTACTGTTGTATGGTTGTACACCAACTTTTTGCACTGTGATTTTCTGCCTATCTTAGTTTCAGCTTTTATCTCTTAATTTTCTGATTCAGGATAATGGGACTATTCTGTATATCTTAAAGCTGATTGTGAAGAGAGTCGAAATAAGTTACTGTCTTTTTTGTTGGGGAACATAAAGTATTGAACCGTGTAAGTCCGGAATAGCAGGAAAAACTTAGTTCAAAGAGAGGTGTTTGGGATTGATGATTATGGGAGTACTATCTTTGAACAGAGATGATCTAACCTAAGGGCCTGTTTGTCTATAATTTTTTCCCACAATCAGTTTTTTTCAAGGAAAAATCTTTCTTCACATAATATCTAACTTTTAGGGTGTGTTTGGTATGAAGGAAAATGGTTTCCATGCAAAATGTTTTCGTAGAAAAAGTTCTCTTGAAAAACAAGTGTTTCTTACTTATTTTCTAGTGTTTGGTATGTAAGCAAAAACAATATTATCCTAAGAGCATCTATATGTAATCTACTCGTGGGATGGGTGTTCGGGGTGGGATGGTCAAGGGGGTGGAGGTTGGGTGTGTTGGGTGGGAGGGAAGGAAACAATAAATTTGGAATGTCACTTATGAACTTGACCTTTTTTTCTTTTTAATTTTCCAACCCTGACCTTTTGGGGATCCTACGGGTCACGGGCCGGCCCTGATCCGCTCTACAATTTTTATTTTTATTTTTATTGTTATTAAAATAATAGTCCAAATTAAAGTCTAAGAACATAATATATATTCTTAAAACATGTAAAAAATTCCAAATGAAAGGATTTTTTTTTAAAATTGAATTTCCAACACTAAAATTGATATTTACACCTACATTAACACGAAAATTCGACATTGAAATGTATTGTATATCGTGAGATCTTTACTAAAAAAATGGGAAATTAGAAATCGATTTGGGGGAAAACATAAATTGATTGGGAAAACGGACGTTTTCCTAAAAATTGATGGCGCCAAACCGCCTTACGGTGTTTGACCGGCCGCGTTTCAAAAAAATACGTAATTTTTTTTGGATAAAACGGACATCCGAGCGCAGAGTTATCACCATTTAAAGTTTCACTAATTTACAACTACTTTCTGTCCCTACATTTTATGTCAATGTTTCCGTTAATTAAGTTCATGCTGCATTCGACTTCGATAAAAGCTTCATAGATTGACTTCAATGAGTATGATTCAAGAGATAACAATAGCCTAAAATAAAAAATAAGATTAATTACATAGGTAGATTCGGTTTTTCAATTCGATTCATCCCCAATACTAAAGAACCGAACCGAATTACCTTAAATAAACATTAATAAAATATATTTAAATAAATATTAATAAAATAATAATAAAATGATCAGGTCGGGTCGGGCCGAATCGGGTTTGATGAGTAAAAAATTCTGACCCTGGCCTAACCCTGATCGGATCCTCACTTTTTCGGATCAAATATATGCTGACCATGACCCTGATTTTTTCGAGTCGGGTTGGGCGAGTCCCCGACCAGATGGACAGGTGTAAGTGTCACTATAAGAGCTTGTATTTTTCCACATGAAGAGCCGATTTTACGTCGGATCACGCGTAAGGTCGATTGTCAGACTCTGCATACGCCTTTCTGTAGTGTCGGTGCATCATAGATGTGTGGAATCACCAAAGTTATTTCTTCCCAAACTTGAAGCAAATTCCACGAGACAGCATTAAAAAGTACCGAATCATGTCAGCGGCAATTTGGGGGATGAAAAAAGGTGGACATGTATGATTGATAAACAAAATTGAGGACTCAAATTATCCGTTACTACATTTTCTCACAAGTCTTTTAACACAGTAAAATGTAATAAGCACAATAGCATTGGAATTCCCAAAGGCAAGCGAATCTTTCAGCTAATGAGGGTGTGTAAGAGACTATCATCGTTAAAGACTCAACCTATCAGCTGCAAATAGTCCACTCTATATAACTTTTTTTGTTTTACATGATTTCTAAATTAAATACAATCCTTTGCGTATGCAAATGGTCCTTTGTATAACAACTATTTTCTGTAAATTCACAAGTGGGATTTGGGGAAAATATTGTATACGCAACAACAAATAATATGATAGTCAAAGCAAAAGAAATAATGTGTGATAATGAAATCAAAAAATAAGATAAAAGGAGAGTAATGATAATGATAGTGATACGGAAAAGTAGACAATGTTCAAAGTATCTTCTACCCTGTAATAATATTTTACTATGATGGTCAAGTTTTTTTTTAAATTGACTTTCATATTATATTATTATATTATATGTGCTCTATAATAACATTTTGCTATGTCAAACGTATCCGAATAAACGATGTCGTTATATAAAAGTTTTACTATAATTTAACAAAAATGGTAGTGTAGGAATCTCTTCATCCATCAGATCACCAATCCGCTAAAGCGAGGTAGGATCAATTCATTTTTAGCATCTATTTTTCAACTTCAAATGGTTTAAGAGGAACTTATAACCATCAAGGAGATATAGGCCATGAGTATTATACATCTTTACAATGTCACGTTTAACATTTTATTCGTCAAAAGTAACAAGAATGGCCCATATGGACAGACTTGGGGTTTCAATTAATGGGAACGCCTGCCAAGTAAAATTATTTGACATGATTTCCTTCACTTATTTCTCTACTCTAAGTCTAAGGTGGTGTCTTTACTTTCAAAATAAGTCTTTTCCTACCATTTGTACACATACTCACACGCCACTTTTAGTATAAAACAAGTTCTAGACTTATAGAGATTTACATTTTGTCCCTATATTTCCAAGCAAATTAACACTTCAACAAAAGCCTAACCTTTGTGACACATGCTAAGTAGTATATCGAAATAGTACTTTCGCCGACAGAAATAATATCACTCTATTCTTCAAAAAAATATTTTCGGTTTTCAACAGCTAAAGTTATTTCCCCCCCCCCCCCCCCTATTTGTTGTTTAAATTCCAAAATCCACTGTGATTTGTACAATATTTAGATATTTGAATGTCTCTTTACAGTCTCATTTTGAAATTTGATTTGTTCAATTTTTCTTTGCTTATTGATTTTATTATGCATTAATGGAGCTAAGCAGCGGTAGAGAAAGAATTTTCACTAAGGAATTTAAAAATATAAAAGAGTAAACAAATGAAGAAGCCAAGAGGGTTCACATCTACTATATATATACATAAAAAATAATTCTAATCTTGTATATACAAGTTAATTTTTCGCCGAAGGGGTTCAAAACCCCCTAGCCATCACCTGACTCCACCCTGGAGCCGAGGGTCGATCGAAAATAGCCTCTCTACCTTCACAAGGTTAGGGTGAGATTGCGTACACACCACCCTCCTCAGATCCCACTTGTGGGATTACAGTGGATATATTATTGTTGACTAATAGAATATTTCTCAATATTCTATCATTAATTGTATATCCCCTATTTTAGGTAGGATTATAATCCTTTTGTAATTAGGTTAATTAGTTACATAGTTTGTATCAAAGTAAATATTCTTGTAACCTTATATATATTGTAAATCATTCATCAATAAAATCAAGGAACATATACCTTTATGGTATCAGTAGCCTAAAACTACAAACCCTACCCTAGCCGCCGATACACCTTCTCGGCCGCTACCTTTTTTTTTCCACGTCGACACCTAGCTCACGTCGGACCCTAGCCGCCGACCTCCCCCTCTTTTCCCCACGAAGGAACCCTATTTTTTCGGGCCATTCTCCCTTCATCTTCCTCATAAATTTTCTCTTTCATGGCTGACAAAACCAAATTCCATCCGGCACTTGCCGTAAACAACATCAAAAACTTCATCCATGTGACTCTTGAGATGGAAAAGGGTCAATACTCCTCGTGAGCAGAGCTTTTTAAGATCCATTGTCGTGTTTACGAAGTTATCGACCACATCATCCCTCCCACGCCAAAGTCCACAGACGTACCATCGACTTCGACTTCTGATGAAGCACTCTGGTCTCGTTTGGACGCAGCCATACTCTAGTGGATATACGACACGATATCTAATAATCTGTTGCACATAGGCTTGGCCAGTGGGCCGGGCTCGGGTCTGGCGGGGTCGGGGTCGGGGCGGGACGGGCGAAGGGGGCGGGGTCGGGTCTGGCGGGACTTGCTCCAGTCCCGTCCCGATCCCGATCCCGTCGAAATCGGGGCGGGGCGGGGTCGGGATCGGGGCGGGTTTTCCTTTTTTTTTTTAATAACATATGTATAAAAAAACTCAATAAACAAGACAAGATAATGTAATAAAAACATGTCAATGCTGTTTTTGTGCCTCTTATATTATTTAATAGACATATGATTTTTTTGTAATACAAATACAATTGTCTAAAATCTAAATTGCAACTTTGTGGTGTTGTCCAAAAGTTGCAAATTACATAACAAAATTGCAATTAAAAAAATTACATTGTCAAAAAAACTTGTTCTAATTGCTTGATAATTTCCTGTGGTTCTTCGGTTGGAATTGGTATTTGTTGGTCAAATTGATCCATGTCGCTTCCATTACCTTCGGATAAGATTTCGTTGTAGTTTTCATCTTCTTCTTCGTTGATCTCCGGTTGACCGCACATTCTCCGCTCCGCTCATATCCAATCTCTGAATAATACTGCAATTTCCAAGTTGTCTCCGGCTAATGAGTGTCTGTGGTCTCCTATTTGACATCTGCCGGCAGAAAAAGTGCTTTCAGACGCAGTTGATGACGCTTGAATGTTCAAAACATCTCGGGCCACCATTGAAAGTGTCGGAAAGGTCTTCTCATTCCCCCTCCAGTATTTCAGCAAGTCTTCATGTCCATCTTCATTGATAACTTCTTGGTACGGTACAGAACCCTGCAAAACAAAAATATCCAACTCGCTAATTTGGTTAGTAGTGGTACGACCGCACATTCTATTTTTGAGGCTTTCAATACTAGCCGCAGAAACAACATGTCTTTTGTGAGGTTGTGTTGAAGATGAAGAAAATGGTTTGGAAGCCGATAAGTTACTAGCATTTTCTTGTTGATAAAACCTATATATTTTTTTTGCATTGGTCTTCTACGCTAGACAACACTTCTTCTTTAGTTTGTTCAATAGGTGGTGGGTGATTTAGATTTTTGGGACTTGGAGGTGGTAGTACTTCTATACAATCGTAAATAGTTTCAATTAGTGATTTAGTACCGTCTATTTTAATAGTCGGATTTAATACATCACCAATAATATAAATAGTGGGAATAAGAATAAAATATATTTTTATTTTGATAAACCTTTTTTAATAGCTGTCATATAAGCTGGTTTTTCATATATTCACTAAGTAATAAAAATATTAGAGTTATATAAAACAACATAGTTGAAATAGTAGGATAATATATACCGGAAAATTCTTTTGTTGCTTGAAAAAATTTCTCTAAAAATACAATAAGTTCGGAAATTTTTACCCAATCACTATCTACAACCATATCAGCTGGATTTTGATTATGAGAGTTAAAAATAAAGTTATAGGTTTTCTATAGTCATAAGCAACAAGTAGTTGCTCGTATAAAGAATTCCATCTAGTGGATACTTCTTCTAGAATTTTTCTATAAGGTAGTCCACAATCGTGATAAATTTTTTTATATTCTTTTCTTCGTTGTACTCTATTACTTTTAAAAATAAAGTTTATAGGAAATTCTATTTTACTAAGAATGTCTTGAAAAAGTGATAGACCATCGTTTACAATTAAGTTATATATATGGCACGTGCATTTTATATGAAAATGATCTGAAAAAGATGGAGTTAAACTATTTTTTAAAATTGTAATAGCGTAATTGTTAGAAGAAGCGTTATCTAATGGAATAGTCATAATTTTATCGGTTATTCCATAATAATGGCACACTTGATAAATATTATCTGCAATAAATGTACCAGTGTGCCTATCATCTATATATCTATACGCTAAGATACGTTTTTACATAGACCATTTATAATCTATCCAATGACAAGTTACCGTTAAATAATCATGGCCGTTAGTACTACGACCTATATCAGACGTGATAGATACTTGTCATTAAAATGATATAATGAATAACGTAATTATTGTTGATATTCATGTGTGAATTTAAATACATCTCTCTTAACAGTTGATCTAGGAAAACCGTTAAAAGCAGGATTATATATATCTCTAATGTAATGAATAAAATCGGGAGATGAAGGAAATGAAAAAGTCAAACCCTCCACAACAACTAATTTTGATATTGCTTCCCTATCTCTATGTTTATTGTATTTAGGGCCTACAATTCCCCCCGTCATAGGGTTAATTTAACCATGTACTTGGTTCGAGACAGTATCAGTATGTGAACTTTGTCCCGATGGAGCGGGCGTTTGCGCACCCGGTTTTGAAGCCTGGTATTGGGCATACCTAGCTGGATGAGCACTTACTACGTGTCTAATTAACCCCCCGTCCCACCGTGACCTTTTCCAGTTTTAAATTTTAAAACATTTTTACAAATTTTACATATAGCTACTTGATTCTCTACGTCACTATCAAAAAATGTCCATGCATCTGATTTTAATGGTCGTTTTGCTGGACCTCGTCTCATACTAGGGGGAATATGAGACATTTCAGTTGAAGGTGCACTAGTGGGTGTGTTGTCATCAACATTTGTGGGTGTATCATCGTCTAAATTAAAGTCTTCTTGAGTTCCAGAAAATAGCTCCTCGTCTAAATCTAATGGTATTGTAGGAAAATGTTGAGTATCAACAAAATCATCCTGTGTAGGAATAAGATGACTAGAAGAAGTACCCCTGCCCTGGTTGCCGCCCCTACTAGAAGAAACACCCTTACCCTTAAGCATACCTCTTAATCCTTTCATTTTAATTATGATAATAAATAATTAAAGACAATAAAATTAAGTGCGCTAAATAAAATAAACAGACAATAATAATTTAATGAAGGAACGAATGTACCAAACGCCGACGTAACGCCGACTTGTAATCGAGAGGTTGAAAATTGAAACTTTGCTCGATGGAAGATTCTCAAGCTAGTTGCCAACTTCACTCCCAATTCCTAAATGAATAAATAAAATTGAATATTTAGTAAACAATGTAGATTTGTAGAGAGATATATTGAGAGATTAGAGAGATTGTAGGAAGATTTGTGAGAAAGATGAAGAGAAAATGAGTTATTTATAGTTGAAAAATTGGGTTAAAGTGTAAATATAATAACTTATGGGTTAAAAATAAATATTAAGGGGTAGGGGGGTTGGGGGAGGGAGGAGGCCAAAAATGGCCGTTGCCCAACGGCCAAAATCTAAAATGGTCGTTGGTGCAACGAGATATTTGCAAAGGGGGGACTAGGGGCGAGCTCGGGACGAGACATTGTCCCATCCCGGTTCGAGTCCCGCTATCAATTTTTTTTACTAAGCGGAGTCGGGGCGGGCCCGGGTCGGGGTCAGGTCGGGGTCGGGCCGTCCCGGCCCCCTGGCCAGCCTTAGTTGCACACCATTATTGAGACCGATGCCACTGCCCACCAAACGTAGGAACGTTTGGACAGTATTTTCCATGATAACAAAACTCAACGAGCGTTATACCTTGAAAATCATTTCAAGGACGTTCATGAGTATGATTTCCCAAACGTGTCTACCTATTGTTAAGAACTCAAGATGCTTGCCAATCAACTCTCCAATATTGTCGCACCAATCACTAATCATTGATTGTTCATGCAACTCATTACCGGTTTGAACGAATCCTATGATGGTGTTGCCACCATCCTTCAACAATGCTCGCCGTTACCTCCATTTTATGAGGTCCGTTCGAAGCTCATCCTTGAGGAAACTCAGAAAATCAAGCGCATCACCACTCGGGCCAGCATTTGTCGACGTCGCCCTCACTACCATCATCGGGCCCTCCACTGACGGCAGGGCCTCCTGGTCCGGCAACCAGAACCGTTGGCCAGAGGACCCGCAACAATCCACTTCCTCCCGTAACAACCTCCAGAGTAGGAAGTCCGGCAAGCTGCCACAGCGGATGAAATTCAGGTAACAACGGCGGCGTGAAGGGGCAGTTCCCGCCGGCCGGAAATAGTTAGCAGCGGCAACAACCTCCGCCATGGTATGCCTACCCGCCGTGGGCCACTTGGGCCCCACCGTCATGGGCCTCCCCTCCTTTCCCATATACAACATCCTTGTGGACTCCACCTTTGAACCAACAGGCCCAACCTGACATACTTAGCCCACATCCACAACAGGCCTACACAGCAGAGGCCCCCCCGCCATCGACTTATACACTGACTGACATTGAGGCAACTATGAGTACAATGTCACTCAACACTCCAGATGAAAATTGGTATATGGACACAAGCGTCACATCTCACATAACGGCATCAGAAGATACTCTATCGTCTTATTCCAATTTGAGTAATTTAAATAAGAATATTATTATTAGTAGTGTACAAGGCATTCCAATCCATGGTTATGGTCATTCCTCCCTATCCCCACCACATCCATCACTAATCTTAACAAATGTCCTCCATGCCCCTAAACTCATTAGAATCTAATCTCCATGCGACGTTTCACAACTGACAATTGGGTTTCCCTTGACTTTGATCCTATTGGTTTTACTATAATGGATTTTACGAAAGGGAGACGAATAATGAGATATGACAGCACCGGAGATCTCTACCCTATGTCAAACGCCGTCAACAATTCAGCCTCAGTTCCCTCAACCTTTGCTGCTTTTTCGTCTTCCTTATGATATTCTAGATTAGGCCACCGAGAGACTCTGTTTTATGCTCCCTTAGGAAAAATAATTTTATTAATTGCAACCGTATTTCTAGGACTCCTATATATGAATCTTGCATTTTTGGAAAACATGTCAAATTATCATTTTCTGCATCCATAAATTGTACTTTAATGCCTTTCGATATCATACATAGTGATTTGTGGATATCCCCTATTTTGAGTACGGCTGACCATCCATATTTGGACAATTATTCCAACTCTCTATGGACTTTTCCAATTGGAAATAAATCCCAGGTCTATCCACCCATTTTTTCTTCATTTAGTGATTTCGTAAAAACACAATTTGAAAAGAGCATTAAATGTTTTCAATGTGACAATGACAGAGAATTCGATAATAACTAATTCAAACAGTTTTGCTCTAAAAATGGTCTTACCTTTCATTTTTCCTCCCCTCACACATCCTCCCAAAATGGTAAAGCCGAACAGAAAATCTGAACCATAAACAACCTCATTCGTGCCCTACTTGCTCACGCCTCAATTCCCCCTAAATTATGGCATTACACACTCTCCATGGCTACATATCTCTTAAACATAATCCCAAACAAGTCTCTAGTTCAATGATCGCCCACCCAAGTTCTATTTCGTAGGAACCCCATCTACTAACACTTGTATATTTTTGGATGTCTTTGTTACCCTCTCTATCCGACCATTCACAAACTCCAACCCGGTCTTCCCAGTGTGTATTTCTGGATTACCCTGCTAATCATCGTGGTTACTCGTGCTATGACTTGTCGAGCCGTAAAATTATTATTTCACGTCATGTCCTATTTGATAAGTCTTAATTCCCATTTGCCTCTCTACACTCGCCACCTCGACATTCCTACGACTTCCTAGATGATGTCCTAAATCCTCTTCTTATTCACCATTTACATAGTCCGCCATCCTAGACCCCGGCACCCACGACCACCTCGGCCAGTCCGGGACTAGCTGTCCACCTAGTTCTGCCGACGGTGGCCCAGAATAGCCCGCCTCAGGGTGATTCCGCAGCCACCTCTCGACAAATCGAGGTTCAGCTAGCCAGTACCGTCACCCCTGCCCTTCCTCCTCTTCCCAGCAGTCCCGCGGAAAACCCCCATCCCGTCCCGCATCCCGAGCTCTTGGACCATGAAAAACCTTGCCATGCACGAAATTCATAAATCTAAATGGCTGTTTAATCTTTCCATTTCAGTTATCCCTTCCATGTCTCTCGTAACCCGAATGATGCCTTGTCCGACCCTAATTGGAAAGGCGCAATGATTGACGAATATAATGCTCTTATTGATAATAAGACGTGTGACCTAGTACCCCGTCCATATGATGCTAACATTATTCATTCTATGTGGATTTTTAGACATAAAAAAAAATCTGATGGTTCTTTTGAGAGGTAAAATGCTCGTCTTGTAGGTGATGACATGTCTCAACAGGTGGGAGTCGGCTGTGATGAAACATTCAGCCCGGTCGTAAAGCCCGCAACCATCTGAACCGTCCTCACCATTGTCATATCCAAGTCTTGGCCCATTCATCAGTTTGATATCAAGAATGCCTTCTTACATTGAAATCTTCATGAAATGGTATATATGCATCAGCCTATGGGTTTCAAGGATCATATTCATCCGGATTATGTGTGTCTATTGCGGAAATTACTATATGGACTGAAACAAGATCCTCGAGCATGGTACCAGCGGTTCACCGATTATGTTTCCTCTATCGGTTTTTCACACAACAGATCCGATCATTCCCTATTCATCTACAACAAGGGTACATACATGACTTACCTATTATTATATGTTGATGACATCATCCTCACCACATCATCTGATGCTCTCCGCCGGTCTATTATGTCTCTCCTTTCCTCTGAGTTTGCTATGAAAGATCTGGGCCCTCTGAGTTATTTCTTGGGCATCTCTGTCACTAGACATTCTGGCGGCCTATTTCTATGCCAGAAGAAGTACGCCAAAGAGATCCCTGACCGTGCAGGCATGCCATCTTACAAACCATCCCACACGCCTATAGACACTAATTCCAAGATCAACGCTGATTTCGGCCCTTCATATTCAGACCCGACTCACTATCGTAGCCTGGCTGGGGCCCTGCAGTACCTCACATTCACGAGACTAGACATATCCTATGCCGTACAATAAATCTGCTTGCACATGCATAGTCCGACGGAAGCACATATGTATACCCTCTAAAGTATTTTACGATACGTTCAAGGTACACTTCACTACGGATTACATCTATACATATCTTCGCTCACTGGTCTCACTGCCTATTCTGATGCTGACTGGGGTGGATGTCCTGACACCCGACGCTCCACGTCTGGTTATTGCATTTTCCTCGGAGATAACCTATTATCTTGGTCTTCCAAAAAGCAACCTACACTACCCCGATCCAGTGCAGAAGCAGAATACTGAGGTGTTGTCAACATCGTCTCTGAGTCTTGTTGGATCCGTAACCTTCTACTTGAGCTTCACTACCCAATTCAAAAGGCAACACTGGTCTACTGCGATAATATTAATGCTATATATCTTTCTGGAAATCCCGTCCAACATCAGCGCACTAAACACATTGAGATAGACATTCATTTCGTTCGCGAAAAAGTGGCTCGTGGTCAAGTTCGTGTCCTTCATGTTCCTTCCAAATATCAGATTGCCGACATCTTCATCATAGGACTTCCGCGCATACTCTTTGATGATTTTTGAGCCAGTCTCAGTGTTCGAGAACCTCCCGCTTCGACTGCGGGGGTGTAGTAGAATATTTCCCAATATTATTTCATTAATTGTATTAATTGTATATCTCCTATTTTAGGTAGAATTATAATCTTTTTGTAATTAGGTTAATTAGTTACCTAGTTTGTATCAAAATAAATATTCTTGTAACCTTATATATATGGTAAATCATTCATCAATAAAATCAAGAAATATATTTCTTTATTGACGATTGGTGCAAATTTCATAGATGGTCACATAGTTATGACATTTTTCACCAAAGTCACATAACTATATTTTCTAACAAAAAAATCACAAAACTTTCACCCTATTAATACAAATATCACAATTACTGAAAAACCCAACCTTCCAATGAGTGATACTTTGCAATAATTATTTTGTTTTAGTAACAAAACAAAACTAATTTGGTTTTACTATAAGTTTTCTTGACAAAACCTTTTTGATTTACGGCGAGTTGTCACACAAGTTTTTAAACTTGTAATCAAAAGCTATTTTTAAACCTTCTTTAACTGTACTAGAATGTTCTTTTATGTAAAAAAATTCAATAATTTATATAATAACTTTTTTATTTTACTTATATTATATGATTTTTTGATGAAAGAAATTTAATTTGAACTGTTTTGCCAACACCTAGTTCAGTCCCTCACTCAAAAGGTGTGCTTCTCAGTGTCAATTTAATTACTTTAAATCCATGGAGTTGGAGACAAAATCATTTTTACTTGTAAACTTTATCCAGATAAGTATCTTAAACTTTATCAAAAAGGTTCGTTAAATTGCTTCTACTTTAACTTCTGCACTTGTAGCCTACAAAGGGAAAAAACATAAGTAGCTTCTATGCATGCAAACATGGTCCCACTTTAATTCACACAATCTCCAATGGAACAGTCTAAATAAATAGACCTAATTATTTTTCTTTTTTTAAATTCTTACTCCAAAGTTTTTCTTTCTATTTTGTTATTTGGAAGGAGAGTCTTGGTGTAATTGATAAAGTTAGTATTACGTGATCAGAATATTATATGTTCGAGCTATATAAATAACTTCTTGCAAAAATTCAATTTAAGTACAATAAACTTTTATGATTCAGTCCTTTTTCGAACTTCCCACCGTAAAGCTTAATGAACCAAGCTGCCTTTTTAAAAAAAATTTATTTTGTTATTTGTATGAAATGGACCTGCAGAAGAATCCAAGTGAAATAAGAGTGAAATCCAGTCCTCCGGGGTATAGTCCAGTGGCAAAGTCTGGGCGCTATAAGGCTCTCTGGCATGGAACAACGTGGGTTCGATTCCCCGCAAGCACGAAGAAACTCTGCATGTTGAGGAATTTGACCTTGTCTCATTGATCAGTTGTACGCTCCCAGAAAACTAGCCACCGGAGCACATCCCGCGATTTACCTGGTAATAATGTTGAAGGACCGGTGCTATTACCTCCAGGACGTCTGGGTAATACCAGTGAAGTAGTCAGGCGCAAGCCTGAAAACCTGGATTATCAAAAAAAAAAAAGAAAAAAAAAGAGTGAAATCCACTTCTTTGACTTACAATGCAGACATGATATTAGCAACAATGTATGACTTCTAAATCTGATCCACAAAGTCTTGAAAATATGGTCATTTTCATAGTCATAACTCATGTAGATAACGTAAAATTAGAAGTTTGACTTCAATAAATGAAATTAAATACTCGTAACAAGTAGAACAGTTAACCTCAAAAATAAGGCGAACAATTTTTTTTATAACAAATTAAATTATATTACACTGTCAATAAATATAAGTCAAATCTAATAATTAGGAGGCGAAAGAAAACTTGTTCTTTTGATTTCAAATGTTGAACTAACATATCTTCAGATTTATGGTGTAACAAAATTGGCACGTTCAATTTTGTAAAATAATTTTAAAAGTATTTAAAAACATGTTCAAGCTCACAATTTCCCATCCACTCCAATAAAAAGAAACGTCCGAATGTCATAAAGAGAGACGACGACAAATATTTCATCCAACTCTTAAACTAGTATATTAAAAGCTGAAGTGGAAATAATTATAGTACTTAACAATAAAAGTAAAATAGATATAAAATAATAAGATATTTTATAATTGTTCAAATTGGATAAATAAAACTGGACATCGTGGCAAGTAAAAATGAACCGAGGGAGTAATAAGTTTTCACCAATAAAATAAAAAAAAATAAAAAAATACTTTCTCCGTTTCAAAATATTCGTTTTACTTTCTTTTTTTGACTTGTTTTAAAATGTTTGCCTTTTTTTTAAAATAATTTTTTAATTATAACTTTTCATTTGACATGTTTAAGATCAAAAAATTAAATGTCATTTTGGCCTATTCTTTATATTTTTAGTTTAAGATCAAATGAGTCCCCAGGGCACAGATGAGTTGGTAAGTGACAAGGTGATTGGGGTATAACCACTCCGACGTCGCGGGTTCAAATCCGTGTGGTAACAGTCTTTGCTGAAATATTGCAAGGGCTGCTGCTGGGTTCGTGTCCCGTTGATCCTCTCCCTTGCAGGACTGCCACTCGCACATATCCCTCGATTTACATCCCATCTGGCCAAATGACCCCTGGTACATGGGGGGATTTGGCCTTCGGACTTTCCCCTTCACAAAGTTTAAGATCAAATGATTCAAAAGACTTTTTTACTTTATTAAACTATGTGCAAAATCAAAACCAAATAAATATTTTAAAACGGAGGGAGTAATATAATCCCTACTTTTAATGTAAAAAGTAAAAAAGAAAAATTAGTTCTGAGTCGTGAATGAAACAAACAAAATAAAAGAGGTAGTATCTCTTGTTGTTGATTCATTCATTCACATCTTCTTCCCTTCCCCACAGCCGAGGAGAGAAATCAAGAATATGGGAAATGAACAATTTTATCACCATATTCGCAATGAAAGCAGCAGTTTCTTCTTACCAATGCTTTGTAAACTTTCAATCAAAGATGTCAAATTAAACAACTCCAAAGATCCTTCATCTTCTAATTCTAATCATACCGATCCTACTTCCCCAAAAGTTAGCTGTATGGGCCAAGTAAAACGAAACAACAGAGTTATTGGGTTTCCTACTCCATATAGGCCCAATTCCTCCACCGCCATAACCGGCCCAATACTAAATCCCAAAGTGAAATACACAAAGCTCAAAAAATTGTTCTCTGGTAAGAATTTTACTGATAGAGAAGTACTGAAGAGAAGTGTTACTGTGGTTAATTCGCGAAAATCTAGTCAGGTTAATGATAGAGAGAGCAGTAAAATTGAAGTGAATGTTAGTGAATTGGATCCACCGTTGCCGGTGGTGAAGAAGGTAAAATCGCCTCCGGTTGACGGCGGTTTATGGAAGAGGAGATCTGGTGGGGCTGCATTGAAAAGTTTGCAGATCCAACAGATTCATTTATCTACTGACAACAATTTACTGCAACCGACTACTGTCTAGTGAGTTTTTACTGTTTAAACATTTAGGATTTTTTTTTGTAAATGATTTTTATTTAGTGTTCATCAATAACAAGAATTAGATCTGATAGCAATTTTATTTGTGTATCTCTTTTTTCTTTTAAATTATTTATTTATCTTCTCTCTTTCTGGAATTTTGGATTTGATGATATGGTAGGATAGGGAAGAACGTGTTTGGTAACACGGATTAACTTATTAGTATGAGATTTTGTATTACTTTGGAAATAGAAATACATCATAAAAGTGTTCATATTAAATATTTTCAGCTCAAATTTTTAAATAGTTTTGTATGTGAAGCGCCTATTACCCTCAATATAATAAGTTTGAGGTTTTATAACTTAGGTTACTGCATATAATTAAATGAGTTTTATTTTAAGTAATTATTTTTTTATATAATGAGCGTTTGAAAACATATAATTTTTTTTTAAAAATTTGAAATGAATTTAATAAGAATACTTTATTATGTATTCATATTTTCAGATGTTTAAGGTTTTATAAGTTATAATTAAAGGATTTAAGTAAAATTTATGAAAAATTAAAAAGGTTGCGGATGTACCCAACCTACATTAGTTACTATCATATAAAGTAACATGACGTCCTATTTTACTCTCTCTCTCTATTTTACTCTTCAAATTCAAATGAAACAAAACGGAATTAAAATAAAAACATAACTACATACACACACCAACTAAAGCGAAAAATAATATCTAGATTCTCATTATTAGTTATGTTGATTTTTTAATTGCATAAAATAATATTTAGTTCATGTCGTTTGATTTCTGATGTTATATATTCTCTAGTGTACTTTGTTTATTTTATTTACATACGTTAGTTACTGTTTCTTTTTTCAGAATGCGCTATCATGACTTATTCGCTTTTGATACCAACATTTTCATACTGCTTTAAATTTCTTGTCCGAGTTTGATCGTTTCTCTTAAGCCGATGATCTCTCGGAAACAACAGCTCTACCTATCAATGTAGATGTAAAGTCTGCGTATACTCTACCCTCCCCAGATCTCATGTTGTGTTGTGTAATTTCACTGGGTATGTTGTTGTTGTTACATTTTTAGCTATGATAATTAACAGCCATTTGACTTGATCCTTGTACTTACACGATCACAACAATATAAGATAGATTACCTGTAACAGGTGAAGATAATTTGATGGTAATAACACAAAGTTTTCGCATTTGTGGTCACAATGGTATATAACTTAAACTTCAATAATAAAAGCATAAATTTGATGGATAACTACAAGCAAACTTTGAAACAATATTAGTGAATCCACTAACCAAAGTTGGAAGGACTTGACATCTAGTCAAATTAACAGAGTCAAGTTATTTTGAACATGCGGTAATGATGGTACACAAGTTTGGTAACTTTTTTAGGTATTAAGTTATACTATATAGGAGTACTGATATTATATTAAAAATTGTTTTAACCAATACAATTTTATTTATTAGCAAATATTTACTACTTATTTCCATCTTACTAATCATTGCTTACTTTTGAATTCTCACTGTTTCATTTTATTTGGCCATACTAAATATTAATTTCCTTTTCACTTGTCCATTTTAACCAATCAAGAGAGCTTTATTATTTTTTTTGCTATCATTAAATAACTATTTAAAGTAATAACAGTCAAACTTACATTTTTAAAGTATTTAGTTTCTCAGTTCCGTAATTTAAGTTCTTTCTTATAGTAACTCAGTTGGGTCAGACTGATATGATCTGAATTTTAAGTCAGTTATGTCTGGGCTTCTTCAGACACAAATTGTCCAAATTAAATGGAGAAGTGCTAGTTGCAAATCTCTTTAAATTCACATCATTATGCTTGCCAGTGTTAATAACTTTGGGAAATTATCTATGGAGAGAAATGTGAAACAAAAGGGAAAGAGAACTACAACTATTATCACTCTACTTGGTGATCTTGATATTTAGAAAGAATCCATCAGATTTTACTGTTAAAATTTGTTCACTAGTATTTCATCAGTCTCAATTATGTGGCACTTTTTGAGTTTCGAGATTTAAACAAGTTTTTTTTGATCGATTTTTTATATATATTTTTTAATATTTTAAATTGTTAATTATAGTGACTTATTGTATTTTTACGTAATTTTTAAATATATAAATTTTATTTTAAAAAACTTAAAATTCATGCCCGAATTCACGGTTCTAAATTAAATTGTTTAACTCACGAAATCTAAATTGTGCCATAAAAATTGAGACAGAGCGAGTAATATTCCTACTTCATTCAGGTACTACAGTAAAACCTCTATAAATTAATATTGTTGGAACCATGATATTTTATTATTTTATAGAGATATTATTTAACAGATAAATTAATATTTATTAATTTAAAGAGAGTTTTGTAATTTATTGAAATTAATTTTTGATTACATAAAAAAACATTGTATCTTAGAAGGAGATAATAGCAAATTGTTTTAGACACTTTGGGACAATGTGATCCATGTAAGATTATGTTTTGGATGCTATGAATCATGAGTCTCGGCTTGTTCACTTTTGTTTAATATTTTTTAATATTTTAAATTGTTAACTATTTAATGTGACCAATTAGTTATGAAACTATCATTTGTTCACTAGTTGATGTGTGTTTTGCTAACTAGTTGGTGATAGTTTACGTAGAAAATTCTCACACCAAATAGTTCACATAAAAAATTAAAAAATAAGTGATACTTGAGGTGTGTTTTTGATGCTTTAACTCGTACATATTGTTTATGTTATGGTGTAGTTATCCTATTCTAAAAGGTTGCCATGACCTATGTACTAAAATCAACAATTCTGGAAAAGGAAAACGAGGAAAAAAGACTGGATAAGAAAATTGTGTGTCTGGTCCAAGACTGTTACCTTAGGCTATAATATATATGGATTATAAATTTGACAGAGAACGCCTATTTACTTTCGATACGTACAATTTAAATTTCCACACGGAGTAAAAAGTGGTACTCAAAATCTTGTGATCCGCGTATCAATCGTACTACTGTACAAGTAGAAAAATACAATATAGAGGAGCTCGTGATCACAATATATTATTCACCTTCCTCTTCATATCCACAACATCAAAAGTTTTTTGTCATTCATTTTGATGATGGGACGAAAGACCATTTTGTCCTTATGTAAAATTTGAAAAGTTACATGTCCTTTATCCTATGAGTTTTTTTTTTTGGTTTAATTATGCAGAGATTAAATTGTAAGGATTCTTTATGCAACATTTGATTTTTTTCTACCGTGGCATATCAAAAGTTGTATTAGTCGCGGATCAATTTTTGGGTAGTCGGTAATTCGGTTCAGTGTTTTCAAATTTCGGGTTCGGTAATTTGGTAATCGGTAATTGAAAGTAGATACTAAATACCAAACCGAATTATTTCGGTTTGATAATTCAGTAATTGATAAATTAAACTTTGGTTCGGTACGGTATTCGGTAATACCATATTGAAGTTGGACAACATAACTTGTAAACACAAATTTCAAACCTTTCGGTCAATAAATAACCTTAAAAAAATAATCAAATTGTTCATTTAATCAAACGCAAGTCTCGCATATAAGCCACAAGTCGGATAATTTACAAAATTTGTTCAATTGCATAATAAGACTAGCATTTGACATAAACTTAATTAGCAAGTCAACTCTTCAAATAACCACAAATCATATACGTTTTAATAATAAAACTGCCATTTAAATACCCCTCAAAATGTCCTTGACTTTTAACAAAGGTAAGCATCATATTGGAACTTTAACATAGAGGAGAATAACAGTGGTAGCGAAATTCAGTTCATTCGAGCATCACGTTGCCTCTTTGGGACTAAGGTTTCTTTAGTCTTTGGGCTAACTAACATTTTCTCTTGATAATGATATTTTATGGGCCTGTTAGTGTCATATAATTAGGATTTAGGGGTGAGCCTTTAAATAATTCGGTATTCAGGAAATACTTAATACAAAGGTATTAGTATCTCATACCGAACCCGAATTCGAATTCTATAATTCTAAAATTTTACTCTCGAATGCCGTATCGAATTACCGAATCCTGAATTACTGAAATTTCTGGTTTGATTCGATAATTCGGGTTTAGGTTATTTATGCCCAACCCTAATTACAACTCGAGTAATTGGTATACATATACCACTACTAATAACTATTGATATGATTTTAGTCAAATTATTAGGTTTAGCAATTGAAACCCAAAAAGTTTGGCAAGTGAATAACCAAATCCCAATTTACTCCAATATTGACAGAAGTATTGGAAAAGCTCTATTATTGCCATCATCTCACGGGAGTTCACCAGTGAAAATCATCGAATTTCACCACTACCAACACAAAAATCCTCTCAATTCATTCACGAAAAAATCTCATAAAAACTCCAATCTTGAAATCAAAATTCAACTCAAATCTCAAACCTTTTTAGTATTTCTTTGAGTGATTACGGTTGGGATTGGTAACAAAACCTATACGATATTATGTACGAAATTTAAGAAATATTGGGGATGATTCGAATTGCTTTGGAGTAAATCATAACATATCAACATGAAAAAACTCACCTCGATAATGTATATCAGGTAGTATATTGTGTATATTAGATAGCAATGCAGGCGCTGTTATGCGATGATGAGGGGGGAGGGGGGGGGGGGGATTGTAATGGTTATATGCTACCAATTGCTTCAGTTAAAAAGCAAATATGGGCTACTGGGTGCCAACAACAAGAGTTTGAATCATTTTATGTTATTTACTGAGCATGATATATTATAAAGTGCCAAATTTCTTTTTAACTCGTCCAAATTCAGTCTATCCGTACGTTTGAGACCCCCTACTTTCGACTAAACATTGTGAATAGTTTACGCTGAAATGATTTATCATAGTCCTCCAAGATTCTTGTGTCGGTCTTTTCCATATTAAGGAGTTTTCAATGAGGGAAGAAAAAAAAAACACTTTTATCTTTATTAAAAGATTGGTCTAACTTTTCTTTATTAAAAGATTGGAATCATATACATTGCCTGGAAACCACTTAGCTCTTTGTAAAGTTTCAACTATACAAGTTTATCTTTCACATGAAGCCCACTTCACTGTCTTTAGCAAACTTCTCCTTCTTCCATTATTGTTTTCCAACCAAAATAAAAAAAGATTGGAAAGATGAACAACTCCTTCCAAAAGATGGGAATTATGTTATACACACTCGAAACTCAGACGACAAGCTATTTTGTTTATGCAAGTTGCTAATATTTTTATCTTGTACAACAAATTGTTATTGTAGAAAAAACGCTCACTGGACACTTTTCGATCTTCAGCCTATTTGGATTAACTGATTAGAAGTTGATGTTAAGCATCGACGGTTAAAAAGCACGTTTAGATGTTGAAGTTGATCTTTATAAATAAGGTTACGTGTTCGGGCGCGGCACAATAAAATTTATGGCCTAATTTTTCACTTTCATATATATTTTTATTTAAAGTTTATTTTCTAGCTATTGAGATCCGAAGTTCTTATTAATCTTTTTTATAATGGATTTTTTTTTCAATTAACAACATAACCGATCCATTTAATCTTTCTTGAGACGTTGTTTAAAGACCTTCCGTTTGACATTGTATTAAAGTTTTAGTTCTTCTCTATTTTTTAATCTTGAGTAACCTGATTCATATTTTCTAATTTACATAATTGAGTTCTGACATATAATTAAAATTAAATATACACCTATACAATAATAATATAAAAATAATGAATATAAATTAAATGAAAAAAGATAATAAAAACTATAATAATAGAACCTGATCCCAAAAGTTGATAACTTAGCCATTAGAAAAAAAGTGTGCATTGCTATAATGCTTGAAAACCTTGCTGATAATAAAAAAAATACTATCCAATTTAATTTCTTCAGTACTCTTGCCCTTGTCTTGTTTTGGAGAGAATATAAGATTTAATAGGAGGAAAAAAAAGATAGAATATACAAATTTTATGATAGGATAAGGGAAAAGAAGTTAATTCTGGTATGAATGAATTCCACTAGGTATGTAGATGTGCCTTAAAAGTTGGGGGCTTAAAGTCTTTGCCTTAGTGGCTTGGGCCCTCAGCCGGTCCTGGCCATGACCTTGGATATTCATTGTGCTAGGCAAAATAGATATTACGTGCTCGAGCAGGGGCGGACCAATGCAGTAAAATTTGGTGCTCAAGCACTCATTAACCGTGTCGGATACTCTACGTAGTTATATAGAAAATATTGAAATTTTAGTATAAAATATTGAATAGCACCCAGAAAATAATAAAAGATCATGATGCTTTGGTTAAAAGGTGATAGACTATTGGCTAAACCATGGAGTAGAGGAGTTCGAATCCAACTCAAAGCAATATACTTTTTGTTGATTTTAAGGTGAACACCTAAGACCACTGAATCTGGATCCGCCACTATGCTCGAGAGTCGTTTCATGCATATGATGGACATATGTTTCAGCGAGTCAAACAAAATTGTCAGCTTTTACTACAGGACGAAACGGTTTGTGTCACCAGTTGGCATCGATGATTGGCATCCCGCACTAGTGATCAGATCCAATGGAAATACCCGTTGCTCCCGAGCACCAAAAAATCCTATATAAGATGCAGAAGGCTTTATTATATCGAGCTTATCGGGTTGAAAGGTCTCCAACCATATGCTCCACTCCGCGTACTCCGACAGTTTGGCCAAAAGCAAATAATCACTCTTCGAGCAAATATAAGAGTTTCTGAAATCAAATTCGGGCCGAATTTCATTATCCCAGAGCTAGGCAAATTCTCGATAAATGGAACAACATTGACAAAATGGATATTGGAGATAGTCAGGCAGGGTATATTCCAGAATATCACGCGTGGCTGCGAGAAGATCACGGTAACATAGACCCTAGTCCTGAAGGAGAACAAGGTTTTGAGGATACTGTCACAACAATTTGGATAAGAAATTTTCGGCTCAGGAACACCGTCGTTACTCCTGAAATGTGGCATCAAATGCAAAACATAATGCAGTACCTAGAAGACGTAGGAGTTGGACCTAGCAGTGTTGGGGCTTCGTCTTTATTTCCCCCATCTGTGTGATCGAGAGCGAGATTTAAGCATGATCCTAGGAGTACTTTATGTCAATCAGTTTTAGTATTGTACGCATTATTGCTATTGTAGTAGAATTCAATCTTTATTTCCAACGAAAGCATTTCAATTTAATGGATTGGATCAATATATCATAATCTCGCATATTTGGCCCCATGCATGTTAGGACACACATTTGATTTCTATACAATCCGCTTGCTATTTTTGCTGCTTTCCACTTTGTGCATATTATTTGAAGCAATAATTACTCACCTTATACTAACTTGATTTTCTTCATTTTTAGAAGGTTTATTTTACCTGATTTATTTTCCCAAAGGTTGATTCATGTTGACTGAAACTGGCGGAACACCCTTACTTCACAAGATCAAAGGCACGATCATCCAGCACAATGACCGATTCAGGTGCATCCGAACAGACTGGCCTGGACTTGTCGCTCTCCCGAGAGATGGACCGAAAGCTTCAGAAAAGGAGGAATACTACCGTCCATGATGAATACATCGCCCAACTGTTGCAACAGATGTCAACCATGCAGACTGAGATTGAGCGGCTCCGTAATCTCACCAACCTGTCCATCAGCCTCAATACTCCACTCCCTGAATAAATGACGAGTGCAACTGCACCGCAAACCTTTCCATCTCCTGAACTGCCATCTCCACAAAACCTTCCCCAAAATCCCTTACTAAGCAAAACCAATCCACAACACACCAGCCCGCAGAACACTAACCCACAAGCCAGTCCACAACAAAGCCCGCTACAAAATGATCCATTATCCTTCACAACTCCATACGCGCTTCAAGCTCCACTTACCCAAACTATCCCACTCGTCCAAAATAGCCCTCCCACGCAAAATTACCAAGCAACCCAACAAGGTAGTAGAAAGAAGAGTGGGGAGGGCGGTTGCCTAGGGTTGGGCGGCCGAGATGGCGGGCGGGGGGTGGGGGTGGGCAACTTTAGAGAATTTTAGAGTTTGACTGTTGATACCATGAATGAATATGTTCTCTGCCTTTCATTGATTATTATGTACAATAAATATAGTGTTACATAATTATTTAATCATTTATAAACTAGGTAACTAATCTTCCTAATTACATTTGGACTACACTTCCTAATTACAATTGGACTACAATTTTACCTAATTTATGAGATATACAAAGAATATTCTAGAAATATTCTATTACAAACCCCTAATTTTTACCTATATTTAATCAAGGTATAAAATAAGATTAAAATATTTATTCATATTCTAGACACATTATTGTTTGGATTATGTATGCTTTAGATAAACAAAGATAAGATTAAGAAGAGGGAAAAAGCAAAGCACGTGCAACATAGTTGGAAGTGCTCACTTTGCAAGGACATACAGCATTATTTTTATTTGTTGGCATGCGGTGGACACGTGAATGTTCATGTGGACCTGCTTCAACTCTCCTCTATATATTTAACTTGTAATTATGTAATTAGTTGATTATCATTAATTTTAAGTATATCTCACATTGTCATGTTTTATTGATCGACAACATATAAATAAATATTTACTCCTTGCATTTGAAAACGGTTAATACAATTAAATTTGGAATTGCTCAATGTTTTTTTGGTTGATCTCGGGCATCAGCTCATGGATTTCTTTCAAGGTAAATTTTCATGTCTAGAAGCTATCTCGATATACGCTAAGAAAAAAGATATCATTTAATAGTGGTAAATATGTGTATAAAAAATAAAAACTTATATTATTGGTTGGAATACACCTAACTACTTTAATTTATAAAATGAAAAATCTTTCCTATACTGTTTCAATGATATTTGTTGATGTTGGATGGATGTTGTGACAATATCTATAAATGTTCAGGACAACATCTTATGAAAATAAGAATGTTGCCTGCGATGTTGTGACAACATTCCTGACAACATCCCTGTAACGATTTTGCTTATTCTTCCGGCCAAAACAGGTTGTGTTACTGTGAGTAAAAAATGACATAGGCAAACTAACAATGATGTTGTGTTTAAAACGTGGTAAAAGAAACAGTCAAAGCTTGGAGAGGAAGCAGCGTGAAGACCAAGTCCAGAACGTTGAGCTTTTAAAGGAGCAAGAACCGGTCCGAGCTGAAGCCTTCTTTTACTCAGCCTCCGCAATCAACCAGTGAGGATTTCAAAGGAAGTTCCACACTATAAATAGAAGAGAACTTCAGAGTATCGATATCCAGAATTGAACGAGAAGAATTACCAAGAGAGCTCTCAGATATTCACCTTAGAAACTGGATCAACACACTTAGCCTAAAGTTGTATAACAACATCTAGTCCCACATTACTACTGCTGCTCAGATTCTAGATCAAGCTTATATTTCAAGCAATAGTAATGAAGATGTTGTATTTATCTTTTTATATCTTTTAACTTTAGGTTGAAGTCATCTGCGACTTCATTTTTGTTTATAAATTTCTTTTTCGCATTTATTGTTCAATCTTGTAAAAAGAAATTCATTTATAATTGTATATAATTTATACAATTCTTTGGTCATTGACCATCAAGGGATATATTAATATATACCATTGAAAATATAAACCTTGTGTCTCTTTACTTTTCCGCTGCATTTACTCTATAAAGGTTTATAACTGTTTTATCACAATGTTGCCTCAGATGTTGACACAACATTGAAGGCAACATCCAAAAACTGTTTTAATTGCTTTAGCTGTTACTGTTTTATTCTTACATATTCTTGCTTATCCGTAGCCCCGGACCCAACAAAGTGGTATCAGAGGCAACACTTGATACAATAAGTGTTTGATTCTGAATATTACGGCTATGGATTCAGCTATACAAAACGTTGGTAGACTTCCAATTCTTGACGGAACTAACTATGCCTATTGGAAAATCCGACTACGTTCGCACATCAAATCCATTGATGTTAGAGCTTGGAGATCAGTTTCCGAAGGCTATGTGATTCCCAAGTACCCAGCAGACGAGGATGGTGATGTACTTACCAAACCCGAATCTGAATGGACCGCGGAAGAGATCAATAGTGCGAGCTTCAATGAAAAGGCCCTAAATGCGATATTTGGATGGGTAGATCTCTATATGTTCAAACTAATCCAGCATTGTACTACGGTCAAGGACGCTTGGGAGACCTTACAAACTCATTGTGAAGGTACCTCAAGTGTACGACGTACAAAGCTTCGCATGATTTTGAGCCAATATGAACGCTTAAGGATGGAAGAATCTGAAGACATAAAATCCTATTTTGAAAAGTTAATTGACATTGCTAATCAGTGTCAAGTGCTTGGTTCTCCTTTAACCAACACACAACTTGTGGATAAAGCTCTCAGATCTCTTCCTGAAAGGTTTAATACAAAGATTTGTGCTATTGAAGAGGCCCATAATCTTGCTACTATGGATATACATGCCTTGATGAGCATCTTTCAAACATATGAGATGAACATGAAGAGCCAAAGAGATCTGTATAAAGACAAGACTTTGGCACTCCAAGGACAAACCTCGAAAACTGAATTGGAAAACGAGGAAGAAAACTTGGAGGAACTGGAAAATGGTGCAACTGTTGCCTTACTTACTCGTCGATTCAATTCGATGGTGAGAAAGATCAACATTGATCGCAATAAAGCCAAATACAAACAACATCAAAACCCACTCTTCAATAAACAGTCGAATAGGTCACCTTCTGAGCAAAGAAATCACAATCCACTGAGAAAATCTAACTCCGACAGTACCAATTTCAATCCCAAGCAACTTGATGGAGTGCAGTGTCATGCATGCTCGGGTTGGGGACACTATGCTAATGAGTGTGCAAACACCCTTAGAAAAATTGGTAAGGTTATGTGGGTAACTCTCAGTGATGATGTGAACGAAGAGGAGGAAGGAGATCAAGAAGAAGAACCACAGGCAATGCTGGCAGCCATGTTCGGACATTCACTGTCCGACGATGAAGATGTTATTGACAATGTTGCGACAACATCACACTCAACATACGGAATGTCTTCAACATCAGAGAAGTATGTATACTTTGACTATTCTAATGTAAATTGTTTTAGTGGATTTATTTCTTCATCTGAGGTTATAAATTTGGATCTAGTTGACTCCAAAGACGACATAATAAAGGAATTATAAAATCTTTGTAAAGCCTTAATCACTGAATCTGAGCAACTAGACTCAAAAGCAAAATTATTGGCTCTTGAGAATAGCAATCTGAAAGGCACAATCAACCGATTAGAGGTGGTACTTACCAAGAAGGACCTAGAGCTTGGTAAGATTCGTGCACGATTGAACGTAGCTGAGACCACCTTTCAAAGGCTCAACATGGGAACCTCCAAACTGGATAAAATATTAAACTTCAATAATCCTACAAGGGCTGGGCTTGGGTACCAATCTCCTAGCAAAACAAATACTTCCAGAATCCATAGTCAAATTGAGAGGATAAAATTTGTCAAAGAAAATACGAGCAACTCTCAGATCACTGAAATTGGATCGAAGTTTGTATGTAGCTTCTGTAAAAAGTTAGGACATCTTATGCCCTACTGCTACAAACTTCAAAACTTTGCACTCAGAATATTGCCTAAAATGTCGTTAGCAATGTTGCCCAACATCACTGACAACATTCAAAGCAACCAACCTGAAAGCAGAAGAAAGAAAAAGGAATGGGTACCCAAATTGAATCTGAAAAGTAATGTGTGCATAACTGCTTTGCGTACTAACATTACCGTGTCTTGGTATTTCGATAGTGGCTGCTCACGTCATATGACAAGTACAAAAAACCTATTGAAGGAGTATGAAGCATTCAATGGAGGATACGTGACCTTTGGAGGAAGAAGTAAGAGTAAGATAATTGGTAAATGAACTCTTAATGTTCCGGATGTACCAGCCTTAAAAAATGTTCTTCATGTAGAAGGTTTGGTTGCTAATCTTCCTAGCATAAGCCAACTATGTGATGATGATCTCGAGGTAAAATTCAACAAGCTTGGATGCAAGGTTACAGATTCTGCAGATAAATGTGTCATGTCAGAAATCCGAATGGGAGATAATTGTTATTTAGTCGGTAGACAAGAGTTTTGCAACTCCGCAAAGGTAGGCGACCTGACACTTTGGCATCAAAAGTTGGGACATGTCAACTACGACACCTTGGAGAAACTGATCTCATTTGAAGCTGTCAGAGGCATTCCCATACTAGATCCATAAGATAAAACACTGTGTGAAGATTGTTTGAAAGGAAATCAGACCCGAGTCTCTCATAATGTTGTCCAACATGACGGACAACATTCATGTACGTCTCATTGTTTTAATTATTGCATATGGATCTTATGGATTCAATCGAGGTAGATAGCCTAGGAGGAATGGGATATTCTTATGTGATAGTAGATGATTTTTTCAGATTCACTTGGATCTATTTTTTAAAAGAAAAATCACAAACCTTTGAGATGTTTAGAACACTTTACTCTAGGATTAAAAATCTGTTTTGTTCTTCGATTTTCAGAATTAGATCTGATCATGGAAAGGAGTTTGAAAATCAAACCTTTGCAAAATTCTGCGAAAAGAAAGGCATATTCCATGAATTTTCGGCACCAAAAACACCACAACAAAATGGGGTTGCCGAGAGAAAGAACAGAACTCTACAAGAAATGGCTAGAGTTATGTTAAGTTCTAAGCAATTGTCAAAAAGGTTTTGGGCAGAAGCCTTGAATACGGCATGTCACATAACTAATAGAATTTATTTAAGGCCAGGGACCAAGATGACACCATATGAACTGTTAAATGGAAAGAAACCTACAGTGCGGTACTTTCATGTCTTTGGGTGTATGTGCTATATTCTTAATGACAGGGATAAACTGGCCAAATTTGACTCTAAGAGTGACAATGGAATATTTGTTGGCTACTCTCAGAATAGCCATGCTTATCGAATATACAATCTTCGGACAAAGACCATACAAGAATCAGTCAATGTTATTTTTGATGACCTGCTGGATATATCTGGTAGATCTTCAGAAAATAACATTGTGGTTACAATTGAAGAGGAGCAACCCACTGAAGAAACAGATGTAGTCCCAGATGTTGTCCCAACATCAGAAGAAACATCTGAACCTCAAAAAGAGAACACAGGGGATGAAATCGAGGAGGAATCTGCTACTGAACTGAATGATCAAGTGAGAAGAGACCCTCCATCGAGGATTAGAAGGAACCATCCACCCGACCAGGTGATAGGGGGGAGTTTTTTAGAAAAGGCGTACAAGATGGAAAGAGCCAGTAAATTACCGAGAAATGGTAAGGTATGTGTGCATGTCCACCATATATCAACAGGTAAGTCTCTCTTGTCTTACATCTACTTTGGAACCTAAAAATATTGGGGAAGCATTAAAAGATAATTTTTGGATTCAAGCCATGCAATAAGAGCTTGAACAATTTGCCCGAAATGAGGTTTGGGACTTGGTACCACGACCCAACAACACAAATGTTATTGGGACCAAGTGAATATTCAAAAACAAATCAGATGAGTTAGGGAAGATTGTCAGGAACAAAGCTCGACTTGTTGCTCAAGGATATACACAAGTAGAAGGTATCGACTATGATGAGACCTTCGCTCCTGTGGCTAGAATTGAGTCAATAAGGTTACTTCTTGCTATTGCTTGCTATCTAAAGATTACCTTGCACCAAATGGACGTTAAATGTGCCTTTCTCAATGGATACTTGGACAAAGAAGTTTATGTTGAACAACCAAAGGGATTTGAGGATCCTCACCATCCACATCATGTGTACAAGCTCAAGAAAGCCTTGTATGGACTAAAACAAGCACCACATGCATGGTATGGTCGTCTAACTAACTTCTTTGTTGAGTTTGGTTTTACCCGTGGAGAAGCTGATAGAATATTATTTATTAAAAGACACGGTGTAGATGTAATAATAGCTCAAATTTATGTTGATGATATTATTTTTGGTTCGACTACAGAATCACTAGTAAAGTCTTTTGTCGAAGCAATGTCGACAACATTTGAGATGAGCATGATTGGAGAACTAACATTTTTCTTAGGCTTGCAGATTAAACAGAATGAAGATGGGATCTTTGTATCTCAAAGAAAATACGCCAAGAATCTTGTTAGGAGATTTGGTCTAGAAAATGCTAAACACATGAAGACTCCAATGGGCTCTACGCAACAGGTATGTAAAGATGATGTTGGACAAGATGTTGACCCAACATTATACCGATTTATGATAGGTAGCCTTCTATACCTTACTGCCAGTCGCCCCGATATCATGTTTAGCGTATGTGTTTGCGCCAGGTTCCAAGCCAGTCCTAAGGTATCTCATTTTAATGTTGTGAAACATATCATTCGATACGTTGCCGGTACAAGTGACTTGGAAATTTGGTACTCCAAAGACACTAATCCTAATCTAATAGGATATAGTGACTCGGATTGGGCCGGTGATGTAGACGATAGAAAAAGCACTAGTGGTGGGTGTTTCTATCTTGGCAATAATCTAGTCTCATGGTACAGTCGTAAACAAAATTGTGTATCACTCTCGACTGCCGAATCTGAATATGTGGCAGCCAGAAGTTGTTGTGCTCAACTGATTTGGTTACGACATATGCTAGATGACTATGACATATCTAATAACTCTATGATTTTGTACTGTGATAATCTGAGTGCTATTAATAATTCCAAAAATCTAGTTTAGCATTCACGTACAAAGCACATAGACATGAAAAAACAGCTAGTTCAAATCGAACATGTCGATACTCTTTTTCAACTGGCTGACATTTTTATCAAACCTTTAAATCATGAGAGATTTTCTAGCTTGAAAAAAATCTCTTGGTCTCTATTTTCTTTGAAAATAAGACAGACTAGGTAGATGTTGTCCGAGATGTTGTCCTAACATTCTGGGTAACATTTACTGTTGAGTCAATATACATGATAAGTGTTGTAGTGATGTTGCATTTTTTAAAAAAGATTCAAGCACGACTCTAAAAGAACAAGATATGAAGGCGAAGCCTCTACTAAAAGATTTGGATGTATACAAAAAGAGCAAAGCTCTAAGATTGGTATCGTTCCTATTCTATAGGAGTACCACGTGTTCAAAAAGGTTGAAAATTCCTCAATATTTTTTTAATCTGTATGTGTTCAACTAAGTTGATTAAGGACAATGGTAAAATGTTACATCAGTCCAGCGATCAGTCTCATAGGGAACATGTACGGAAATATCATCTGCCAAATCAGAAAATCCTTGGAGTCTCATAATGCTTGTTTAACTTTGAAATGTTGCCAACATCATCAACAACATCGTATTCCAGTACATTGATCAAACTGGTTTATCTTATTTTATTCCTATTTTTGGTATTTAAAACGTCTTTGTTTTTAATTGGAAGTCCAAAAATTCCGGATGAACGTTTTTTTAAATGATGATATGTGCTATGACAATCCTATTTTAGGTGTGTAAATAGTTTTTATTCTTCTATACAATCTAAATTTAAGGAAAATGAGTTTAAGTGTAAGTATACTTTGCCATAATAAAACCTCCCATTTTTTGTCTTGGAATTGTCACATCAGCCGACTACTCACCCATCAAACCATGGCAGCCCAAACAACACCGTCATTTCTCAAAACCCAAAGCTTCTCCAACACGCTCAATCCTTCAAAACTCTCTCCCATGTCCGTGTCCCCAAAATCAACAAACACCAAAGATTATTCTCCAATATCGACTAGTCCAGCAAATAACGATAAGGTTTACAAGCATTATACTTCTATCAATGACTTGAGACCTGTCGAGGAGGACTGCACACAGGCTATGATCCTGCTTGGTTCAGATAAGCCATTACAGGTGAGCTACGTAGGCGATAATGAAAACCCAATCGATGTTGATGCAACATCTGATTTCTCGAACCTTGCCTCAAAATCGACATTTCCGACGCAAATGTCAAAAAGGGTTTTCGAAAACCAATTCGGTGAATACCAGTCTGCCAAAAGATCCAAGGAAGAGTCGACTTTACCTGTAAACTACCACAAGCAGCAGCACTGACACCAATTTCAGTGTGCTCAGTTCCTCCAGAACTCCATCAACTTCCACTCCACAAGTAGAAACGGAGAAGGAAAAAGAAGAAGAAAAGATGTCTGATGACACACCTCTACGAAACTTCATTCCTAAAGGGGTCCATAGAACATACTGGAATTTTGATAAAAATGTTGCCTTAACATCAAGGGCAACAGACGAGAAAATGTACCCAGACTATGTTGCCCTAACATCTGAGGCAACACCTGCAGCCACCTCATCCGAACAAGTATACACAGAATCTTAAACAGATTCTGAGGTAATTCCCTACTCTTCCATGTTTCAAACTAAATCATGCTCCAACAACTGGAATTGGTTTAAGAATAGAGGAGTTAGAGGGGAGAAGGTGATTGACCTAACCTCATTCTCCAAAAATGGTTTAGTTGATTTCTTAAGTAGTCGAAACATCTTAAACTCTGTATCTGGTAAGAATCCTTATTGTGAGAAGGTGATTAGGGTGTTCTATGCTAATCTGATGCTTCCTGTTAAGGACACAACCTCAAAGAAATTTGGGAAAGTGTACCTATACAACAAGGTATACAATTTTACACCTAATATCATCAACTCCACCCTTGGGATAATTATTAGTAAAAGAGAACCTCAACCAAACCCCACTGTGGAGGAACTCAATTTAATGATCAAGTACCTTACAGGGAATTTGATCACTGTTTGGGCTCCTCGCAGCCCTGTGTCGAAACTCACTGCCCTGTTTGCCACTTTGCACAAACTTGCTATATACAACTGGCTACCCTCTCTCAACGATACAGTAGTGACCCTTGATCAAGCATCACTGCTTTTTAAGATTGGAAGGAATCAGAAAGTTGACTTAGGAACACTTATATTCAACCATGCTATCAACTTGGCAGAAAAACAAAGCAACTCTGCCCTTCCATACCCCTCCTTGATTTTTCAAATCCTGCTCAACCAAGGTTTTAAGACTCCAAAAGGAGAAAAGCCGAGTCCAGCCTTAGAGGTTTACTCAGTACAACGAGCAGTTGTTAACAGCAGGGACAAGGTTATTGACCTGCCCTGGAAGAAAGATGAATGAGACACTAACACATCAAAGGATGTTGCCGACATTCTTGGCAACATTGCTCAAGGACATGTCCCAATGTCCAAAGACTGGATATGACAACACATTGCTGAACTTGACAGACAAATTCAAGAACTAGTGCGAGCCAGGAACTATTACATGGGCTTACTTTCTTCACAAAAAGGGGGAGATGATGCTGATGCTGATGCTGCTGCTGGAAGCAGACAGACAGGGGGAGCTGCTACTGATAAGGGTGCAGGCAATGATGCAGGGGAGAGGAGGTGAGATGATTGATTGCTAACTACTTCTGAAGCCACGAAGATGAAGATGGTGCTGCATAGAGTGATTGATCACAAAAAGCGGCTGAAAGCTATTGTGACTTGATTACTCTAGTCAAGGATGATTATGCTGATGGAGTGTTGATTCAATGATGAATGTTTATTTGAATAGTGGACTATACTGACATTACTGACATTTGGAATATTATTTGTGTTTGTATTTTTTTTACTGTGAGACATTTGGTCTGTTCTTCCAGACATTGTGACTGCTTTCAAAAGCTGTTTATATATGTTTGCCTGATGTGGATTGTTATGAATGGTTATCAGATCGACACGCAGTTGTCGTAAGTAAGTCACGACTAACAGAACATAACTCCTATCTGATCAAATCATCGATACAACACTGCTTGAAATTTGCTACTGCATGTTAAGAGGGAGCATAACACTGATCCTACTGATTCTTGGAATGTAAGGACTACATCGGGAATCAGTATCCTAGTCATTTTCGCTTCATATGGAGTTTTGTGAAGAAAGACAAAAATGGGGAGATTGTTGATGTTGGATGGATGTTGTGACAATATCTGTAAATGCTCAGGACAACATCTTATGAAAATAAGAATGTTGCCTGCGATGTTGTGACAACATTCCTGACAACATCCCTGTAACGATTTTGCTTATTCTTCCGGCCAAAACAGGTTGTGTTACTGTGAGTAAAAAATGACATAGGCAAACTAACAATGATGTTGTGTTTAAAACATGGTAAAAGAAGAAACAATCAAAGCTTGGAGAGGAAGCAGCGTGAAGACCAAGTCCAGAACGTTGAGCTTTTAAATGAGCAAGAACCGGTCCGAGCTGAAGCCTTCTTTTACTCAGCCTCCGCAACCAACCAGTGAGGATTTCAAGGGAAGTTCCACACTATAAATAGAAGGGAACTTCAGAGTATCGATATCTAGAATTGAATAGGAAGAATTACCAAGAGAGCTCTCAGATATTCATCTTAGAAACTGGATCAACACACTTAGCCTAAAGTTGTATAACAACATCTAGTCCCACATTACTAATGCTGCTCAGATTCTAGATCAAGCTTATATTTCAAGCAATAGTAATGAAGATGTTGTATTTATCTTTTTATATCTTTTAACTTTAGGTTGAAGTCATCTGCGACTTCATTTTTGTTTATAAATTTCTTTTTCGCATTTATTGTTCAATCTTGTAAAAAGAAATTCATTTGTAATTGTATATAATTTATACAATTCTTTGGTCATTGACCATCAAGGGATATATTAATATATACCATTGAAAATATAAACCTTGTGTCTCTTTACTTTTCCGCTGCATTTACTCTATAAAGGTTTATAATCAAGTTATCACAATGTTGCCTCAGATGTTGACACAACATTGAAGGCAACATCCAGAAACTGTTTTAATTGCTTTAGCTGTTACTGTTTTATTCTTACATATTCTTGCTTATCCGTAGGCCCGGACCCAACAATATTCATATTGAATTGCAACATAACATGCTTAAATTACTACGTAAAAATAAATAAAGTAACACAGCTTAACAATAAAAAATTCACTGGTTTAAGTGTGTAATTTGCCTGTTTAGCACTTCCAGTCAAATACATAACTGCTTAATTTTTAAATTCAAGTTCAACAATATGTCAAAAAAATTAAGCGAAAAAGATTAAAAACTATACTTTGAATTGAAGTAGTGTACTGTGTCTACATACTGATAATCAGCAACATTAAATAGTTAAAGTTATGGTGATGTTTCTTCAAATATTTACTATATATATCGTTAATCAATAGCTTTATAGTTCAACATTTATATTGTAGTATTTATTTTAATTATTGATATAGTTTACAGAAAATCTTGCATGTGCCACTGAATTCCGTGACGCATCACAGAAGAGAAGCGCACAGCAAACCATTCAGTTTAAGTGGATTGAGTCGATGTCTATTGGGAAATTTGAGACCAAATATTATAGTAGTTGAACTCAAAGTGGAGCCATGATTTTTGATTTTATGGATTCTGGATCATAATATTTTTTACTTATTAGGCATCGAATATATTATTTATATATATTAAATTAAATGTTCACACAAATACAGATTTTTCTTAAAGTTATTGAATTTTGTCGAACCGATAATTACTGCGTACATCGAATCCGCCCCTGATTGGACCTAGCTAAAGATACTTGTCGTTGAAGCAACGTCCGTAAAGCCATGCATGCCATAAATTATTAAAGGCCAAGTAGAAAACAGTATGAGTAGTTGAAAATATTGATGGAAGAAAGAAATAACCCTATCAATTTGTCAAATTGCCTAGGCCAAATTAAAGTGAAGTCTAAAAAGCTGACATTGAGGTTTTGTTTTGTTGTCTTTGCTGGTTGCTCATGGTGATACTTCTGATTTGTCTCCACAGATCCCCGAGAGGACAAAAGTGACGACGGTGACCTAATCCACAAAGTGTAGACAAGAAGTTGTGGATCAAATAGATTAATACCGATGGATAATATATTAATATTCTTTATATATTCTGTAATTAAAATTTTAATGTAATTATAAAAAATAGATATTCTCATACAATTAAGATTGTACTTATAAATAACTATATATATTGTATCAATGATAAACTTCCAATCAAGGAGAATTTCATAATTCTACACGGAGTCTACATGTAGAATTATGAAATTCTCCTTGATTGGAAGCTTCTAATTGATACAGTATATATAGTTATTTACAAGTACAATCCTAATTGTACGAGGATATATAGTTTTCATAATTACATCAAAATCCTAATTATAGAATATATGGAGAATATTAATATATTCTCTATCATACCCCTCAGTCGGAGCGGGAGGAGGCCGAACGTTGAGACTGTATCTGAAGTCAAGTAACAACTGCCAAAGAAGTCCCTTAGTAAATATATATGCGTACTGATATGAAGAAGGAACATGTAACACCCTAACATGACCCATGACAACCTTCTCACGAACAAAATGAATATCCATCTTAATATGTTTGGTTCGCTGATGTTGGACCGTGTTATGAGACAAGTAAACAATAGATATATTATCACAGTAGACAAGAGATGTCTTACATAAGGGACAGTGAAGCTCTAGAAGAAGGTTTCTGAGCCAGCAGATCTCGGTAACAACGTTCACAACGTCTCTATATTCTGCTTCTGCACTTGAACATGAAAGTGTGGCTTGCCGTTTGGCAGACCACGAGATGAGGTTATTACCCAAAAATACACAGTAACCAAAAGTAGAACGACATGTGTCCGGATAGCCGCCCCAATCGGCGTCCGTATACGATATCAGCATGGTAGATGCAAAGGGATAAAGATGTAATTTGTAGTCAAGAGTACCCTTAACGTACCGAATGATACGTTTAAGAGTGGTAGCATGCATGAACAAACACACATGCTAAATGACATATGCAATATCGGGCCTAGTGAAGGTAAGATACTAAAGTACACCAGCAAGATTCCTATAAATAGAAGGATCGAGCACAGGATCCCCGTCATCGGCACTGAGTTTCGACTTTGAGTCGACTGGAGTGAGCATGATCTTGCAGTTTTCCATTTTAGCCCTGTAAATAATTAATTTCTTCGGCATACTTACCCTGGCAGAGAAATATTATATTTTCGGATCTGGTCACTGAAATCCCCAAAAATAACTCAACTTACCCAAGTCTGTCATAGCAAATTCAGATTTAAGCAGGGTAATAATTTCATGTTTCAGCACATCAGATGAGGCAGTCAGAACAATATCATCAACATATAGCAAAAGGTATGCAGTGTCATTACCCCGATGAAAAATAAAAAGTGAATTATCACTTTTGCTGCACACGAATTCGATTTGCATGATGTAAGTGGTAAAGCTCTCATATCAAGCCCTAGGGGGCTTGTTTCAAGCCATAGAGTGACTTTTGAAGCTGGTAGACATATTGAGGAGCATCTGGATACACAAAGCTAGGCGGTTGATGCATATATATGATTTCTTTCAAATCCCCATGTAAGAACACATTTTTCATATCAAGTTGATGAATCGGTCAGTTCTTTCCCGTAGCTATGTTAAAAATAATGCGAATAGTGGTTGATTTAACCACTGGACTGAAGGTCTCACCACAATCAACCTTCTCTTGTTGCTCCGTACCATTTGCCACATGTCTCGCCTTATGGCGTTCAAGCTCACCACTATCTCTGAATTTGTGACGATATAGCCATATGCAATGAATCACATTCACCCCCTTTGGTCTCGAGACAATATCCCAAGTGCGCTGTGAAGTGAGCGCATTAAATTTCTCACGCATGGCCACATTTAAATTCGGGTCAAGCTTGGCTAATTTTGGATTTTTAGGTATAGATGAGATAATCTGAGTGGATAGGTTAAAGTGTACTTTTAGTTTGAAAATCCTGTGCTGACTATGGGTTTCCATACAGTGGGTCGGAAGCGGGACGATTTGGGTGATGGGCAGTGGGGTGGTTATGGGTAGTGGGTTGGTGTGAGACGCGGTATATTTTGACACGAAAACAGTGGCATGAGGGTGGGGAAGTGGGCTCGATGACACAGGAATAGTGGCAGGGGGTGGGACAGTGAGCTCGGCGATGGGACCGATGCGGCCGAGGCGGGAGTAGTGGGTCAGCTGGTGGTCGACGGGATGGGGGGTAGTCGATGCGGGATGGGGCAGTGATGAGAAGGGATAGGTGCCATGATGTGTTGAGGTTCTAATGAGGGGGGAAGTGTCCGAATCATCAAGGAAGTCGTAATCAGTGACTTGAAATTTTTGGACGTTTGCAAATGGGAAAACGTTCTCGTCGAATGTGACATGGCGAGAGACTTGGATTTTATTTGTGGATAAGTCATAGCATAAGTACCACCTATGGTTTGGCAGAAAACCTAAGAAAATGGAAGGGGTAGTTTTAGGTGCTAATTTGTGAGGGGCCGTGGAGGCGAGATTCGGGTAACATAGACAACCAAAAATCCGAATGTGATTATAAGAGGATATCCGATAGAAGAAATTTTGGTTGGAATTTTATTTTGAAGAGTTTGTGTTGATAATATATTAAGAAGGTATGCTGCCATATGCAAGACGTATACCCAAAAAAAAAGGAGGAGGGAAGAATGTAAGAGCATAGTGCGGATCTTATTATTGATGGTGCGTAGGATTCTTTCGGCTTTACCATATTGAGGTGAGGTATGGGGACAGAAGCGAAACACCATGCCATTATCCGCACAAAATTTATGAAAAAGGGAATTGTCAAACTCACGACTGTTGTCACATTGAAATATTTTGATGTTTTTCTAAAATTGGGTTTTAACATATGTTTGAAATTCAAGAAAGATTTGGTAAACTTGGGACTTATATTTTAGAGGATTAACCCAAAGAAAGTGAGAGAAATCATCTAAAAACATCAAATAATATTTGTGACCTAGTTTGCCAGTAATTTGAGAGGTCCATAAATCCGCGTGAATAATATCAAAAGGGAAGAACGTTACACTTAGTGATGACTGGAAAGGAAGTCTAACATGTTTCCCTAATGGACAAGAGTTGCAATTGTGGGAAAATTTCCCTTTATTACATTGAATTAAATTGTGACTCCTAAGAAAATTAAAAATGGGTGCTCCCGGGTGCCCAGGTCTATCGTGCCAAGTTGATGGAGAGATTGCAGCTAGAGAGGTATATGGATTGACACTGGCAATGGAATTGGATGAGAATGGATAGAGGTCCCCCACACTATTGCATCTCGTAAGAGTTGTCCCCGTATGTAGGTCCTTCACAGATAAACCAAAAGGGTCAAATTCAATAGATACAGAATTGTTACTAGTAAACTTCCTAACTGAGATTAAGTTCTAATAATGTTAGGCGCGTATAGGACATTTTTTAGGGTAAAGGGAGGATGAGGTGGTGGTGTTTGTGTGGTGCCATAACCTTGAATTGGAATGCGATTGCCATTTCCGACCAAAATACATTGAGGATTGGAAAATTAAATAGTTGAGGGAGATTACCAGAGTTATGAGTAAGATGGAATGTGTCCCCCGTATCCATGTACCATGCATCGTCGAGTTGCTGGAGATTCATAGTGATGTAGGCTTGACTTAGTTCGGTATGGGTCATAAGACCGTATGACTGTTGTGGTTGTTGGGCCGGAGATAGGTAGGCCTGATGTTGTTGGTCCGTGTAGCAGGGGAGAGGAGGTGGGCCAGGAGTCTCGGCTGTTGGCGCTGCCTAGTGAATTGGGCCTGGACTGTCGGATACAGATATTGTGGTGAGGCCCAGGTCCTGGGGCTGTGGGATACGAGCATGTGCCATGGTGTTAGGCTAGCCCAATGAGAGGGGTGTTGGGTCGATCATGACTGTCCGCTAGACCTGGAGTTACCGCCACGGCCCTTTCATCGGCCGCTGCCTCAATTCCCGAGGCCACAACCTCTTCCACCTCCTCAGCCACCACATTGAAGGTGGTGGTCCATGTTGTGTTGTGGACCGGCGAGTGTGGTGGCGGTTGGCGGTATGTCAACCGCCAATGCTTATTGATTGTGTTCGTCCTGTTTGTCTTATCTAGTCTCTTCCAACATCAATTGTGACCGGGCTTTGTTGAAGCTAGGGAGGGTATATGCTTGTTGGATTATCGTCGCAAGTGTGTCATACTCACCCTTCGGCAAACCATTAATGAGTTGTAAAACAATCTTTGTTCCAGAAATCGGAGTGCCAACATTAGACAATTGATCGGCAACCAATTTTAGTTGTTTACAATAGTCTGACATGTTGGCAAAGTGTTCAAGACGGGTTTTGTTAAATTGTTCCTCCAAATAGACGGCGCGTGTATATTTGTTGTCTTGAAAGATTTCCTTTAGTCGAGTCCATAATTGTGAGTCGTAGCACCTGTCTTCATAATAGTATAAAGTAAATCCTTGGAGATGGTGTCATATATCCATTGTTTAACAATTGCATCTAGTCGTTTCCACGTCGGGTTGTCGACGTCGGGTGGACGAGGCGTGATAGCATCGATATGATCAAGGACGTTGTATGCACAAGTATGTATTTGAAATAATTCAACCCACGATGAGTATTATCCATCCTATTGATCAAGAACCAAAGGGATAAAGTTCTTGATATTTGTTGCGATGAAGGCTAGATGAAATGAGTTAGGATAGGAGGATGGAGGAGGAGGGTGTGTGACGTAGGGGTAGGAGGAGGAACCCTCGTGAGATTCATGAGTAGCCATGAGAGGGCAGTTTCCGGTGGTTCAAGAGAAGGAAAAGAAAATTAGGGTTGGGGGGAAGGGTTGCCGCCACCGGAGGCAAGGAGGGGGGGGGGCGAACAAGAGTGGTAAGAATGGTGTTTAGGGTTTGGCTCTTGATACCATGTAAAATTATGAAATTCTCTTTGATTGAAGGCTTCTTATTGATACAATATATATAGTTATTTACAAGTACAATCAAAATTGTATGAGGATATCTAATTTCTATAATTATATCAAAATCTTAATTATAAAATATATGAAGAATATTAGTATATTTTCTATCAAATAATGCATAGGTAGCCTGTAGGAAATGAATTATCTATTCTGTCTTGAACTCAGAATGTCTAGCTGTGAGTTAACAAATAACGTAGTTTATTAATTTGTTAAAAATAATATATCAAACGCATATTAGGAACAATGTAGAATTAGAAGAAAGAATAAGCAAATTTTCTTATGTGAATGATGGTAAAAGATACTTAAATTTTCTTGACATTTTAAACATATTGTGAAAAATTGTCAAAACATATTGTGGCTTTTGATTTACGTGTCATGAAATTATAAGTCGATACTTAACGAGTTTTAACTAAGGAATTTAAATTTTACTAAAACTACATGTCCAGTGTACTTGATAGATTTGTACGAGTTATTCATCATCTTTCCTAGATTACAATTAAACACATGTTTTTAGTGCAAATATTTACTCGCAATTAATTTCAAGTGATCTAATAGGTAATAATTTTTTACACGGCTTAGAAAGAAGAGATAACTACATTATATGAAATTTAAGGCAATAATACTATCAAAATTAACCCACAATTTTTAGTCTTACAAAAAATGACCAAAACTTATCTTTCTCTCACTCTCTATCGCGCGCTCTCTCTGCCTCCTCTATCTGCCGCCGTCTCTCACTCTCTCTCGGCACCACCGTCGTCTTGTCGCCGTTGGCTCTCAGATTTGGTGGTGGTGAGCCGTCATCGTCGCCGAAAAGATCACGCCGCCGTCGTCACAGGCTCTCAGATCTGGTGGTGAGCCGGATCTCCGGCGATGACTAGTAGATGTTGCTGCTCCGTCTCAGATCTCGGTTCGGCGATGGTGTATATGGAACTATAATTTTGCATTTACCACTACGAATAGCCAGTAGTGGAGCGCAGGGGACGGCAATGGGGTCTCAGGAGGTGATTGAGGTTGGCGATGGAGAAATCGGGAGGGACAGGGATATTGGCTTGTATAATAGTGTATATGGATGTATATAGGTGTATATGGGTGTTTATGTATACACCTTCAAATACATATATACATAATGTACTTGTCTTTTATATATAAATGTATAATACTGTATAAAAATAATTTTGACCCAAAACTTTGCAATGTAAATGTTGGCTTATTTTTTTGCAATGTAAGTAAGCAAGCAAATTGTATATTTTTGAAATTTCCCCGGAAGAAAGAAACTGTAAGAGAACTTTACAGAAAAAGAAAAAATATTGTTTTGAAAGAAAATAGGTAGCTCCGAAAGAAATTGTGAGTATTTTATTTGTATTATGTATACATTTTTTTTCATTTCGTTTATGATTGTTTGCATCGTGGATCCCACGAAGATAACTTTAATATCTACTGGCAATTCCATTTTTTGATGCTCTAAGGACTTGCATCACTGAGCTAATTTGTGTCATTCACCCGTGATCAAACGAGAAATCACACACAATGGAATTGCCAAAAAAATTACTGCATTTTCTCATACTTTTAGTTTTTTTCCCTCAAAAACCCCTAAAAAATTTCCTTTTCAAGTTTAATTTTAATAAATAAGATTGATTTGATAATCAATTTAAACAAAAACAAAAAAACGAGCACACTATAAATGTGTCCCACTACTTTAACACCAAGGCTTATAGTCTAGTAACCCCGGTGGAAGTCTTTCACACATTAGGTGTGAGTTCTACTCTCACAATCAATCCCCTTTCCCTTTCCCTTCCCTCAGCTTCCCCGCCTTTTGTGAAATCAAAAATAGTTTCACTACATTGTTATTAAATGGTAAAAGACATAAATTGACCCTTAAATTATACATGAAATCTCGATATCACACTTAAACTATTATGACGACCTATTACACTCCTGACCATCTAAAAAGTATATTCAATAGTCAATACCTCCTTGATACACATATAACCAGTTGCACAATGAGATATGTTATACACCCGCCTGCCACATAGCGCCACGTCAGAAATCTTCTAAATTTTAATTTTATATTCTTTTTCTTTTCTTTATTCGTTTAATTTTCTTTTGTTAATTATATTTACACTAATTAATCTCTAATTAACGGCTAAAATCCTCCAATAATTATATTTTCTTCATCCCTAAATCACCCCATTTCACCGGAAACACCATATCCGTCGCCGCCACCAGCACCACAAAAAATGGAAAGTGTTCTTGTTATACTTGCCCCTTTGCAAATGTTCGTCGACCAATATGCTAATTTGATTATGGATGTGCAGTGAGCAATTTAAATCACAAGACAACAACGATAATATTGATTATGGATAGCAATTTGAGTTGTCGGGCAGGGAGGCTAGACCTGTTAGCCTTCTCCTCATCTCTCAAGATTCTGTCCTGAACTGGTGTTAGGAAATCATTTATAGGACTGTTGTTAAGAACATCATAGAATTTCTTGTTTTGTGTCTCTTTCTTCTGATGGAACCGAACCTTATGTTGTTCCTTTTTTTTTCCTGCCGATCTCTAATTAAATCAAAATCATTGTCCTTCCATTTCTGAAATAAAGCTTCCGTTCTGATATTGTAGTTCCTTTTGATTTTTACCAGTTATATATTTTCATATTTGCTTCCATTGTAATAAGCAATTGAGTTGATTAGTGAAGTGGGTGAGAGATTTCTTGAATATAATTCATCCTAAAAGTAGTTAATATTTGTTGGGTCGTTTCGAGGTCCTTTACTATCTTTGTATAGTGTCTTCCAGGGAGAATAGATGAAGAAAAAAGGGAGGGGTGGGGATAGAAAAAACTGAAATTTGCAACAAAAAAAATGAAAAATGAATAAAATTTAATCTAAGACGCGCTTCTTTTTTAATTATTTTAAGTTTTTGTGCCACGTCAACTCTTAGGGGCTAAATAAATTCACTTTTAAAGTTGTCAGAGGCGTAATAGATCGCCGTAATAGTTAAGTGTGATATCAAGATTTCGGGTATAGTTTAAGGGTCAATGTATTTTGCCTTATTAAATAAAACCAAACTTTAGAAAGCAACCTATTGACTTACACATAATAAAAGGATTATCTGGGGGATGAACAGACTCAGAAAGGAAGAACTAATGTAAATAAATTTCTTTCCTTTCCTCAATATTTCATTGCAGCTAAAATATACCAATAATTTAGAGGGGGGAACAACATACTATATTGTCAAAAATGGAGGCCTTGTACTCACAAACTAGAATAAGCACCAAATAATAAAACAAGAGTTGAACCTCACCACTACCAGAATTACATTAGCTCCACCATAAAGAATGTGAGTACACATCTAAAGGTCCTCCTGAGCTTCTTCCCTCTATTTCTCAAGTAAAATTAGAAGAGAGCATTCCAAAGAGCTTCTTCCCCTTCCCCGCACTTCTCGTGGACATATTTTAGCTTCTCTACTGATTTACAAATTCCACTGCAGCTCCAGTCAAATGAGGCAACACATACATTACCTGCCTCGGCTTTCCAGTCACAATCTGCAAGGGAGTACCATAGTAGTGAATTGAATAAATGGAATTGGGTGCATAGGGTGATAGCGACTCCTAACAAAAATATAAATCGACCAAAAAGGGGCTTTTTTCGTTTTTGACCCGTCGGCCGAAATTGATTACGGGCGCTAGACTGATTATATATTATATCTATATTGTATGTATATTATAAATATTTGTACTTAATATGCATTTGTTGGCTATTTTTTTCAGAGCAGTCCAAAATGGTAATTACCCCCCCCCCCCCCCCCCCAAAAACATGTATATAATGCTTAGACCTCGAGCTAAACAGTTTAAATTACCTCTTTTTCTATTTTGTATTACACCCTCAACTAGTATGCCTGTCTACGGCCAACAAAACTTACTACGTTTTATTATAAATATTACTCCATGACTTGAAGCTTTTAGGCATGGAATGAAGGAAAGAAGGAACGGACACTGATTCAAAAGATCATTGTCAAGCATGCCTCACTTGGGAAAATCTTACTGAGAACTAACGAGTTTCTACTAATCTACTAAAAAGACTCTGAATGCAGCCAATTGATACATCACTAAAGAGAAAATACCTGGTGGAGTTCCACAGCACATAGTGCGTTCATCAATGTGCTCAACTTCAAGACCGATAAACCAAGCCCCTAATGACACATCTTCATTGGCATACTTGTGCAATATAGGCCTGAATTAAAAGTTCAAAAATCCGTTATAATTACTAGAGCATTTAACAATTTATGATAGTGATACTTCGATCAAATACAGGAGTATCTAGTACTATGGAGACGGACAAATTTTAGTACTGATAATCCAGAATTCATGCTAATATACACGGATATTTCAAGAAATACAAGTCTTTTTACCATTCATAAGAACATCAATGACTTGAGTAGACGATAACAAATTCAAGCTTTATCAACTATTAACTTACTGATTGATTGATATGTATGTGGCCAAGTCCTTGGAGATAGCATAGATCTGACCAGTTGCATGTCGGAAGTATTTGTTTCCTTCTTCTCCAAATTTCCAGTACTCTGGCTCATGGTACTTTACGGTCCTATAAAACAATATTAAAGTTCAATTTACACAAATAAAATGTTACTACAGTTGAAACTAAACGCAAGCTGAAAGCATCAATTGCCATCCATAAGCTAGTAAGGCTTCATAATTACTTTTGGGCAAGAACAGGTCCAGATTTCATACACCCAATGTAAATTCTGGGCTTCGACCGGTGATGAGCTAGAGTTGCAGCTAGCATGCCTGAAAAACCGTTGGTCATTAAATACAAGCTGAACCAAGAGGATTAGTCATCGAGCTATAAAAATATTTAGAAAACATATGCAGTGCATACCCAAATTGACGTGAACGTCATCATCAACCTTGACATAGAAGTCGGCATCCCATTTTGCAACAGCAGTAGAAAAGAAGATCTTAGTTTTGGCAGAGAGCTCGTGATATCCTTCAACATGCTCCTGCAATGTAGATTCGGACCCAAAATCTGTAAGATTTCCCGACTTAATACAAGAAGTAAAACTGCTGTTAATGTTCCTACCAGCCTCAGAAAGTCCTTATGTTGAGCTTCTTCAGAATCAATAGCCCGATCCAGTATGCTGTTTGATGTTGCACTGGATAACCAACACAGACATTTGTCAGTTCAGTAACATCAATTTCATTTTCATCCTTGTTCAGTGACATTAATGAGTGCTACTCATAAATATTACTGATACTAATGCAGAAAAAAGGAATGAAGTAGGCTGGAAAAGAGAGTGCAAAGAAAATACAAAGATCCTACAGGTGATGGAAGATTTAGTTGGATCGGATAAGTATTTTACATATAACAGCGCTAATAGGCAGCATCGGGGAAGAAGCGCTAATAGAATTCACAGAAAGTGTTTGGCTGTTCAAGTATCTGCAAACTAAAAGTACTCTTAAGCATTTACCCACTTGAAGTAGTACTTTTTCAAGCTAAAAGCACTTATTTCTCAAAACGCACTGCATCCCAAAAGGCATGCAACATGTGGCAGCGTAAGATAGTCCATCTTGCAAAGCACCAACCCTCTTGTTTTGAATTGTTCCCACACCAAAAATCGCATATTATGCATCTAAATCAATTTCTAGTTCCCTTTTTTTACAAGGAAACCAATTCTGGTTTCTTAAACTCTTTTCAACCTCATAAATGTCATAAGCAAGAGATAAACCATTTGAGTTCATTACTAGAGTCAATTTCAGGAATTTAACTTGTAATATTCAAGTAAAAACTTTAATTCCTATTCTCCTAGCAAATAGTGTATTTAACTTGCTAAGCACTTACTCTCAGGTTCTTTAATTCTTTTCCCCAGGGCAAGTTGAAAAAACCTTTACAGGTTATTGCAACCTGGGATTGAAAACATGAAAGAGGCGGAGGAAGGAGGATTAATGCCTCAAACTAAATGGCTACCTTTGTACCAAAAGCAAACCTTTTACAGGTACTTCAACCCAGTGTTGTCAAAGGCGCGCTTAAGCCCTGAAGCGAGGCTCAAAATATGTTGAGCACTTCGCATTACTTTATGTGCGCTTCAATGTCATCATCAAGGCTTTAAGACATACTTTTCCTTGTCAATGGGCCTCTCTTGAAGAGGTGACATAAGATAATTGATATTTCACTTTATCGTAATGTTTTTACAATTTCTTTGACCATATATTTGTTATTCATGCTTATTATTATTAGTCTTGGGATAAACATATATATATATATATACCATTGCGCCTTTTTTCATTAAAGCTCACACTTTATTTGCGCTTTGCGCTTAAAGCTCCAGCTGACCTTAGAGCTTTTTTGCGCTTTTCGCTTTTGATAACACTGAGTTCAACCTAGGTACGAAACATGGAAACAGCGAAGGAAGGAGCAAGTGGACTCAACCACTCTGCATTTGGTAGATTAGCCACAAACCATGGCCTCCTTTTGTGGAAAACAGCTTGAAATCCATTTTTCAGACAATAGGTTCCCATAAAGATGTTTTCATAGAAGCTGGACATTAAGGAGCATATACATTCTTTCGGAGAGAATTTGACAGGGTCCCAAAAAGAGTAGATAGTGGTGGTCCACCAACGTGTGCAGTTCAATCTCTTTATTGTTTATTTTGAGAAACACAAGTGCAAGACTTCAGATCAATCTAAAACATAGAATAATAGATATTGTTTGGGATAGGATGTTTTGCAAGGATGATTATTTCAAGGTTTCAAGGAATTACTTAATTATTGTTTGTTGACACGGACAAAGTCAGGAAATCCTCTAAAATTATTTCAATATTGAACCTTGAACATATAAGAGTTCCGAATCGGTTCTTTAGAAAGAAGATATTTTCTCTCATGGTAGCCTGCTCCAGTCCCTTTACAAAACTTTCCTTATTGGTGGCTAGGGTCGGCGTTCGGTTCTTCGATTTTTGGTTCTTCACTGGTGCATGCCAAATAAACAACAACATACCCGGTGTAATTCCACAAGTGGGGTATGGGGAGGGTGGCATGTATGCAGCCTTACCCATACCTTCACATAGAGAGGTTGTTACAGGTAGACATTACCAAATACCGAACTGAAATAAATTTGGTTCGGTTCTTCGGTATTGAGCCTAATATAATGGGCTATTTTCTGCTTTTAAGCACGATAAAACTATCCGACCACAATGCTAAAAAAGAAAGTGAATTTCAATTATTTGCGGAAACATATTAGTTGATGAATATGCGATAACATAGTCTTGTTTTTGTTGTCCTTTCTGCTTTATTCATTTAATAACCCACATACTGATCTGAGTTGGACCAGTGTTGGTTCAGTGGTGTGTTAAAAGAAAAAAAAATAATTAAAAAAATACATTTACTATAGTCTCAAGAGGGAGGTTATTGAAATGAAATTCCTGCTTCAGATTAATAAAGTATTACTCCATATTTTAGATGTTATAGACAATAGACAAATACAGAAGAGTAATAAGTATTACTCTATTGGTAGCTGTGCTGAAAGACGACTGGAAGGCAATAGTTGTAATATATACCATCATAAAATTCCGGTTCTTCGCTTAAACAAAGTACCAGGACAGTAAAATCGAGAACCGTAACTGAATACCGAAGTTTTAAAAATTTTAATACCGAAGAACCGTATTAATTTGATCCGGTTTTCAGCTATTCGTTATTTATGCCCACCCCTAGTTAGCCATACACTTCACATGTTTCTAGCGATCACATGGCATCATCATTATCAAAAGAAGAGGTAGCAACAGCTGACAATAATTCAGGAATAGGTCGACTACCCTTCCATTTTTATTATGGAAAGTATTTACTTACTTTCGTTTAGTGTTGTCAAAGGCTCACTTTATTCGCACTTAAGCCGTAAAGTAGGTGCTAAATAGGTGTGGTTTTTGCCTCGCTTAAATGGCACTTCAATGTAGGCAGCAAGGCATTAAGGCATGCACCTCATCGCCATGAACTCTATCTTGAACGAGCTACATAATTTTGGATTATAGCTAATTGTTGATTATTCAATTTTTTGTCTACATAATTTTGGATTTATAGCTACTTTTTTTATATAAAAGGTTTATATTTATTATTCTTGAACTATTTGTCTATTCTTTATCTTTCACTTCAATTGCGCCTATCTCCATTAAATCCCACACTTTATTATTGTTTCTTTTTCTTGCTTAAAGCCCCAAAACATTTTAACGTTTTTTTCCCCCACTTTTTGCCTTTGATAACAGCAGTGCTTTCATTGACTACAGATTGTTTCACACCACGCGGCGCTTACACCAGACTACGCATGAAAGAAGTTATTCCATGTTTCCTAGTTGGAGAAGAAAGAAACTTCACACAGTAATTCCTGAAGCAAGTAAGGAAAGGTGTAGAGATTGCTTCTGATGCATCATGATGCAGGGAAAGCCTCTTATAGCCTGTTTGGTCAAACTTCCAAAATCTGATTATTTTGAAAAGTGCTCTTGTTCTTATTAGAGCAACAATTTGTGTTTGGCTAAGGTTCCATAAATGCTTCCAGGGGAAAGCTGTTTTTTTCAGCTTCCAAAAAACATACTACTCAAAAGCACTTATTTTTTCCTAAAAGCTTGGCCAAACACCTCAACTCTCTAAACTAAGCACTTTTGGCTTCCCCGAAGCTTGGTCAAACAAGCTATTAATCTTCTTCTACTAATCGGGTAAGTTGGAAGTATAGGTTAGGAGCACTACTTTGGTTTCTATTTCCTACAAGTGTAGTAGAGAGCTTGAGTTGAGAATACAATTCCTTGTCTTTAACTTTTCTCTTTTGGTAACTAATTACATTTATTACAAAGGCAAAATATTTACAACACAAAACAGAAACCTACAAACTGCACTACTAAAACCATCCACACTTTCTACACCTATCCACCTAACAATTCCTTGTCTTTAACTTAAGATCCACTTCTTAATCTATATAAGTTTATCCTCTCTTTTGGCATCTTTAGGAAGTAGGACTCTTGCATGGATTCGTCAATGGACTTTTTTGAACTTAACAATAGAATCTTGGGTCCCCTTGGAAGCCAAACTAGGAAAAGTATTTTCACATCAGAACTGCAGAATTTCCAATGCTTTCAAAATGTTTTTAACACTCCAACAAGAACAAAATAAAACTGAAATACTGAAAATGAGGACTATAAATATTGAAATTTAAAATGGGAAAAAGCAAAATTGAATTACTGTAATTTACACACAATGCACAAGTCACCAACATACGGACACTGAAATGACAAGTCACTCGAACTGAAGTTAAAGGTACAAGACAGAGTTCGTACGAACTAGAAACTGCCATTCTCTGTTTGACGTCTCTGTGACATAATAAAATTTCATCTAAGGGCCGTTTCCAATCAACAGAAATCATATTATTATGCCATTAAACTCTTGATAGAAAGAAAGAACTTTAAGGTTAGAGCTTTATTTATTCATCAAATAACAAGTTAACAACCAGTGATAAGCATCAACCATTTTGTTGTACGACTTGTTTCTTCTATTTGAAAAACTGAAAAGGCAACAACATGACTATATGATCGCTTGTCCAATCCAACTTAGCTTATCTTTATTCTCTTGAACATCCACAATTAAGATCATTCTCTTTGTTGTCAATCGCTGAACAAGTGACAGCATTACTACAGCACACTATTTGTGTTTAGTAGCAGCCAAATGTGTGGATATCTGACAATCTAGAGCAGTGTTTAATCGATAACAGGAAGTTAAAATTCCATGTAACTACTTCTCAATTTCAGTCCAGCCGGAAACAGATAGTGCAAGTTAGGCCCTTTAGAAGAAAATTCCTCCGAATAAAGTCAAAAGGTTTCACTTTTGGACTTCTTTCTTTTGCCCGACACTCGAAATGGGGGCATTTGACCTTGAAAACATGTCAGAAGTATGAGTCACTCCAAATTTCTGTAGAACTATAAGGGGTCGTTTGGTTCAACGACAAGTTATGCTATGATTAGTAATGTTGGGATTAGTAATGCTGACATTATATCTCATCGATTGTTTGGTTTGTTGTATTAAAATTAACATGCATTACATAATTTCTAAAAAATATTGAATAGGGTGTACAAGCATAAGAACAGTACCAAGTATTGTTAATGCATAGTTTACTATGTATAAGAATAGTATTGAATAGAGTGTATAAGCAATAGAGGCTTAAAACTGCAACCAAACATTGTACTAAATTTAATACCAGCATTATTCTATTTCTACCTAATAAACCCTACCAAACGACCCCTAACAATCTAATTCTATAAGCCCTCTACAATCAGATCTTTTATATATTAAATGGTGACTTGAAAGGGAAACAGATAAACTTCTTTCTCTGGTTCCCCATTTAAGGAACCTAAATTCTCCATTTAGCACTACTTAGTAGCTCAAGACTAACACCAAAATGTAGGATATGGAACCCATTTGTCACTAACGAAAAGAAGGATCATACCTGTGACCAATCATGAAGCGGACTACAATTCCCTTCTCTTTCTCCAATCTGAGAAGCTTGTCCCCTAATATATATAATCAAGCCATCAAGCACGTTTTTTCGTAATTAAATAACATCTCTCACTAGAGATTGTAGGAAACTCGGATACAACTGCACTTGGATGTTTACCTTGAGGCATCCAAGTCTCTCTAACCGAATCACGCCTCTTCCTACTGCTAAAAGCCGTATTAATTCCAATTACCACAAAAACTTTCTTCCTTGGAGGGCCATTGTGGGATCGAGTAGAATTTGAAGACTGATCAGCCGCCTTCGTCTCTTGTTTACTCCTAGTGGCTGCCAACTCCATCTGAAGCATAGCAATTGACTTGTCCAATGATCTAAGCAGACCTCCCAAAACAGCTTACAACAATTAGCCAAAAATAGAAAGTTCACCCACACAGCTTTAAATTTAGAAAACAACAAAAATGTGATGCTTAAGGATCTCACTGAATTGCTTCATGAGTTTTGTACACCTCTTGCATTACATCTTTATCTTGTCCTTGTTTCTAGTATATCAACAAATTGTACACGGTTAGGAATAGTCAGGTGAGAACAAAATCTACAAGCCAAAATAATCTTAGACCTCCCAAAAGCAAGAATTCATGAAAAATACTCCCTCCAGTCCAAAATAATTGATGTTTTCGCTTGGGCACATGAATTAAGGAATTCACTTACTTGTAAAACTGCAAGAGGGGTTTTAACTAAAATACCCCTGATTATGATTTTCTTTTCATTTAGGTCGACATAATTATCATGGGGATTACGAAGGTGTCAAGGGCAAATTCGGGAAAAAGAATTAAATACTTTCTTGGTTTTGTGAAACATCAATTTTGGACCAACTTTTAGAGGCTAAAACATCAATTGTTTTGGACTGGAGGGAGTAACAAGTAGACAAATTGAACCTAACAAAGCTAAACCTCTATCGACCAGCTTCAATTGCCATAAAGCCAGAACTTATTAAAACAATGTAACAGACAGATTGAACTTAAAAAAAGCTAATTCTATAATTATCTTCAATCATCATGACAAAATACTCATTTGAAAAAAACACGAAGTAGATGGATCGAACTCAACAGAAGAAAAACTACACAATTAGCTTCAATACTCAGAAACCAAGAATGAAAAGAACTAACAAAACAGAAGAGTGCACTTAGCAGAATCTAAAATCTACAATTAGCAAATATCAACAAGTAGTTTCGACACCCAGTCCCCAGAAGTCAAGAAAAAGAATTTCAAAAAATAAACAGATTGAAGCTTATATCAGCAATTCACTTCCTTACCCAGAAACCAAAAACTCACGAGAAGCACAAAAATAGACTGATTGAACTCAACAGAAGCTAAACTCCAAAATCAGCTTGAAAATCCAGAAATCAAGAACTTAAAATTTTGCAAAAACAGACAACAAATGGTAAACTCTAGAATCAGCTTCAAAATCCAAAATATCAAGAACTTAAAATTTTGCAAAAACAGACAACAAACGTTAAGCTCCAGAATTAGCTTCAAATTCCAAAAAAAAAAATCAAGAATTTACAACAACAACAACAACATACCCAGAATTAGATTGAACATCCATAAAGCAGAACTCTAGAATTAACTTCAAAATCAGGAACTCCAGAACTTTCAAAAATCCACAATCAACTTGAATGTACAGAAAGCAGGATAAAACAGTTAGATTTAAATCAACAGAAGAAACCTTCTTCTTCTCATTACAGTCCTCAGAAACAAGTTGAAGTTCTTGGTCCCTTTTATGTTGAGCTATCAGCTGACTTCCAGATTCACTTGGAGACCACAATCTTCACCAAACAAAAGCAGATCCAAAACAAGCAAAAAATCAGAACTTCTCAAAATTCAAAATTCCAAACATAATCCAAAATTTTCACCTGTTAGAGAATAACATCCCAATGAAGAAGAAAGCAATTGAGAAAATAGGAATCCATTTTACAGACACTTTAACACTATGTCTACTCTTCATTTTATCTAACACAGATTCAAGAACCAATAAGAAGAAAAAAAGACAAGATCGAAGCTTTAGAAGGTAAAGGGTCACTATATAGGTAATGGGTTTTTCAAGTAAATTAGTATACAGAGAGTGGAGGCGAAGTTGGAGACGTGAAAGAGGGCGTTGGTGGAGCTTTGAATTTCTTGGTCTTTTCCATTTTTTTTTCTTATTCTTTAAATTTACTTTTTTTGTTGAGATTCTGAGAATGTTAGAAATGGGGTATTCTTTTCATTTTCAAAGAATGTTAGGCTCAACTACAAGAGAGAAGGGGCGAGGAAAGGGAAAAAGGCAATGGTCCGTCAAAAGTTTCTCTTTCTATGCCTCGTGTATATCCAGCTTCCACCTTGCGGTCAGACTATTACAAGATACTAATTCAAGACAGCAAATTGCCCCCGTCAAATTCAAACCCATAAATTATAATTTATGATATTCATTTGTCATCACAAAATTTGCTTTTGTTTTTTTTTCTTTTTAATGTTCGGTTTTAGAATTACACACTTTGAAATTTCACTGAATATGTTATTTTTGTAATATTCGGTTTTAGAGTGATAATAATAAAATTTTGCCGGCAATCAATTTTTACAATGCTATTTTAGGAAGTTTTCTCAGGAAACTAGTTAAGAGGGTCTTTGCAAAATAAATAAAGAATTTTTTATTGAAATACAAATCAGAATTTTGTTAATCAAAATTGTGAAAACGCATCTTTGGTGGAGCACCTTCAGTTTGAAGGTCTAAAAATAGACGACCCGTTAAATATATTTACACTAAAGATGTTCACGAGCCTTGCATGAATATTTCAAACGTTTGAGAAAGCATCATCCCTTCTAAAGCACTTTTAGTATAAATTTTAAAAATCAAAGAATCTGATAAAACAAATTTTCATGCTCTATGTGACGTAGCATGACAACTTTTTCAGACCTAAAGGTTCATACCTCCTAAGACACCTTCAACTAACTTACAAAAACGCTTTTAAAGAATAGTTATAGAACTCATACTAAATTTTTTCGAGATATAAAATCATTTTTTCAATCAAAAGAAATCAGCAGAAAAGAGTGGTGTAGAAGTTTCGAGGGGGATGTGGTAAAAAGTCATAGTGTAGGTATCTTATTGGTAGAATTCTTATTCTCTAGAGAGCTGATTATTATAACGGATGATTTCAATTTTTCTGATAATCAAATAGTGAATAAGGAGAAAGGTCAGTATTATCTTATTAAATCATTATTTGTTGTATGTAATTTGATAGACTTTCCTTCAGATTTTGTGCTTCTTTATGAGTTCAAACTTTCTATCTTTTCCTTATTAATATATATGTGAGTTGATTGAATGTAACTTAAAAAACCAACAAAAATAAAAAAAAATCGAAATAATAAAAAAAATTGATAAAAACTAAAGCGATAAAAGACTGACTTTATTGGTTTGGTTTGATTTAACGATTTGAATAACCGACTTAATTAATTTAATTTTATTTTACATAAAAATTGATCCGAAACCGAACCGTGAACATCCATACCTTTGGATACTTATATTAACAAGTTATCTTATATAATATTATACAATTTTTATTTAATACTTTATTATTATGTGTCTTAACTCCTAAGTAGACATCTTCTCCGTATCTATTAACAAAATGTTAAAAGTATGTAATTAGATTTTTCACATACTGATTTAAAAATTATCTACCAGTAACAAATAAATTCTTATGAGGAGAAAATAATATTTAAAAAAATGAAAAGAAAATTATATTGATATCATCATTTAACGGTTTTGGTGAACGAGGTAGTTTGTCGAAGGTGTATTAAGAGGTATGAGCTTTTTAGTCTGGAAAAGCTATCATGCTATGTCATATCGGAGTAAAAGAATTGATTTTTTAATTTTTTTAATTTTTAAAATTTACACTGAAGGTGCTTTAAAAGAAATGAGTTTTTCTCCAAAATTTAAAATATCTACTGAAGGCTCATGGACAACAAAGCACCTTCAGCGTAAATATATGGACAATTTATTTTTAGACGTGAAAATGACACTCTGAGGGTGCTCCATCACGGATGCATTTTCACCATTTTGGTTAACAAAATTCTGACAAACTCATTTATTGAATTTGTCCCTAAAAAACATCATTTCAGTAAAAAATCATGAATAGAGATATATGAGTCCCGGGATGAAAATGATCCAATTTGACCACTTTACATTGCTAACATGATAAAATGGAATAATCGAGAATCTCGAGTAACTGGCCAAGCCGCTAAAGTAGTGATAGTCACACTACTCCAATTAAAAAAATGAAATCAAAATAATGAAAATCAAATATTTTTCTTCAAATTCTACATTACACTCTTTTTCTACGAGATGTTGGAAATTCCTTGTACCACATAGTATGTAGATTTTGAAGAAGAGTATAAATAAGACAAAAGAGTTTCCAGAATTTCATTTTTTATCCTAAATAATCGCCAACAAAAATGAGGGGCGACCTATTATATTTTATGGAGGGTCATTTAATCAATTCACCATGTTTTTGCATAGATTTCCATTCAAAGACCGTGGCCTTTTTCCTCCTCATATTTGTAATTTTTAATTTTTGCCTCTGCTGCTTATTAAATGAAAATTTCCAGACTTACTTCACTCGGAATAAGTTATGTAATATTTATCTTCGAAAATTGAATATTTGCCTCGTTCGACATAAATCCTGTAGGATTAAATTATGCGGCATAAATTATGTAATTTTTTCAGAATTCATTGTAGTATTCAGAAACTGAAGTTATGCGTTTTAGTCATATGTTATTTATCCTTTTTCGTGTCTATTTGTGGAGAATCAGTCTCTTGTTCTCATTTGTCATAGACAATCCATTTCACTAATAGCCAACCTAATCTGACTTTTAAAGCTCGACAGACTGCACATCAACAAGTTCAATAACTATGTTTTAATAATGAGTAGGGTTCATAGAATACCAAGCTTATAGAAGAACTAAACCGAACTAACTACAATTCGGTATAATTGATATATTGTATCAAAAAATCAAAGACTGAAGTATAAAACCGTACTGAAGTACCGAATGTACACCCCTAATTTTACTAACGAAAATGATTAGGAAACTTGATTTTAAGATGATTAATTTAGATATCTCTCTTTGATTAATATTTTAATATATACATATTATTATAAGAAATCTTCGCTCAAATAACTATAACATAATGATTCCGGAAAAGCATCAGATTTTCAAGATTAGAAATGACTATTCTCATAATAAACTCTTCTCTCAATTAGATAGATCGTTGAAATCGGTTCAAGCACATGATTGAATTCTATTACTTCTATTAATATAATTGAGCTGATTGCGATGAATATTCGAACATACACAATAAGTATTAATTTAAGAAACTAAAATCTAATTAATCAAACAATCGTGAAGTTCCCATAAAATAATAGTGCTCCATGAAAATCTCATATTATAAGGAAGAGAAGAGAATATTACAGCATAAACCTCCTTGGTTGAGTCTGTCACACATGGCTTGCCAAGTGTGGTTAATCGGCTGGTTTGCAGGCTATTGCGTCAGTCCGGGGTTTACCCTATGCGCACTCGAGAGAGTAGCGACTGCGGGTTCCTTCGTCAACAAAAAAAAAGAGAATATTACAATCAATTTCTTTCTCAAGTTGTCCTTGGCTATCTCAAGTAATCTTCAATCCAAAGTGTTATCTTGCAGCTCTAAAACTCCATCACCCTCACTTGATGATGTTCTTGTATGAGATTTGGAGAAATGCTCTAGGTTGTGCCTAAATTATACGCGATAGAGAAACAACATTTATTCAATTCAAGCGTTGTCAACTTCTTTGGACAAATATCTATTACATTGTGGAAGTAATGATCATTTTGGAGAGCCTTAAGGTGTGTCTCTCTTAGTTTTTACTGTCCATTTTTATTTGTATATATTTAATTTGTCACACCTCCTAAGGAGCAATAAATAAAATAATAATCTTACTACATCACTCCTAATCATTACTCCCTTCATTTCATAATAAGTGATGTTTTTAGCTTATGCATACCCCTTAAGAAATTGCTCACTCTTAGAAAATTATGAGTATTTTTACTAACTTATCCCTAAATAATTAGTTGAAAAAAAAAGCTACTTAATAATTCTTGATTATGTAAATAAGCATAATTTTGAAAGAATAAGGTTAATTTCTTCTTGAAATCCTAAAGTACCACTTATTTTGAAATAAAATGAAAAGTTTAAAACACCACTTATTATGAAACAGGAGGAGTATAAATCATCTAAGCAATTGAAATCAATCAACTATACTTTAAAAGTTGTGCAACCACTAATAATTCCTTAAAGTTTTTAACTCAATAATTAATAATAACGGTAAAATAGATATTAAATGATAAATTATCTCTTGATTTTTCAAACTGGACAAGTAAAAGTGGACATTTATTTTTAGTATACTGGACAAGTAAAAATGGACGGACGGAGTAGTACATTCCTATACAAATTTGGAGAGTTCGTAGCTCGGATTAGTTAGTTTATGGATCTTTTATCTTGCGTGTTACTTCATTTTGCCTTTAACAATGTTGCTGATCATTTAGCTAAGATTGGTGTTGACTGCTGCTAGTAGAGTAGTTTTCTATGAAAATAGTATGAATTAATTCCTCAAATAGTCATCGAGCTTATTGAATCTAAGGCTTCCTATTAATTCATATCATGTATTTGGACTTTTGTGCGTGTTTGATTTGAGTCCTGAAAGCTTGGGACGAGTTCAACATCATTACATGCAACTAGCGAGTTAAGTGAAAGAAATAATCCCCTCGATTATTTTCATTGATTGAATAGATATATATACAAGTTACAAAATAGGAGAATCCTATTCCTATTCTATTCCTAAAACCTTATTCTACCATAATTCTAACTATACAATTATGGTAAGTGTATATCCTAATTATGGTAAGTGTATATCCTAATCTAGGTAACAAATATACTACAATATACACAAAATATACTTTCCTTAATATACAAATCTTGTCCACTGTTTTGCTGCCCCAAATCCCGTGATGGGCTGGACGGAGTTGGGCCAAATCCCGTGATGGGCTGCCACTGTTTAACACACCCCCGCAGTCATAGCGGGCGGACTTCGAACGCTGAGACTGTCCCTAAAATCTTCAAACAGAACCGCTGGTAGACCCTTTGTAAAGATGTATGCAATTTGATAACGAAACGGGACATGGCATACGTGAACGTGACCCTTTGCAACCTTTTCACGGACAAAGTGAATGTCCATTTCGATATGCTTAGTACGTTGGTGTTGAACTGGGTTACCTGAAAGGTAGCTGGCACTAATGTTATCGCAATATACCAAGGTTGCCTTCTGAATGGGACAATGAAGCTCCAAAAGAAAATTACGTAGCCAACATGATTCGGAGACCACATTCGCTACCCCTCGATATTCTGTCTCTGCACTTGAGCGTGATAGAGTTGCCTGACGCTTTGCCGACTAGGAGACCAAGTTGTTTCCAAGGAACATACAGTAGCCAGAAGTCGACTGTCTGGTATCGGGACAACCACCCCAATCAACATCCGTGTAAGAGACAAGTGTGGATGTAGATGAAGGATACAAGTGCAAACCATAGTCCAGTGTCCCCTGAATATATCGAGTGATGCGTTTGATTGCATTCATGTGCTCAACTCTGGGATCATGCATGAATAAACACACCTGCTGAACCGCATACGTAATATCCGGTCTGGTAAAGGTAAGATACTGGAGTGCCCCTGCAAGACTGCGATAGCGGGTCAGGTCCTCGTATGGTGCACCTGCTGCGGCACTCAGCTTGGGGTTTGCATCAACTGGCGTGGAAGTGGACTTACAGGAAGACATCCCAGCCCTCTCTATGATCTCAGCAACATAATTTCGTTGAGACAAAAACAAGCCACCTGAATGACGCTTGACGGTAATCCCCAAGAAATAACTCAAAGGCCCTAAGTCTTTCATAGCAAACTCAGAACTGAGCATGGTCATGATAGACTGGCGCAAGGCATCGGAAGAGGCAGTCAAGATGATATCATCCACATACAACAGAATGTAGGCCAAGGACGAACCACGGCGGTAGATGAACAAGGAATTATCTGACCTGCTGTGAGTGAACCCAATAGTTGAAACAAAGTCAGCAAACCTCGTGTACCAGGCCCTTGGAGACTGCTTAAGCCCATATAAGGACTTCTTCAACAAACATACATGATGAGGACGGTTTGGATCCCTGAAACCCAACGGCTGATGCATATAGACTGTTTCCTTGAGATCATCATGTAGGAAAGCATTCTTGACATCCAACTGATGAATTGGCCAAGTCTTTGAAAGAGCCAAGCTAAGCACAGTGCGAATGGTAGCCGGTTTGACCACCGGACTAAACGTCTCACCACAATCTATCCCAACCTGCTGAGTCTTACCATCACCAACAAGTCTCGCCTTATTTCGAGCAAATGACCCATCTGAATTCTCCTTATGAGCAAAAATCCACATAGACCTGATAACATTAATACCATATGGACAGGGCACCAACTCTCACGTCTTATTATCAATAAGAGCATTATATTCATCAGTCATAGCAATTTTTCAATTAGGGTCATTTAATGCGGACACCGGATTGCGGGGCAATGGGGATTTAGAGACATCAGAATGTAAATTAAAATGTCTTTTAGGTGTAAAAATACCCCGATGACTACGAGTGGCCGGTTTATGAATCGAGGAAGAATTGAGGGAATTTTGGGAATATTCTGGGCTCGGGACGGACTGGCCAGCAAGCAGTGGGCATGCTGGCCCAAATCGGTAAAGGGACTCGTCGTCTGGACCAGTTCCAGAATTGGGCTGAACTGGCCCAATTGCTGGAACTGTTCCAGTGGCTGAAGATGTTGCTACGGGCAGATCTGGGTCCGGTAGGCGATGGCCCGCTGGAGGATTTTGGGTGCGGGAGAAATCCGAAAAATTCCGAATAATATACGGAGATATTTGGTCATCCAAAAAATTATACGACTTAGGCTCGGGAGTATGAACTTTCGTAAAAGGAAATTGGGTTTTATCAAAAATGACATGACGATTAATTATGATTTTCTTGGAGGATAAATCAAAACACTTATAACCACGATGATTCGACGGATAACTCAAAAATATACACGGGGTAGACCGAGCCTAAAGTTTGTTAATTGTGGTGGATGAGAATAACGGATAACACAAGCACCCAAAAATCCGAAGATGCGAATAAGAAAGGTCTTTATTATATAGGATTTTGAGGGGGGAGGAATATGTCAGACCTTTAGAAGGAATTATGTTAAGAAGATATGTGGCCATTTGTAGAGCATGATGCCAAAAATATGGAGGTATGGAGGCATGAATTAAGAGAGTTCGGACAATGTTATTTATGGAATGAATTTTGCGTTCGGCTTTCCCATTTTGTGAAGATGTATGAGGACACGAAAAATGAAAAGTTATCCCATTATTAGCACAAAATTCCCGAAACTCCCTATTGTCATACTCTTTCCCATTATCACATTGAATATTTTTTATTTCTTTTTCGAATTGAGTACGAATGAACGCTCTAAATTTGATGAAGACGGAAAACACTTGTGATTTATTCGCAATTGGAAACGTCCACAAAAATCTAGAATAATCATCTAAAAAGAGAACATAATATCGATGATCCAATGAACTAAGAACAGGAGACGTCCATAAGTCGCTATGAATAATATCAAATGTCATTGAAGTATGAGAATTTGAGTCTACAAATGGCAACTTAACACTTTTCCCTAAGGAGCAAGACTGACAAAGTGGAGTACGACTCGTACCCTTACATGAAATAAAGTTATTTTTATCTAAAACGGATAAAATAGAAGATCCCGGATGACCCAGACGAGCATGCCACATGGAAGGAGAGATGACTGCAAAAGCTGATGGTAAGGCTTGACTCGATGGACTGAAACCAGGCATGATAGAATACAGACCCCCCTACTATCACACCTCATGAGATGACTCCCTGTCTTGAAATCCTTCACAGAGAAACCAAAAAGGATCAAATTCAACGGAAACAGAATTGTTAGTAGTGAATTTTCGGACAGACACTAAATTTTTAATCAATTTAGGAGCATGTAAAGTATTTTTCAAGAGAAGGGGTGGATTGGGGGGAGACAACGTTTTCTGACCATAACCCTGAATTGGAATAGAGTTGCCATTACCAACAATTATACCCCGATGGGTGCTCAAATTGGAATAAGAGGAGAGAGTACCTGATTCGGAAGTCATGTGAGTAGTGGCCCCGGTGTCCATATACCAATTTGGGTCCGGTTGAGTCAATCCCAACGTGTGCATCGCGGCCTCGATATCAGTTTGAGTGGGACCTGCTGCATGATGGGCTTGCTGAGGTTGGGGCCCAAGAACACCTGTCCGTGACGGAGCTGGGCCGTAGCTGTTGTTGCTGCCGCTGCTGGGCCACTGGCTAGTGGGCCACCACTGCTGGGTGTTGGGCCTGGACTATTGGCCAGCCCACTGGCCGCTGGAATTCACTGTATGATTGTAAGGGTTGCTGGCCCATGGCCCATGGCCCACTGCCCCAGCCCCACTGCCATGGGCCCAGGGGGGTGGTGGGCCACTGTTCATTGGATGGGACCCACCGCTTGCTTGCTGACCACCGGAACCGCCACTAGAACCGCCGCGTTTGCCCCCGCGGTTTTTATTATTCTTGCGATTATTCTTGCCGCCACCATCATTAAGGTTTTGGCTCGAATTATTAACAAAACCCGAAGGACTAGGAGAGGACGTCACCATGACGACTGGGCTTGCTCCGGTAGCCGCCTTTTTAGCCAAACCGACTTCTTCCAAAGTAAGCATGGAGCGGGCTTGATAGAAGTCGGGAAGAGGGTTGCTTTGGCGAAGGAGAGTTCCAACACCATTATAGGCCTCTGAAAGACCGGCAACCAATTATAGAACTAGACGATTATTCGTTATTGGTGCGCTAACATTACGGAGTTGATCCGCCAACTCCTTTAGTTTCTTGCAATATGCAGAAACGTTCGGAAATTCGTCCATTCGAACGAGAGAGAATTCCTGCTCGAGTGTGACGACACGGGAATGTTGGTTGTCTTGGAATATGTCACGCAATCTATTCCATGCAGCCATAGCCGTGGTATCCGGCTCAATAATCGTCTGTAGAAGGTCCACCGAAATAGTGGCGTAGATCCACCGGAGAACGGTAGCATCAAGTGTAATCCATAACTCAGGATCCTCCGCAGGAAGGGGTCTAGCGGGAGGAATGATGTGATGAAGAACTTGATAAGAGATAGCGTGAATTTTAAACAACTCCGCCCACGTCGCATATTGGACGTTTTCCATCTCAAGGACAATAGGGATACAACTCTTGATATTGGAAACTGTGAGGGCAGGGTGATAATTGTTCTTAGACATATTGAAAGAACAAAGAAGGAGGGGAAATTTAAGAGAGGTTTTTGAGAGCGGTAGACGAAATTTGGGAGAGAAACCCGAGGGGGGGGGGGGGTTCTCAGCCGAGAAGGTCAAACAATTTAGGGAGATAATTTTTTTGTAAAACCTAGTCTCTCTGATACCATGAAAGAAATAATTCCCTCGATTATTTTCATTGATTGAATAGATATATATACAAGTTACAAAATAGGAGAATCTTATTCCTATTCTATTCCTAAAACTTTATTCTACCATAATTCTAACTATACAATTATGGTAAGTGTATATCCTAATCTCGGTAACAAATATACTACAATATACACAAAATATACTTTCCTTAATATACAAATCTTGTCCACTGTTTTGCTGCCCCAAATCCCGTGATGGGCTGGACGGAGTTGGGCCAAATCCCGTGATGGGCTGCCACTGTTTAACATTAAGGATTGTAAAAATTAATTTTAAATATTAATTTGAGTATTTGTGCTCTGTTCATGTTTCGTGACCCTAAATAAGTACACATGATGTTTATGAATTTGTGTGTATGGTTGGTGTTAGTCCCGAGAGGTTTGGTGGTGTTTCTGCATTATTGCACAATGATTGGAGCTTTAAGGTTCTTTAAGTCGACTTGAGGAGTCTCTTTTTGTGCATATATGTTCTGTTGTGTGGTTTAAAACTTTATTTCATGTTTTATGACTCATGAGTATGGTTGGTTTAAGCTCCGAAGGGCTTGGGGTGAGTTTGGAACCATAACATGCTATTTAGGACATTAAGAAATTGGAATAGGAACCTTCCGATTTTGGTATATCTGCTTAGATACATGATTTGAAGTTTCTGATGATTTTGAACTTGTACATATATTCATATTAGGACCCGAGTGGCTCGGGTGCATTTATGCACTATTGCATGAAAGTGGAAATTTAAATTTTTAAGTTTAACTTGAGTCTTCATTTTTTATTATTGTGTTTTCCTTCGTGTTTCTAGCCTTTGTATAATTTCGTATATGTATTTGGACAAGTCGAGGTGGTTTGAGGGGTCCCAAGGGACTCGGGTGAGTATCAATACATTCGGGTAGATTTTTAATCGCAAAAAACAACAACACAAACAATTGCACAATCAACCATTTTCAGTAGAAATTGCACCAAGACCATTTTCAATATTTGTGTAAGCTTTATTTTGAACCTAGAGTTCATTTCACCATTTTGAAGCTATGGAACTCGGATTGAGGTGATTTTTGAATGAGTTTTCATCTATAATATTAGAATAAGTAATCCTAACTCGGATATATCATTATTACATGAATCTATCTTTGATTTTACCTAGAATTAAGGAATCAAAAGGTATAATAGATAATTTTTGACTTGAAGAAAAGAAAGTTTTTTTGATGACTTGAGCATGCAAATGACATGAAGCTTGAATTTTGATTATGGATTTGAGTTCCTTGACTTATGGGTAAGCTTTTCATGAATTTTATTCTGGATTTTGATTGTATTGACCAAACCCATATTTGTGTTAACCAAGATTTTTATTTTATGCTTCCTAAATTAATGAAATAGTACCCCTATGCTAATTTGAACCTGTTATATTAATGATTTTGAATAGATTGAGGCCATCGGAGATCGTTTGGGCACAATTAGAGTTTCAATTGAAGGTTTGGAGTAAAATTTTGAACTTTTTATAAGATAAATGAAATTTTAACTTTTTGAATACTTGCTTTCTAATGTCATAATTTGGAACTTGCAATATTTTGGCTTTCAAATACCTAGTGTATTGCGGGAAAAGCAAGTAGTCGATCATACATGTTACTTTGAGCACTCTATTTTTATTGAGACATGACTTTATTGAGACTTGAAGCATTACTAGAACTGTTATATTATCAACTAAGCATGACATCCTTGAGATTTGACTGATATGTCATTATAAGTATATTTGATAATCGTATATGCATTGTTGGCCGGTTTTATATGATAATATCTTATGACATGATTACATATATCGTGTATTGTACATGCTAGTTGATTATGTTGATACTGATATCAGACTATTCATTCAATCGAATCCCTATTATCCATGAGAGTCTATGATTGTTCGATCTATCAACTCTGTAGTATCTACTAGGGCTCATGGATGTTAAGTCTAAACAGTTTCAGACTATCCATAAGGACCCATATGGTCCAGTCTAGTAGATCACTTGAAACCACTAGGGGCCATGATTTAGAATGATCGGTCTAGTGGACTTAACTTTCGAGAGCCATGATTGAACACATGATGTGATTGATTTATACCTGTGTGCTACATGTCTTACCTGATGCTTCAGTAATATATATATATATATGCATTTACGGGGTATGATGACAGGACGGGTCGATGATCTTGATGGGCTATATGCTCACCCTTGTTTAATTTTTGTTGTTTGTAGACCCTTCTACTAGTGCAGTACGGGTTAGCTTGATCTTGCTCGCGGTCTTGTAGAGTTTAGTTGAGGTGAATCAATCACATTAACCATGGTGGCACTTAAAGTTAGATGTTTTCTTTTGTCTATTTTGGATTATGACTCAAGTTATGTATTCAGAGTCTAGTCGTGATCCTTGTGTCACACCTCAAACCCGACTCTGATGCAACATGCATTCAATGCTATGAACAACACCAAAAATATCATATAAAATCAATAAATATCTAATCTTTTTTGATAATCTTTCAACATTTGCTTAAAACATTCATTTATGGCTGACTGGAAGCATACTCATACTAATAAAAATCAGCAGAAGTTTAATAGAAATAAGATGTCATAAAATGTGGCAAATGCTCCAGCAAGTCATACGAAACTTCAACAATCCACCCACAACACAACGTCTAACTATGGAGCTTTTAAGAAACATAAACAGAATCCAACAAATTGGGACGCAACTCAAAAACTAAAATAATAAAGCTAGATAGATAGGGGTATCCCACGAACAAGGGTGTGGGCGCACCAATAAGTCTTGAAAGCAACAAGTTGTCTTACTTCGTACACGTATCATGAACTTGCACTTCTTTGTTACCTAACATACCATAAAAACAGCAATGATATGCCTGAATATTGGGTACTCAGTGAGTTTCTACGAAACAATAGTTAATAAATCAAAATAGTATAGTAAAATCAGTAAAGTAATATCTATAAAAAATAGTTCAAAATCCAAAGATAGAGTAAGCCAATAACCTTAGTAAAATCACCAGTAAAATTCAATAACACATGAATGTATCAATTTTAACTTATCATATTGTTTATCACATTAAGTCTTTTCAATCATGAACTCAAGATTATCAACAAGCCGCTCACATGCAACCAAAGTATAACACATGCCAATACATGCCCAAATCAATAAACGAAGGGATGCCCACTTAAGGTTACCTAAACTACATAGAAGAATCACATCAGGCCTATCAATACTCAATGGCTACCCTTCTTCCCGAATATCTAGGCAAAGACCACACTGAGAATACCAACCCACGATGGCTACCCTTCCTCCTGAATAGCTAGGCATGAACTATACCGAGACTATTGACCCTCGATGGCTACTCTTTCTCCCGAATGAATAGGAAAACCCCACTAGGATTCATAGTGACTACCCTTCCTTCTAAGTATCTAGGCCAAATACGAATAAAAGAAGTCATGTCATAATAGCCAGATCACAATCACATCATTGAAGCCGAATCACTCATTATAGATTATGTTCATCCTCCCGTTAATAGAGGTATACCAATGTCAGCAATCGATTTAGAAACCCAGTTCAAATCATTAATCAATTGTAATTCAACGAGACTCATTCACGGGGGAAAACACCTCAAATATCCAGACCTTCGAAATCATGTTTAAAGCATCCCTATAAACTTTATAATTCAATTTCAATCATCCCTTGATAGTGAAAATTATGGATACATATATAAAATATAATACATATAAAATTTAATGCGGGTTTGTCCTTCACAGTCATTTTTTAAAGATTGAAAAATATGTTCGAATAGAGACATACCTCAATTTTCGCTAAAATGCTACCAAACAGATCTTCCGAGGTTGAAAAATCACTCTATAATTGATTTAGATGATAAAGATTTGAACTTCACACTTTTCTCTTGAATTCCCACCCTTTTCGAAAATTAGGGGAATTAAGCCAAATCTGTGTTCTGACTTTCATACGATTCACCCATGGATCTTAACGTGTTTCAAACAATATATAAACCAAAACAATCCCCATATTTATACTATAATTACAGAAATTTACCTCACGTTGAATTCCCAACGTTTCTTTTCTTCAACCGTTCTTGAATTGAATTCTCACAATTTGTGAAATAGATGAGTATTCTAGTATTTATCCTTATTATATTGAGGTAATAACCATGGGGTTTAACTAAGAACTTATCTTAGAGGTTTAGGGGAAGCCTTATGGTTGTTTTCTTCCAAAAAGTTGTCCAAAACGAAGTAGGGAAAAGTTATAACGAAGTTATAAACTTGTAAGGTTTGGAACCAGGAAAATGGGCATTTGCTATGGCCTTGAGTCGCAAGCCCATAGCAAGCAACTATCATGTGATGGCCTTGCATCGCAGACCCATCTCACAAATCCAAAAACTTGTCGGATATAGTTTTTTCTCGCGCCATCCTTACGACGTAAGGGTATTGTAATTGCCGACAATATTCAGTAAAACAAGCATAACTCCTTGCACAGAGCTTTGATTGAGCTGTTCCATATATGTTTAGAAAGGTATTGCAAAGATATACAACTTTCATATTTTACGTTTTCTCACATTCTTAACATATTTTCACGTATGCTGGCTAAAAGTCATACCTAACGTAAACTTAGTTGATTTTATCGAATCTTATGCACCTCACTATTCGTCTTGTTATTAAAATAACTATTTCCACCTAAATTCATCTTGATAGGACTTAATATGGATAAAATATATGATTATTACTCATTTACACATCCACACCTAACCCGAATTTACGGAGTGTTACACCTTGGCAATCTATTTGGGATATGGGGGCTTAGTAGTTTTTTACTGTTGGATTTTCCTTGTTTACTTTACTTGAACTATTGATTTAATCATTTGATTTTCAGTTATTTTGCTTTAATTAGATTATGAATGTGATCATGGAGAATAGGGTAAGCCTAGGGTTAGTGGATCTTCAAGTGTCAATCATGGCCTACGATTTTGGGTCACGCCACTTATAGTTTCTTTCTTGCAAAAGTTATTAAATCATTTTTATCACTATACAATCACTCAACTTATAGATAATCTCTAAAAAAATAACTATGGCATAAAAATCAACTAAATCTTACGGGAAAACCACATAAGCAAGACAAAACTTCATACTAGCTCAAGTTGATGGTTAAAACATATTTTGCTCGTAATTTCAAGGGAGGCAAAAGTATTTGAATCCGAAGATTGGAGCTACTATGTTGTGATAGTATGGAGTGCAATAATTTCGCAATTCTACTTTAAAGGCACCATTAGAGTCATATATAGTAATCTGCTTCTTCTATGGTGTCTAGCAATTTGATCTCGATTCTGCTTCCTATCACGAAAGTTTTACCTATTGATAGGATTAAAAATAATCATATCTGCCAGAAGGTATAAATAGCACATATTGAGTATAAATTGAGAGAAGGTCATTTCAGATGGTTTTGTCATGTCTTATGTTGATCAACAGATGCATTAATTTATATATGTGAACTATGGTGAGTAAAAATATTAAATGGGACGAGTGTAATACTCCATACATTCCAATATGTGTATGACTAAGTTGAAGTTGACGAATTCACTTGAATGTGAGAGAATAAAGTTATAATGAAGCCTAAGGGTATATATATATGTGTGTGTGTTAATTAAAAGCTAAGATGAATAAGACTTGAGAAAGAAGTGAGATATTGAACAAGTAAACGACCTACTTAATTTACTCGTGTGCTTGAGCTACTTGCTTAAACGTTCTATGTGCTTGAATTACTTGCTTACCCATTTTACTTACTCGAGCTACCTGCCACACATCTTACTTGTTAAAAGATGATGACCCACATGCTTAAATTATATAAGTAACCTATTGGTTCCACCTCCTAAGGAAGTAAGTGCATCACATACTTAAAAAGGTAATGGCCAATTTTTTTTTAAAATAAAGAAAGTAGGGGAGGTTGAGGAGACCCTTAATGACTAATTAATCCCCTTTTCTCTGTCACTTTTTTTCAGCAACTTCACTCCAAAAAACTGCCATAGAAGCTTTCTTCCAAAGGTGGTCGTTCCATGCCCCTAAGAACCCTCACGTGAATTTCTCTTATTCTCAAGTTTACGTTGGAAGAAAAACTCAAGTCTTGAAGAATCCAAGTCAGGAAAGTAAAATCTCTACCAAGAAAGGTAAGGTACTACTCCTTTTTCGTCTCTCCTTGTGTTTGAGTTAGTTGAGGAATTTTATACATGTTTTAGTAAGAACTGATGGGACGGTGATTGAAAGTCGTAAGTTCAAGTTATTTCTACCATATTGTGTTGTTTAGGGGCTGTTTTTGATGTTCAAAAGGCAAGGGTTACTGCTGACCCATGAAGAGGGTAGTGTGAACATGTTGGGGGACGAAAATTGAAGGATGTGGCAATATACCAAGTGTTGAGGCCGTGGGGCTTGTTGCCCATCTTGTGCTATGGCGTACTATTTTGTGGAGCCCCCATTCATGATTATTTGCTAATGTTAGCTTTATTATACACTTTTATGGTAGATTAACATTCTAAAGGAAGGGTTGAATTATCATATTTTTTAGAATAAAAAATTAAGGTATGTAAGGCTATTTCTTCTTTCACTGCTACAACATGACTTTCGTTTATTATTTCTCTATATGAGCTATGAAGTCTAAAGTTTGCAAAAGCATATTGATTCCTTGTCATAGATTTCATAAGTTGAATAAGAGATACTTCATGTGCTTGTTAGTCTATACTTCATGTGGTTGTTCTATTCTTAAGATCAAGTTTTCAAAATACTGTTAAAGGGTTGTAGAATGCTACTTAAGATTAATGATATCGATGGCTTCCAAGGTAGTGTTGAAGGGTTATAGATCTCTACGGTAAGATGATGTAATGACTCATCTAGTCGTTTTAGCTAAAACCCATTATTACTAAATTACCCTTCCCGTAGACTCTATTTGGGTTTCGTGATACGCAGTGATGGATGGCATAGTCCCGAGGTCCATTTATGTGAGTTTCAGATGAAAATCCAAAATAAGAACCTTAGAGTTGGATAGTTTGACTCAAGGTTGACTTTTGGGTATACGAGTTCATTTTCGGGTTCCGTCACTTCCTGTAGCTCCGGAGGGTCATTTATGGCATAGTCGAGTAATTGGTTTGCTTCCCAAGACAATTAGATATATTTTGTGGCCCTATTTATGAATTTTGGCTATTTGGTTATTTTAAGCAATTCTTTAGAAAAGTATATTTTAGCTTGATTAGATGGAAAATCTAAGGGAACGAGTAAATTCGTAGCACTAATTACCTTAAGAGAGCATTTTTGGTTTGTGTCCGGGAGGGTCTCGCGAGTGTTTTGGGTGTTCGGTAGAAGTTTGGCATAGAATCCACTTTGTCGGTGTCTGGTGTCCACCTCTGCGGAGGTTGGCTTGTAGAAGCGGGGTGTGTGTGCTTGGTAAGTTTCTGCCTCAGCAGAGGGTTTTCACGCAGGGGCGAGTGCGCCTCTGCGGGGTCGAGTTCGCTTCTGCGCAGGGGTAAGTTGTCAAGTGACTACGCCCCAACGAGGTCATTTTCCGCTGGAGCGAGACTGCACCAGCTGAGTCGATTCCACTAGGGCGGGATCGCTGGATCAGGTGCTCTCATAAATTCCCTAGGTCAAAATCAATTTTCCAAAATAGCTTTCCTCGAACCTAGAGCTGCCACAAAGGAAATTTTGAAGATTGAGAGTGAGTTCTTTATTTAAGGTAATGTTTCCACCCTTCATGATTAGGTTTCATGATTTAAAGTATTTAATGGTGATATAGTGTGCATGTGAATTGAGAAAAATAAGTTATTATTTTTATATGAGATTAAGAGAGGGTGAATTTTTGATTTAAAGGTTCTTTATGGATTACTTTACTTTAATATTGTGAATTAGTGATGAAATATTGTAATGACCTGTCTAGTCATTTTTATCTAAAGACCATTAATTGCTTATTTGACTCTTCTCGTAGTCTCTATGTAGGGTTTGTGATTCTGAGGTCTATTTATATGAGTTTCGGATAGAAAAACCCAAAACTAGAACCTTTAAGTTGGATAGTTTGACTTCTTAATAGATGAGTTCATTTTCGGTAGCTTTAGAGGATCATTTATGACTTAGTTGAGTAATTAGTTCGCTTTTCGAGACAATCAGATTTATTTTGTGGTGCTATTTATGAAATTTGGATGTTTGTTTTTTTGGATGATTCTTTAGAAAAGTATGACTTAGCTCGGTTAGATGAGAAATTCTAGGGTACGAGTGAGTTTGTAGCATTGTTTACCTTAGATAAATATGTTTGGTTTGTGTCAGAGGGGTTTAGTGGAGGATTTGGCCTTGTTTCCAAAATCTGGTGTCTGCCTCGGCGGCACCTCCATTCGCTCTTGCATGTCTACCTCGGCATGGGGATTGGCTTACAAAAACGGGGGTTGGGAAGCTGTCAAGTTTCCTCCTTGTAGATGGAACTTTCGCAGGGGCGGGTGCGCCTCAGCGGTACCAGTGTTGGACTGTGATGAACATTTGAGTGGGTACCGGTGTTGGACTGTGATGATGGGTAATTTGGAGAATTAACCTTATACTGGTTCTGACTGCTGATTGATTGGTCTTGTCGCCATATTTTCTATTATTTGTTTATTCATCACACCTGCTTCCGATATGATATCCTGATTTGTACTTGGATTGTTATATTATTGAATTCTTGGAAGCATGTGATATTCATCTCTATACTTGGTTGTATCTCATCAAATTATTATTTCTTTCCTTAAACTATCATTTACATTCATACACTCATGGTTCTGTGGTATTGATATGAGAGTGGTATGAAATGATGTGGGTCTAATAGAAAAGAAATGTGAGAATACTTATGAGATTATGGCAACACTGATCTGATGATGATGATGATACTCGAGGGGACGAGTTGCACTCTTGCAACAACTATTATTCAGCCAAGAATTGAGCTTCGATGTGAAATTCTAGAGGAGTATATAGACTTCGCGGGTCCCCCATGGATGTGCGTCTCATAATAAAAACTTGAGCGCATGTATACTGGATGATAAAGGTATCTTGAATATTCATAACATATCATACATATATCATTCATGGATTATATGTTGATGAAATAAGTGTTGAATTGATTATTGACAACTTGATTGAATTCTTGGATAAAGGAAGCATGTTATTTACTCAATGATACTTGGAACTTGTTATTAAACTATTTGGACCTGGGTGACTTATGTGATCATGAACTCTTATATGAACATTGCCTTATGCTGATTCTGTGAACTAGAGATAGTTGTTGGGTTATTGAACTGTTAGAATAGGACTATTTGGTATCAATTTGATATTTATCTCTTTTTATGTATCTTCCGTCATTGATGACCTATGATGCTTACGGGGGTACGTTGTGTATTTATACTACACTTGTTGCATTCTATTTGGATGCAGATTCAATACCTTCTACTAGTGTGGGACCGCGGGGCTGAGTCCGAGCAGTTGATTCTCCAGCATTCAGGGTGATGATGATATCTTCAGCATACCCTTGGGTGTTCTATAACTACTTCAATCTTTACTTGCACTTGAGAGACATGACATACACTTTAGATTATGTATTGGTTTTGGCCTACGTGCCCATTTCAGCCTTGTCTCGGATTTCTAGTGCTCTTTTATAAACATACTAGATTTTGGGGGATATTATTGATGTTCAGACTTACATTTTCAGCATTTATATCATAAGACAGATTAAATAGTATTTTGTTATCTCTCTGCTTTTATTCATGTCACATCATGTGAATAATTAGGAAATGTTCGCCTATTGATGGATTTACGTATGTGCCACCACGGTCCCTGAAAGAGGTCATGACAAATATGTTAGATAATCATGTTGTAGTCTTTAATTTAATTATAGGAACCCTTTCAAGTTGGGAGAAATTCTAGGGTTATGAATTGGGGCTTTTCTTAAATTATTCAATTAAAGATTCAAATGAGTTTATATGATTACCTAGTATGTGTTTATGATTTTTAGGTAATAAAGTTTGGATCTTAATGACGTGGGCCCGAGGTTGGTTTTGGAAGTCTTGGTATGTTTAAGGACTATGTCCTTGTATTATGTGATAGCTTTATTTTAATGTATAATATATGCGCGTTAGATTTCGATTACCATAAGGCGCTCCGGAAGGCCAAGGCTTATGTGGAGGGTTGACTATTCGAGACTCCTGCTCAGTCCAGAATGTAATAACCCGTCTGGTCATTTTTAGACTAAGACCTCTATGTGACTATTTTGCCTTTTTCATAGACTCTATGTAGGATTTGTGATGCACGGAGATGGGTGGCACAAATTCTGAGGTCCATTTATATGAGTTTTAGATGAAAAACCCAAAACTAAAACCTTAGAGTTGGATTGTTTGACACCATGGATCCCGAGGTCCATTTATATGAGTTTCGAATACGTAGGTGCCACCATAGTCCCTAAAAGGGGTTGTGACACAGAGGTAGGCTACAATTTACTTTTTCTAGACTCTGATAGAAGTACGTAATTAGTTATAAATGTTGAGGGGTATTGGGAGTGTTTGGGGGTCCCCTTCAAACGGTTTTGATAAATGTTTGAGTAGGTACCAGTATTGAACTGTGATGATGGGATATTTTGGGGAATAAGCCTTATGCAGGTTTCGACTGCTGACTGATCCTTTAGAAAAGTATGTCTTAGCTCATACATGACATATGCCTTAGTTTTGGGTTCGAGCGGTCAGACTTCAATATTCAGGGTGAGATGCTACCTCCGACATGCCTTGGATGCTCTATCCTTATCTTGTCTTTTACTTATGATCGAGAGACATGTTCAAATACTTATGTATTCAGATTCTTTATTATGCATTATATCATGAGACAATTATTGTATATTGTGTTATATTTCTTCTTTTCCTAGCTTGTGCTTGTGCTTTATCTTGAGTCGAGAGTCTCTCGAAAATAATTGTTCTACCTACCAAGGTAGAGGTAAGGTCTGCGTACACTCTACCCTCCCAGACCCCACATTGTGGGATTTCACTGGATATGTTATTGTTGTTATTTTCGTTTTTCCTTATATAGCATTTGAATAATTGTGAGTGGTTCGCCTACCAGTGGAAATACATAGGGGCCACCCCGATCCCTAAATAGGGTCGTGACACAGAGGTAGGCTGTGGTTTACTTTCACTAGACTCTGATAAAAGTACGTAATTAGATTCTGGATGATGATGATATGCAGGGGAAAGGGTTGCATGGCTGCAACAATTATTATTATTATTATTCGTCAAAGAGTTGGCTCCGATGGGAAATTCTGGAGGAGTATATGGACTTCATGGGTCCCCCATGGGTGTGTTGTTCATAGAATTTGAACTCCTGTATATTGGAGATAAAAGGTACATTGCATATGCATTGCATTCATATCATTCATTCATAATGTGAATACTTGTTGTTTGGTAACGTGATACGGATTGGTATTGAAACTTAGGTGACATCCTGATTAAATAGATTTGGATGCTTAGATTGATTATATTGGACCGGATTGGTTGCTAAGATTGTCTTGTTTTCTGTGCAATGAGTTGAGTGGTTACACCTTTATGAGTCTGAGTACTCATTGTGGAACTATATTGTAGTCGGTGGATTTTACTGACGGGACTATCTTGTTGATCATAGAAAACTGTGTATGTCTTGTATTGCTTGATGATTGATAACGTTATTTGATAAAGAGAGTAGTGAATAATTAATCGATGTGTTGTATCTAAATAATTGTATGTTATACATGCGTAGATCCCCTTCTTAATCAAGGATAAATGGCGTATGTCGCGCCCTATTTTGACCTCGCTCGGGCCAAAGCGGAGCGCGGACGTGTTCGGGGGTTCCTGGGTAAATGATTGAGGAGTCGCCACCTAATTATCTTTTACGGTGAATTAGGACACCTAAATATTTAAACTAAGTGCTGCAATGTAAAACTCCAATTTTAAGGTCTGCGAAACTAGCGAGATTCTAGGTAAGGGTTCTTTATTATCCTAAAGGGAAGGGGTTAGGCATCCTTTAAGATCCGCTAACTTGCGGTTATCCGGTCAAATTCAGGTTAATTTTTACTAGGAAAAATGCATGTTTTTTACAAGTATAATAGGTAAAAAGATGTTTGCAAATATGATGCATTTTATACAAGTAAATATGATGCATTTTATACAAGTACGTATTCGGATGACATAAAAGAAAGATACATGTAAAGTTTTTAGAAAACATGCATTTGTGACAATAAATTCTTTATAATGCCAAAGAAGCGAATCTTTCGAAAATCAACAAGTTGCAAAAAATAATAATAAAAAAGATAAACTTATTTGTACAATTAATTTTGAAGCAAATAAAGATGACAAGAGTTGTTTTAAAAATCTTGAATAAGCGTGACGAGCCTAAAATAAATAAACTAGCGAAGGATTTCTAAGTTTGCGAGCCTACAAATAAATAAGCTAGCGACGGGTTTCAAATCTTTAACTAACCTATGAATAAATCCTAAGTTTGCCTATTCTAAGCATTTTAATAATTACATAAGTGCGATAAATAATATTACAATACAAAGCGAGATAAAAGCTGAATTTAAAGAAAGAAATAAAATAAATAAACTCCGAGGAATAATTGCCTTTATTTACTTTAGTCCCTGCAAGCTGTCAAGAACAAACGGTTAGAAATAATTAAATACAAATAACTTCATATCCGTATTCAAAACAGTGAATGTTTTGATCACGGAGGGCTCAGACTTAAATTTTGAAAAGAACATTCCAATCACGTCGTGGCTGCAAACATATGACTAATGTGGTTTATTTTTGATTGCCTCGCCTACTAAACGTGTTGGTCTCTCGGGTGAAATAGAAAAGATCACTATAATCACGTCATGGCTGCGAATATATATAACTTGTTGGTTATTTTAGTCACCTCGCCTACTAAACATGTTGATCTCGGATAAAAGGTTTAAGTCTTCATCCTTGCCCAGAAGTTATATTTTTTTATAAAAAAAAATACATATTTGGCAATTGAATAATAAAAGAAGCAAATTTTTATGAAAAAAATCTTTCAAGGTTGCAAATATGATAGAATGCAAACCTTATTTTTTAGGATTAAAGAAAATGAATAATAGATAGCCAAATTATTTTTGAGAGATATTAAAGCATGCATAACGAACCTAAAAAATAGAACAAAGTAACTAGAGGCTAAGTTTGGAACACACAAGACGGTCCTAAACAAATAAAGCTAGCGGTTGGTTTCCAATTTCAAACGATCCTAAGAAATAAACTAACGGCAGTTAGACTATCCTATTCATTCATCTATTCGCGGCCTAATTATTCTAAGCATTCTAACAATCACACAAGCATTAAAATAATTATTACATGCCCAAGAATAGAAATAACGAAATTAAAGAATAATAATAAAAGAGGAAACTAGGGAGGATGATGATGTCATCCCGCCCTATTTGTGTAGAAATTCCGAGGCCGGAGAATGCAAGGAATGTGAATGTGGTTCTTCATTTTGGATAAAGTCATGATGAGTCTCATAACGAGACTCTTCGTTACTCCCGATGCATTTCATGTAAATAAAAAAAAGGATTAGTAGACGGAACATGAAAATATATACGTAAGAGAATGTAAATAAGTAATCCATAAAAAGATAATATGTTGTCACGAAAGCATTGTACACTTAGGCAAGTAAAGACAAATATATAGTTAATTTAAGAAGAATATGGAAGCCTGGAAATGCACATATGATCATTTTTATACAATTCCTTAAACGTGGAGTCAGTCAAGTCAAAAATATGCAACAACATTCATTCTACACAACTAGGCATAATGACACTTTAAATTAGGCATGGCATGATTAACATGATTTAGGCAATCAAATCTCATATTTTGCAAAATAAAGACTAGTCTAGAATGGTTTTACATCACACTTGCACAGGGGCATCACGCCTGCATTAAAGCTATCCCAACACATACTCATTCAATATGTTTACAAGTAGACATGCTTCACGTAGGCCAAGTTACGAACCAAAAAAAACTGCATATACTTTTAATAGGCAACTTAGACATGTCTAGTTGCATCTTATTCAAGAACATGGACATTTTTTATCTATATCAAGAACCTAGTCGGAAATATTTCTATATTAAATGAAAGCATTTGTGCAGGATCATCTCAACTAGACTAAGCATGTATTGTCCTATTCATGCTATATTACCAACAAAATGGCATTGAAGTAGGTAAAGCAATCAGATATCAAGCTGATAGACCTACAAACTCAAAGCTAGCCAAATCCAGACACATTTGCAAGTTAAAAATTGTTTAAGCCAAACAAAACATGCATATCACTCAGGAACTAAAACTCATCCATATGTTACTAATCTATTTTAACTTCACCAAACAAACACTAAGATAGTACATACATCAGATTATGCTTAATAATCTACATAATACTAAATATGAATCTAATAGCTCACATGACCAAACATGTCTAAGTCATTCATATCAAGTAAACAAGCTACACAAACCCCCATATACTAAGACATTAATCATAATTACATCAATATAAATTTCTACCATATAATTAACACAAATGCACATAAAAATGCAAAAAAATAAAGTGAGAGGAGATGTATTTACGAACCTTCTCCGGTAGCTTAACCGAGGCGTGTTTCAATCGTCGAATCTGCCTTGAGTTAGTTTGGGATGCTAATTTTCTGATTTTTGGAATGCTGATTTTTGGCCCAAACATAATTGCTTTTTGGGCTCGGACCGACCGGATGTTCGACCCGACCGGCAGTTGACCCGACCTTAATCAAATCAAACCCGACTTTGAGCAAAACTATGAGGAATGCAATGGGATTTTCATATTGTAAAATTGAAGGCTAAAAGTAATGTTTCGTATCCGGAAATCTAAGAACAAAAAAGAGTATTTTCGGGTTTGGTAATTAAGGAACAAAAGAGGTGATTCTTAACCAAACTTTAAGAACGAAGAAACTTGAACTTATAATCTCTAAAACCGAACTTTAAAAAAATCTGAATCTTGACCCGATTTCCGACCTCCAAAACCTAAAAAAGCCTCCCTTAAATGAAGAACAAGGGGGATATTTATAGATGGATTCCCCCCCCCCCCCCAAGAACGAGTTTAAATTTCAAAATAAAAAGGGTAAAAAGTCTGATTTTTGGGCGGATTTTGTGGGGATAAGGGTATGGTGAAGTGATGGGAGGGGTGTGGTGGTGTCAGGGGCAGAGGGGAGTTGGTGGCAGGGAGTGGGGTGATCGGCGCGAGGTGCGGCGTCGGCTTGGGAGCCTTTAGGGTTCGTTTGGTTTTTTTTTTCTTGGTTTAAGGGAATTAAAAAGGGGGATGGGTATAAAGTTGGGCCAGCCGAGTGGGCCGGTTTGGGTTTGGCCGATTGGGCCTTGGGGGGGAATTAAAGGGAAAAGGTTTGTTGGGCTTAGGAGTTGGGTTGTGGGAATTGGGGTGAAATAAAGGGGAAGGGAATAAGGGGAATGGGTTTGGGCTTGTTTTGGGTAGGAATGAATGGCTATGGGTTTAGAAATATAAAAGGGCTTAATATTAAAATATTATTTTTGTTTTGTAAAAGATGTGAATTATTTAAAATAACATAACGACGTGACAATAATAAAATATAATATTTGCGAAATGTTTAATGCTTAATAAAAAATGTAAATGCGATGCAATTTTGCGAGAATAAATAACATAGAATTTTCGGATAACTTATGATTATTATAAAATGCAAATGATATAAAATATGCGAATAATAATAATAATACGAAGATACACACATATATGCCTATATTTTAAAATTATTTTAAAAGTGTCAAAATATTAAAAATTACGAATAAAATCATAAAAGATGGGACAAAATTGGGTGTCAACAGATGCCCCTCTTTGGACGGAGACGATGAAAGAGTTTTCGGCCAAAGAAGTTGACTGAGTAGCCAATTTTGTCCCGATCATCTGGATCGCATGGTAAGAAATAGAATCCCCGGGGGAAGTGAAGTTGCAAAAAGATGGTGCACATTCAAGAAACAATGCCCCAGTGTCGACCTAGGATGACACTGGTCGCAGATGTGAGAAACTAATGGAAAAGAGCGGATCGACGTTCGAAGTAGGTCGTTGACCAAATTGCTCGGTTCGCTGTAAGAGATAGTCCCACGCTGTGATGAAGTTCCTGCGCGATGCTGTGATGAAGTTCCTGCAAATTGAAAACTCCTGCAAACTAAAGCTTAAGATATAATTAGTGTATAACTGCTGAGAAAATATTGTAGAGAAAATAACTTGGAAATACCCGCATTAGGAGGTGGGCGCCTGACTGAAATTAAAATACCCTCGTTATAAGGTGGGCGCCTGACTGAAATTAAAATTCCCTTGTTATAAGGTGGGCGCCTGACTGAAATTAAAATTCCCTTGTTATAAGGTGGGCGCCTGACTGAAATTAAAATTCCCTTGTTATAAGGTGGGCGCCGATCAAATTAAAATTTCTTGTTATAAGGTGGGCGCTGATCAAATTAAAATTCCCTTGTTATGAGGTGGCGCTGGTAAATTAAAATTCCTTGTTATGAGGTGGCGCCGATCAAATTAAAATTCCTTGTTATGAGGTGGGCGCCGATCAAATTAAAATTCCTTGTTATGAGGTGGGCGCCGATCAAATTAAAATTCCCTTGTTATGAGGTGGGCGCCGATCAAATTAAAATTCCCTTGTTATGAGGTGGGCGCCGATCGAAATTAAAATTCCCTTGTTATGAGGTGGGCGCCGATCGAAATTAAAATTCCTTGTTATGAGGTGGGCGCCGATCAAATTAAAATACCCGTATTATGAGGTGGGCGCCTGAAATGACGTCGTTGGATCGACGTGTTGTGTTGAAGACGTCGTTGTAATGTTGTTGACGTCGCTGTTGTATAGACTTTGCTGATGTCGTCGTTGTATAGACGTTGATGATGTCGTCGTTGCATAGACGTTGATGATGTCGTCGTTGTATAGACTTTGCTGATGTCGTCGTTGTATAGACGTTGATGATGTCGTCGTTGCATAGACGTTGATGATGTCGTCGTTGTATAGACTTTGCTGATGTCGTCGTTGTATAGACTTTGCTGATGTCGTCGTTGTATAGACGTTGATGATGTCGTCGTTGCATAGACGTTGATGTTGTTGTTGTTGTAAAGAATAGTTATCGTGCTGCCATAACGTCAATGACGTTGTTGTAATGCTGTAAAGATAGTTGATGTGCTGCAGTAAAGTCAATGACGTTGTTGTAATGCTGTAAAAGATAGCTGCTGCGTTGAAGACGTCATTGTAATGCTGTTGACGTCGTTGTAATGTCAGTAAAGATATTTGTTGTGTTGCGAACGCCGTGGACGCGTTGTTGTAATGTTGTCCGGTTGTAAGAGATGTAAGTGACGTCCTTGCCGTCGCTTCTTTGTAATAGGGTTCCACGTTGTCGAATCTTTGCCGATCCAAACTCATGTGGATCGTGAATAGAAATGTCGTCCTGGCACGGGCGATAATGTGACGCGACGTCTTTGCCGTCGGGTTTGCCGTGGTTGTCGCTCCTTGTGATTTGAAATAACATCTTTGCGCAGACATAATAGTCGGGACCTCAGAGGTCAAGATGATGTCTTCGTATAAATGCAAAACAAGAACGTAATCCTTGTAGTGAGTTGCGCGTCGAAATTCTTTGGGGAATTGATCATAAGTGATGTGGTTTCCGCTTTTTCAACCTCAAGAACCTCAGACTCAAAGAAAATTTGTGAGTTTGGGGGAGGGGCGGTTGATTCGCGTTGACTTTATAGCTTTGGCTCTTGATAGCTGCATGTCCTGCTGATTCGGACCTGTAACCCCTGTCTGGTTCCCAGTCCTGGCTAATCGTTAATGAAAACATTTGTTGAAAATAATTTATTTATAAGAAAGTATGCTTATCATTAAAAAGTTCTTGTCGAACTCTAATGAGAATATTTGTTGAAAATAATTTGCTTATAAGAAAGTATGCATATTAAAAAAAATCTTGTCAAACTCTAATGAAAATATTTGTTAAAAATAAATTGCTTATAAGAAAGTATGCATATATGTAAATGTCCTGTCGAGTAGTGACATGCGGTGAAACAAAGCAAACGCCTTATCCAAAATCCTCTTATGGTGAAGACTTAGTTTGCCGATGATTTTCCATGTTTATCGGCGCCCTCTGGCAAGGATCCCTTAATAATGCCCCAGTTTCCGATATGTGAGTATGATGAACTTTCGAACGGACAACCGAGTCTTGTCTGGGTTGCTCGCATGTCTTATCAGGGTGATCAGATGGGTGCATTTTGTCCTTTGTGAGATAAAGGAGAAAATATTTCCTAATGGTGGGACCGAAGCCGATTTAGGCCGCCTACGTATCCCCATGAGGGAATCAGGTCGTGACGTAGTTCATTACAAGCAAAGAGAATTGTAAGGTTTTTCTAAAGATGGGACCGAAGCCGATGTGGCCGCCTACGTATCCCGCCGAGGGAATCAGGTCATAACGTAGTTCAGGTAAGCAAAGGAGATTGTAAGGATTTTTCTAAAGATGGGACCGAAGCCGATGTGGCCGCCTACGTATCCCGCCGAGGGAATCAGGTCATAACGTAGTTCAGGTAAGCAAAAGATATAGCATTGCCCCAGTAGAAGTCCTGATCGTAGTATGGTAGTCCAAGAGTGCAAAGGGGAAACGTCCGTGCCAATGCTTGTAACTATCAACCATCTTGATGTTTCATCCAAATCTGGCTTTGACTTATTCGAAAAATGCCTCAATTCTTCCGGCTGTGAATCTTCCTTATATTCTTCGAAGTCTTGCTCGTTGTTTAAGACTTTGTTTGCTTGTTTCATTATATGTCACATATTGCCGACAAATTAGTTTGCATGATGAAAAAAGAAAGGAAAATTATTAAACAAAGCAGATTTTAAAATAGCAAAAGCAATGAAGATTTGTCATTTTAAGCTTTCAAAAGGTGGAGGCAAAATACATTAAACTGCATAAAATGTGGTTCAGGCCTCAATTTAAATCGCATTTTTCATTAAGTACTAATATAATTTGGATAGACATGATTGGGAAATAACAGATGGGGTACTCCGCCAGTTTTAGTCAACACGAATCAACTTTTGGGGAAATAAATAAGGCAAAATGAATCTCCTGAAAAATGAAGAAAACCAAATTAGTAGAAGGTGAGTAATTATTGATTCAAATAATATACACATAGTGAAAAAGCAGGAGAAAACAACAAAATGATTGTAAGGCAATTAAATGCGCATCCTAATATGCATGGGGCCTCCCTTATGCCGGAGGTGGGCCTAAACGCCAGATATGCGGGATTACGACAGATTTGATTCAAGCTGCTAAACTGCAATGCTTTGTCGGAAATGAGAAAAATGAATGTACATTTTCCAATTTCAGCATGTCATGATTAGTCTTGGATTAGTCTATCCTTATCACGCTACACATAATATGATGATTGGTCGTTGGGTTGTGAGACCCGTAGACATCTTTGGCGGATTTCTTAATTGTGGAGTCGATACCAAGGATCGACCCACCTAAGGTGTATGTATGCATGACTTAAAATAAAGGGTGGTATAGCTCTGTCTTAAATTTTCTAAGATTTGGCTGACTAGACACAAGGTTCCCGAGCGGACTACTCGAGTGAGAAGGCTACGCGGCCACCAGATGGTCCGGTCACTCACGCCAGATACGCCAACTCTCCTAAAATTTGGTAGATTGAAAGAAATTTGCGGGTGCGCAAAACACACCTCGCGTGTAGTGTGTGATAGTGTCAATTTTCCAGAGTGGAAGAAATATGAGCGAAATGCCAATTTAAAGAAAGCAGTAAAACCATATAGCAATTTAAAGCAGTTATGCACGCAAAATTTCACGAAGGAAACAAATCAAAGCATTAAATCAAATAAATAACAAAAGTAAAGCGCAATAATAATTAACCTGATTTTGCTATGGTTAAGAACCTGAAAGTTCCCCAGTGGAGTCGCCATGCTGTCGCGCCCTATTTTGACCTCGCTCGGGCCAAAGCGGAGCGCGGACGTGTTCGGGGGTTCCTGGGTAAATGATTGAGGAGTCGCCACCTAATTATCTTTTACGGTGAATTAGGACACCTAAATATTTAAACTAAGTGCTGCAATGTAAAACTCCAATTTTAAGGTCTGCGAAACTAGCGAGATTCTAGGTAAGGGTTCTTTATTATCCTAAAGGGAAGGGGTTAGGCATCCTTTAAGATCCGCTAACTTGCGGTTATCCGGTCAAATTCAGGTTAATTTTTACTAGGAAAAATGCATGTTTTTTACAAGTATAATAGGTAAAAAGATGTTTGCAAATATGATGCATTTTATACAAGTAAATATGATGCATTTTATACAAGTACGTATTCGGATGACATAAAAGAAAGATACATGTAAAGTTTTTAGAAAACATGCATTTGTGACAATAAATTCTTTATAATGCCAAAGAAGCGAATCTTTCGAAAATCAACAAGTTGCAAAAAATAATAATAAAAAGATAAACTTATTTGTACAATTAATTGAAGAAAATAAAGATGACAAGAGTTGTTTTAAAAATCTTGAATAAGCATGACGAGCCTAAAATAAATAAACTAGCGAAGGATTTCTAAGTTTGCGAGCCTACAAATAAATAAGCTAGCGACGGGTTTCAAATCTTTAACTAACCTATGAATAAATCCTAAGTTTGCCTATTCTAAGCATTTTAATAATTACATAAGTGCGATAAATAATATTACAATACAAAGCGAGATAAAAGCTGAATTTAAAGAAAGAAATAAAATAAATAAACTCCGAGGAATAATTGCCTTTATTTACTTTAGTCCCTGCAAGCTGTCAAGAACAAACGGTTAGAAATAATTAAATACAAATAACTTCATATCCGTATTCAAAACAGTGAATGTTTTGATCACGGAGGGCTCAGACTTAAATTTTGAAAAGAACATTCCAATCACGTCGTGGCTGCAAACATATGACTAATGTGGTTTATTTTTGATTGCCTCGCCTACTAAACGTGTTGGTCTCTCGGGTGAAATAGAAAAGATCACTATAATCACGTCATGGCTGCGAATATATATAACTTGTTGGTTATTTTAGTCACCTCGCCTACTAAACATGTTGATCTCGGATAAAAGGTTTAAGTCTTCATCCTTGCCCAGAAGTTATATTTTTTTATAAAAAAAAATACATATTTGGCAATTGAATAATAAAAGAAGCAATTTTTTATGAAAAAATCTTTCAAGGTTGCAAATATGATAGAATGCAAACCTTATTTTTTAGGATTAAAGAAAATGAATAATAGATAGCCAAATTATTTTTGAGAGATATTAAAGCATGCATAACGAACCTAAAAAATAGAACAAAGTAACTAGAGGCTAAGTTTGGAACACACAAGACGGTCCTAAACAAATAAAGCTAGCGGTTGGTTTCCAATTTCAAACGATCCTAAGAAATAAACTAACGGCAGTTAGACTATCCTATTCATTCATCTATTCGCGGCCTAATTATTCTAAGCATTCTAACAATCACACAAGCATTAAAATAATTATTACATGCCCAAGAATAGAAATAACGAAATTAAAGAATAATAATAAAAGAGGAAACTAGGGAGGATGATGATGTCATCCCGCCCTATTTGTGTAGAAATTCCGAGGCCGGAGAATGCAAGGAATGTGAATGTGGTTCTTCATTTTGGATAAAGTCATGATGAGTCTCATAACGAGACTCTTCGTTACTCCCGATGCATTTCATGTAAATAAAAAAAAGGATTAGTAGACGGAACATGAAAATATATACGTAAGAGAATGTAAATAAGTAATCCATAAAAAGATAATATGTTGTCACGAAAGCATTGTACACTTAGGCAAGTAAAGACAAATATATAGTTAATTTAAGAAGAATATGGAAGCCTGGAAATGCACATATGATCATTTTTTATACAATTCCTTAAACGTGGAGTCAGTCAAGTCAAAAATATGCAACAACATTCATTCTACACAACTAGGCATAATGACACTTTAAATTAGGCATGGCATGATTAACATGATTTAGGCAATCAAATCTCATATTTTGCAAAATAAAGACTAGTCTAGAATGGTTTTACATCACACTTGCACAAAGGGCATCACGCCTGCATTAAAGCTATCCCAACACATACTCATTCAATATGTTTACAAGTAGACATGCTTCACGTGAGGCCAAGTTACTTAACCAAAAAAACTGCATATACTTTTAATAGGCAACTTAGACATGTCTAGTTGCATCTTATTCAAGAACATGGACATTTTTTATCTATATCAAGAACCTAGTCGGAAATATTTCTATATTAAATGAAAGCATTTGTGCAGGATCATCTCAACTAGACTAAGCATGTATTGTCCTATTCATGCTATATTACCAACAAAATGGCATTGAAGTAGGTAAAGCAATCAGATATCAAGCTGATAGACCTACAAACTCAAAGCTAGCCAAATCCAGACACATTTGCAAGTTAAAAATTGTTTAAGCCAAACAAAACATGCATATCACTCAGGAACTAAAACTCATCCATATGTTACTAATCTATTTTAACTTCACCAAACAAACACTAAGATAGTACATACATCAGATTATGCTTAATAATCTACATAATACTAAATATGAATCTAATAGCTCACATGACCAAACATGTCTAAGTCATTCATATCAAGTAAACAAGCTACACAAACCCCCATATACTAAGACATTAATCATAATTACATCAATATAAATTTCTACCATATAATTAACACAAATGCACATAAAAATGCAAAAAAATAAAGTGAGAGGAGATGTATTTACGAACCTTCTCCGGGTAGCGAACCGAGGCGTGTTTCGAATCGTCGAATCTGCCCGGAGTTAGTTTGGGATGCTAATTTTCTGATTTTTGGAATGCTGATTTTTGGCCTGAAACATAATTCTGTTTTTGGGCTCGGACCCGACCCGGATGTTCGACCCGACCCGGCAGTGACCCGACCCGGAATCAAATCAAACCCGAATTTGAGCAAAAATATGAGGAATGCAATGGGATTTTCATATTGTAAAATTGAAGGCTAAAAGTAATGTTTCGTATCCGGAAATCTAAGAACAAAAAAGAGTATTTTCGGGTTTGGTAATTAAGGAACAAAAGAGGTGATTCTTAACCAAACTTTAAGAACGAAGAAACTTGAACTTATAATCTCTAAAACCGAACTTTAAAAAAATCTGAATCTTGACCCGATTTCCGACCTCCAAAACCTAAAAAAGCCTCCCTTAAATGAAGAACAAGGGGGATATTTATAGATGGATTTCCCCCCCAAGAACGAGTTTAAATTTCAAAATAAAAAGGGTAAAAAGTCTGATTTTTGGGCGGATTTTGTGGGGATAAGGGTATGGTGAAGTGATGGGAGGGGTGTGGTGGTGTCAGGGGCAGAGGGGAGTTGGTGGCAGGGAGTGGGGTGACCGGCGCGAGGTGCGGCGTCGGCTTGGGAGCCTTTAGGGTTCGTTTGGTTTTTTTTCTCTTGGTTTAGGGGAATTAAAAAGGGGGATGGGTATAAAGTTGGGCCAGCCGAGTGGGCCGGTTCGGGTTTGGCCGATTGGGCCTTGGGGGGGAATTAAAGGGAAAAGGTTTGTTGGGCTTAGGAGTTGGGTTGTGGGAATTGGGGGTGAAATAAAGGGGAAGGGAATAAGGGGAATGGGTTTGGGCTTGTTTTGGGTAGGAATGAATGGCTATGGGTTTAGAAATATAAAAGGGCTTAATATTAAAATATTATTTTTGTTTTGTAAAAGATGTGAATTATTTAAAATAACATAACGACGTGACAATAATAAAATATAATATTTGCGAAATGTTTAATGCTTAATAAAAATGTAAATGCGATGCAATTTTGCGAGAATAAATAACATAGAATTTTCGGATAACTTATGATTATTATAAAATGCAAATGATATAAAATATGCGAATAATAATAATAATACGAAGATACACACATATATGCCTATATTTTAAAATTATTTTAAAAGTGTCAAAATATTAAAAATTACGAATAAAATCATAAAAGATGGGACAAAATTGGGTGTCAACAGCGTAGACCTCTACTTAGAGTATAATGAGGACGTTAAAAGAACAAATATGTGTCCTGCCCTTACTTATGTAAACCTGTAATCAAGACCATGGTTCAGAGAGAATAAGAAGCTTGTATTGTTAGGATTAGGCTAATCGTGAGACCTTTGAGAAGGATTGTGATATGATGTGTGTACTAGGGTCAACCTGTTTAATTGATTATTTGATGACTCGGGTAGGTGGTGACAGCGTGAACATGACTTAGACAAAGTATAATGATCGATGGGTAATAAGTGTAAGACCCTTGTGTGCAATATGAACTGAATTGTACTTGACTATGGTTGAACTCTTATGTGAATAAAGTGAATTGTTAATTCAGTAAACTACTATGTAGACAATATGACTTAGAAGAGTTGGATTGGTAAGTTGATGACTTGATTGATTTCTGGATAAATGAGGATTTAGAACTGATTGCTAAGTACTTGAACACTGCTATTGAACCTTTTTGCAATTGGATTACTCTTATGAATATGAGATCATATGTGAAATAAATGGCTTGTTGATTTTAGTGAACTTGTACATGAACTACGTGACTTATCTAGATTATAGAACTGTATAGTATAGGATTTACTTGGTGTCAATTCGATATTTATCTCTTTTTGCGTATCTTCCATGTTTTCGGCTTATAATGCCTACGGGGGTACGTTGTGTACTCATACTACACTTATTGTATTCTATTTGGATATAAATACAGCTCCTTCTACCAATTCGGGACCTCGAGTTTGAGTTCGTGCGGGTTGACTTCCAATAATCAGAGTGAGGATGCTACTTCCGGCATGCTTTGGATGCTCTATCTCTTGCCTTGTCTTTATTTCCGTTCTAGAGACATGTTTCAGACTTTTAGACTATGATATTCAATTTGGGCTTATGTTGCTCTTTTACTTCAGATTTGTATCCGTATTAGCGCTCTTGTATTATTGACTAGATCTTGGGGTGCATTTGGTATTTCATACTTATGTTCCATATTTTATATTAAAATCGACAATTATTTAAGTATTTTGTTATGATTTCGCTTTTCATTCTTATATCATGTTAAATGATTTGGGAGTGCTTCGCCTACTGGTGGAAAGTGTAGGTGCTACCACGATTCCTAAAAGGGGTCATGATAGATGAATCGTGTGAATATCTTTAGGTGTTCGTCGACCGGTCATAGGTCCTATTGAGGATGAATTATAAGAATAGTTCCTAAAGTATCATTAATGAACTATGGATCGTTACTTAAGATAAATCATATTTGCAGCTTCCAGGGGATTATAGTTCCTACTTAAGGTGAATTACGTCGAATGTATCCAGATTAATGTTATTAGATTGTAGAGCGTCACTTAAGATGACTCATGTTGACATAGACATTCATAGTCTTTCATGAGAGTAAGAGAATTCAAAGGATAAGAGTACAGATTCAGAAAGTACCAAATGAGGGTCATAGAACAGTAAATGTATATGTATGTATCGTATCAGTCTCCTTTGACATGAAGTCCTTCCATATGTCTCTTTCTTATATGTGTTTCCATGAGTTAAATGTTATGAATCACCTATTTGTATACAGTTGTTTTATTGCTAGGCTCAAATTCCCAGATTATTGACATGGGGTTATAATACGTTACGTAAGATGAAGTATATCAATAGCTTTAGGTGTTCTTCAATGGATTATAGTTACTAGTTAAGATGAATCATATCAATAGCTTATGGCTTACCGTTATGGGGTTAGAGTATCCTACTTAAGATGAATTAATTAATGGCTTCCAAAGTACCATTAATGTATTATAGATTGACACTTAAGATTAATCATATTGATAGTTTGTTCCTGAATGTGAATCATATTGATAGTTTCTAGATTATCGTTAGTGGGGTTTAGATATCACTTAAGATAAAACACTTTGGTACAACTATTCCAGTTCTTCCATGAGAGTAATATCATTTGGGTGATATGGTGAAATGTTTATACGATCTTCTTATACTCTTGAGTGCAGATGGATTCACATGTTAGACAGGTTGATAGTAGAACCTTCATTGAGTGTCTGTCAGTATGTCATATGGTATTTGTCTCCTTCGGCAAGATCTTCCATCATATGTTTCCCTTTCTATATGAGATCCAATGGAACAAAATGTCATGAGTATTCTATTCATGTATTTAATGTTCATTTGTCCCTCTCATGTGATGTTGTTCTTATCGCATCAAGCTCATATGTCTTGTAGAACTCTTCATTAAACTAAGAATGTCAGGTTCTGTTATAAAAGGAATTCATATGTTATATGTTTATTGAATGAATCGTTTTCCACAAGTGAGCAACTTCATAAGAACTAGGTGTAAATACGTCATAAGTTAATAAACCGGAACCCTATGTACACACACACACACAAACACACACACACACACACACACACACACACACACACACATATATATATATATATATATATATATATATATATATATATATTATATGGAAGGTCGTTAAATATTATAGAATGTGGTGCCTCTCACGGAGCCCAACATGATCTATGTATATATGATATTTTACAGGTTGTGCCAGCACGAGGCCCACTCTATATATATAGGAGAACGTTTTCACATGTTATGTGCCCTAAGTGGCTCATTACCCATTTGTTACACGCCTCATATGGTTCACTTATTCTAAAAGAAGTAAAGAAGGAATCTAATGCACGACGATCTCGAACGTTACAATAAATGACCCCAGAATGTTTCTCCATATAATTCTATGGAGCATCTGTAATTCTATCAGTTGTTTCTTAGTTTCCTATCATACTCGTTTGATTATGCCTCATTTGTTTCTATATGAGTTTTATTATTTACATATACTATTTTGTATGTCTTACATATGAGTATTTTTTATGTATTCACGTACCTTTTATCGGGCGCGCTATGTTCATATTGCAGGTTCAGATACACAAGTTGACAGACTTCCTCGTTAGGTACCCGGAGACATTCCGTTGTTGAGTGGAGAACTCAATTTCTATCTGGAGTCGAGTCGAGTCTAGAACTTTTATCGAGGTATAGAGATTATAGGTAGGTGGGACCCTATTCCGACAATATGATAGTTTTTCAGTTTCACTTATCTTAGAGGTTTCATAGACGTCTAGTCACTTTTAGTTATGTATGGATGTTATATTTCAGTTGTATGGACAAGTTGTGTTTCAGTCTCTGTTATATACAAATAGATGTTTATTAGAGTATTTTGGTTTCTCCTCTTCACAGATATCTCAGGTCTGCATAATAGTCATATGAGATATTACAGGTTGGTTCGTTCGATCAAGTCAAGGCATCGAGTGTCGATCCGTTTCATACAATATTTAGATTTTTGGGGCATGACAACGAGGTAGACCTAAAATCACATGGAAGAAAATTATTTTGAAAGATTACAATTTCTTGGAATCAACGTAGCTAAAGCTACAACATAATATAAGAAAATGATCCACGTAGGTGATATCTACTTATTGGAAATAAGTTTTAGTCTTATTAGAGGACTTTTAATATTTTTACTATTATTTGTATATATTTAACTTATTTTTATTTTATTTAATATAATATGTCATAAATTAAGCTTAAATAGAGAGGCGAGAGTTCACATGACTGGACTCAATTTATTTGAGACAGAAGAGTAGTGATCATTGTAATCAGATGTCATCGGCTCATGAAAGTTCTCATTCTAAAAGAAAATGCTAACTCCGGTGCCGCCAAAAGAAAAAATACATGCTAATAAATTCTTATGATAAAATTAATTGATAATCTAGTAGGTATAGTAACTATAACTTGCTAAGTATAATTGTTTAAAATCCGGAAACAATTTTATACATAACTTAAATTCATATTTAAAAAAGTTAATACATCAAAACTCTCTTAAAATATCATCATTTTGTGATTTCATACTTATATTATTGGGTGTTCACCGAAGTTTCTGAACTACATTATTCTCATATTAAAATATTCCCTAAATTGTCATGTGACGAAGAAAGTGATTTCCGTTTCTGATAAGCACATGAAAGCTAAAAATTTCCAGGTGAAATGTCCAACATCTAATTAGTCCAACAGAATAAGTTTTTAATAATTAATTATTTTTTCTTATAAATTCCTTATTTCTTATATTTCTCTTCTCGTTTTATTTCTTTCTCAATTCATCATTTTTTTAATGAATTCATCTTTCTTGTTCATTTTGTTCATCATTGCCCAACAACGAACTAACTTCTTCATCTGGTAATTCGATTCATGTACATAGATCTGAAAATCATGAAAACAAAAAAGTCTTATTTTTAAAATAAAAGAATAATAAAAAGAATAAAAGATCTGTTGAAACTAGGGGTGTCCAACGGGGCGGGGAGGGTCCCAGCTGGACGTGACCCGACGGGACGGGGAGGGTTGGGATGCGGGATCCGGCGGGATAGGAGGGACAGGAAGAGGTTCCGTCCCGTCCCACATCCCGCTGGAAGAGGGGCCGGGATTTGGGGGGACGGGACGGGATTGGGATTTGGAGTTTTTTTTTGCCACTTAATTTTTAAGAATAATATATATAAACACTTCAATAATTGAACAAGATAGTGTAATAAAAACATCTCAATGATGTTTTATGTCTCTTATATTATTTAATAGAAATATGATTTTTTTTGTAATACAATTTCAAAATTGCAACTTTGTGGTGTTGTTCAAAAGTTGCAAATTACATAGTAAAATTACAATTAAAAAAATTACATAGTTAACCATACTTTTTCTAATTTCCTCACAATGTCTTGAGGATCTTCGGTTGGAATTGAAATTTGTTGGTCAAATTATTCAACATAGCTTCATGTTCCCTCGGACAAGATTTCGTTGTAGTTGTAGTTTTCTTCTTCATTGATCTTCGGGTGACTGCACCTTCTACGCTCCGCTCGAATCCAATATCTGAATAGAACTGCAATCTCCAATGTGTCTCCCGCCAATGAATGTATGTGCTCTCCTATTTGAAATCTTCCAGCAGAAAAAGCGTTTTCAGACGCTGTTAATGACGCTTGAATGTTCAACACATCTCGGGCCATCTTTGCTAGTGTCGAAAATGTATTCTCATTGCCTCAAGTATTTCATCAAGTCTTCATGTCCTTCATCATTGACAATTAATTCGTACGGTACAACACCCTGCAAAACATAAACATCAAATTCGCTAACTTGTGAAGAAGTTGAACCACTAAACATTTTATTTTTAAGGCCTTGAATACTAGCAGCAGAAACCGCATGTTTTTTATAAGGTTGCAGGGAAGTAGTAGAAGATGGTACAGAAGCCGGTTGATTATTTGCACTTTGTTGTTGGTAATACATATATACTTGTTTGTGTTCAATGTGTATGCTAGACGTAACTTCTTCTTTAGTTGGTTTTTGAGTTGGTTCTTCAGTTGGGTCTGTTGGAAGTACTTCTATACAATCATAAATCGTTTCTACAAGTGTTTTACAACCGTCTAATTTAATAGTCGGATTTAATACAACATCAATAATATAAATAGTGGGAATAGAAAAAAAGTTTTTTAAATTTTATAAATATTTTTTTAATAGATGGAGCGTAAGATGGGTTTTTCATATATTCATTAAGTAAAAAAAATATTAGAGCTATATAAAATAACATATTTGAAATAGTACGATAATAAATACCGGAAAATTCTTTAGTAGCTTGAAAAAATTTCTCTAGAAATTCATTAAGTTCTAAAAAAATAATTCAATCATTATCTAGAAGCATATCCCTTGGATTTTTATTATGGGCGTTAAATAATAAAATTATAGATTCTATAATCATAAGCAACAAGTAGTTGCTCATAAGAGAATTCATCTAGTCAAAACTTCTTCTGGAATTTTTCTATAAGGTAATCCACAATCATGACAAGTTTTTTTTTATACTCTTTGCGTCTTTGTATTTTATTACCTTTAAAAATAAAATTTATAGCAAATTGTATTTTATCAAGAATGTTTTCAAAAAGTTTTAGGCCATCTTTTACAACTAAGTTATAAATATGACACGCACATCTTATGGTATATCATTAAAAAAAGCAGTTTCATCTATATGAGTGAAATCAATGAAATCACCGAGACTAAGAATATGATTACTAGAATAAGTACCCTTACCATTGTTACTCCTACTAGAAGAAGCACCCTTACCTCCTTAATCATACGTCCAAGGCGTTCCATTATAATTATGCAAATAAATAATTAAATTAAATTAAATTAAATTAAATTAAGTGTGATAATTAAAATTAAGTAACAATAATAATTTAAAGAAGGAATGAAAGTACCAAACGCCGACGGTAATCGAGGTTAAAAATTGAAACTTTGCTCAATGGATGATCCTCAAACTAGTTGCCAACATCACTCCCAATTTTTTAACTTTGATATAAATGAGCAAAAAAAATATAATATTTAGTAGGCAATGTAGAATTGTAGAGAGATAAATTGAGAGATTGTAGTAAGATTTGTCAGAAAAAAAATGAAGAGGAAAATGAGGTATTTATAGTTGAGAAATAGGGTGAAAGTGTAAATATATTAACTTAGGGGTTAAAATAAATATTAAAGGGGTAGGGGGGTTTATGGGGTGGGGGGCCAAAAATGACCGTTATAACCGTTGCATAACGGCCAAAATCAAAATTTGGTCGTTGTGCAACAACTATTTTTGCAAAGGGGAGGGGGCCTGGCGGGGCGGGACGGGATCGGGATCAGGACGGGCGGGACGATCCCAGGTCCCGTCCCGAGTTCAAACCCCGACATCGACAATTTTTTATGAGGGATCGGGGCCCGACCCGGCCCATTGGACATCCCTAGCTGTTACTAATTGTATATAGCGAAAGCTTAGTGCACCGGCCTGCCCTTTATCGTATTTTTTCACCTCCAATGGTCAGTTGTTGAATATTTATTTGGATTTATTTTGGTCTTTGTTAGTGGAAATTTACCTTACATAGCAACAATATGACCAGATCTATGTTCAGATATTGTTTAGTTTTTTTGTTAATATATCATATTTTCGTAAGTATGTGTTTACTATTAATTAATTGTATTATTTTCTATTAATTAAACCCTATCCAAATGTATCATAACATTACTGTTTTTGAGGGGGAAAAAACTTTGTTGTTTTAGAGATTGTTGTTCCTGTTTTAAGTTACTACGTATTATTTTTGTTTTATATTTTTAGTTCATTTAATCATATGTACAACTAGATAGATTATAGATAGTATAACTTAATTAAATCGAAGTGCACGCATCAAGGGTGCCTAACTTTTATTTTAACCATTAAGTCCCTACTTAGAATAACTTCTTTGGTTTTAGTGTATATGGCGCTTACTTGTTTGTAAGCTAGTGTTTGGCCATAAATTTTGGATTATATTTTGAAAAAAATTCTTCAAATATCTGTTTGGCCATAGATTTTGTATGTCTTCAAAAAAATTTCCAAGTTCTAAAAACGGGTTCAAACCAATTTTGGGACTTCCGCTCATAAACTTCAATTTTTTTTCAAGTAAAATGCATGTCCAAACACAACTTCAAATTTCAAAAATCACTAGTAAAAACTCAAATTTTCAAATTTCAAATTTTAATATCAAAATCTATGGCCAAACGGGAGCTAAATATCATGTTATGTACATTTAGTTTATTGCATAGGTTTTGGTTAAAAAAGAATTCAATATTTTTTAACCACAAAGGGGTATGGCCTGGACACTTGGTAGTGAAACCCTCCACCTCCAACCATAGTAGTTGGGTTTCAAGTTATCAAAGTTGGAAAGGAGCCATTTTAGTTCCTAGGGCGAAGTTTTCCATGTTGAGCCTAATTCTTCACCGACACTATGAAGATTCTACGCAGAGCGTGGAACACTGTCGACGTGGGGGTTGGTAAGGAGGATTTATTCAATCACATAGTTTGGGCTCCTATAATATGGCGCCCTTGGGGCTTTCTATTTGATTGTATCGAAAGGCCCAATGAATTGGGATTTCCGTATTGGTCCAAGTCATTTCGGGGCAAGCAGATCATTTATGATGAAGAGGATGAGCTTCAAGAGAATGATTCGGGATTCTTGCAGAGTGGAACCATGCAGTACCAGACACGAGATAGATCTTCCAAAGAACAAGGCCTTTTTCGAATAAGCCAATTCATTTGGGACCCTGCAGATCCACTCTTTGTGGTTGTATTGGCTGCAAGCGGAACGTAGACGCTTTAGGTGTGTGTTGACCATGCACTCTCGCTTCGTGTAATGTCGTATGTATGATAGAGATAGTGTGGTGATTGACTTCAATGCTAATGGTGATCCCCAAGGTTCAACGAATGAATAAAGCTATGATCGTACCCGGATAGAGATGATGGTCTTCCTCTGATGTCTCCAAGCCGGCCATAG